>VZSC01010951.1:229718-254098 GCA_013398225.1 Steatornis caripensis | reverse complement strand
GGGGGGGGGGGGGGGGGAGGTATTTTTAACCCTTTATTGTGTTATAAAGATGACGAAATGTGTTATAAGTAATATAGCAAGACTAACTCTTGTTCTAGCTGGCAGTCTATTCTTTCTTCACCCTTCAGCATCCCAGCTAAGCACTGAGCAACAGGATCAAAAATTCCAACACGGGATTTTTATGCTTTGATGAACCCAAGACCGCAAACAACTTAGGAACTATCATACTAATGAAAGTATTGGAAAGACCAAAGACTACTAACTTGGTTCGTCTCCTCTGTATGAGATAAAGACAGGAGTCTTCTTACTTTGTCTTTGTGAAAGTAAACTTGATTCTTTCTGCATTGCAGTATTTGAAGATGTTTGTATTAAAAGTCAAAAACACATAGGGCATTCTGTATGAAAATGGTGTACTGTTGTGACAGGCTGAAACAAGGTGAGCACATGTGAAAAGTAGTAATAAAGAGTATTCTTTCCTGTGCTTGTGCCGATAGGTTAGGAGCAAAGTTACCACCTCTTGGATGCTGCATCTGGAATAGTGAGGGGGCTGTGTGTGTCCTTTTTTGTCCTGGTTATGGCCTTCCTACATTTTAGACTACTGAAACAGCAAGAAATAAAATGTTGCAGATGTGCGTACTGTAGATTTGAGTATAGTGTAATCAGAAACTTGTAGAAACCAGTCCTTGCATGGCAAAGCACATGAATCTTGCCTTCGTGCCTTATTTCTTTCTGCTAAATTAATTTTTTTTTTTTCTGGGAGAGTATGGAAAACATGTTCACTGACTTCTACTTACGCAACTAATGAATAAGAATTTGTCCCAATATGTTATAGTAACTAACAGTCTGCAAATTTTAGTACAGAGTAATGCCTTTTAGGAACTAAAACATTCAGATTCCTTTGTATCATGATTAATTTCTGTTTTTTCTCAACCTTACAAACTCATAAGTTATTATATCTAGAATGAAAATTAATGGGAAGTTATGCTTGAGAAATAATTTAAAGTAACTGCAAAACTGTATTATTGAATAGTTAAACCTATTTAAGATAAAGGTACGGTCTGGATTGAGGTTCTCTAAACACATTCCTTTTCAAAAAATTACTTGGAGGTTGCATCCCATTGAAATTCCAAGGTGTCATCACCCAGCAAAGTGAAAAAAAGGAGGAAAAAATAAGAATTGTTTTCTAATAACTGTTTGAGAAATGTATGTGCTTGTGTTTTTATAAGAGCACTTAGCTATGCATTTATAGCATGCACCTATAACATACCCATTTCTTGACTTCTATGAAAAACACAGGATTTAAATTACCTCATGTATTTTATTGATATCTTTTCTTTCCAAAGTCGACATTGTGTTGAATTTTATTTCCTTCTTTGATATCGTAGCATATGTAGTAATAGAATTCTTTTCTTTGGGTTTGTTCAACCCAGAAATATGAATGTCTTGAGAATCATGTTGTATTTTTCTAATGTAATGTCTATGCAGTCATTCAAATTCTTTGGTTGTATATCTGTTCTGTAACGTGATTATTTTGAAGCACATTAATAGGCACTGAAAAATAGAGCATAAATTGACTAGCTGTTCATGTGAGAGTTGTTTGAACGTAACTTTATTTGAACTAAACCTTTACATTTCTTGTTGTTTGTTGCTTAAGTTGGGACCATAGTGTAAAATTCACCCCCTCCCTTTTTTTTTCCCCTCTAAAGCTTACCAATTTGCTCAGTATTTTAATTTATTCCTTCTTCACTCTGCTCTTGAGGCCAGGAAACAATTGCCACACTTAATGAGTCAAGAATGTAGCTGCTCATTGGCTAGAGTAAGGCTAAGGAATTGAGAGCATTTTAGGCTGCATCTACACCACATACTGCATCCCACCATCTCATAATTCTCCTCAATTTAATTGTGATTCTTGTGGTGGGCTGACCCTGGCTGGACGCCAGGTGATATATCACTTCCCCTCTTCAGCTGGACAGGGGAGAAAATATGACAAAAGGCTCAATGGGTGGAGATGAGGACAGGGAGAGATCAGTCACCGGTTACCATTACGGGCAAAACAGATTACACTTAGGGAAATTAGTTTAATTGATTAGCAATCAGATCAGAGTAGGAGAATGGGAAATAAAACCAAATCTTAAAACCTCTTCCTCCCACCTCTCCCTACTTCCTGGGCTCAACTTTCCTCCTGGTTTCTCTCCCTCCTCCCCACAAACAGTGCAGGGGGACAGGGAATGGGGGCTGCGGTCAGTTCACCACCCATTGTCTCTGTGGCTCCTTCCTCCTCAGGGGGAGGGCTCCTCACACTCTTCCCCTGCTCCAGTGTGGGGTCCCTTCCTTCAAGCACAGAGTGCTCCCACGTGGGTCCCACATGGGGTCGCAAGTCCTGCCAGCAAACCTGCTCCAGTGTGGGCTCTTTGCTCTATGGGGCCACAGGTCCTGCCAGCAGCCTGCTCCAGCGTGGGCTTCCCAAAGGGTCACAGCCTCCTTTGGGCATCCACCTCATCCAGTGTGGACCTGCAGGTGGAGATCTGCTCCACTGTGGACCTCCATGGGCTGTAGGGGCACAGCCTGCCTCTCCGTGGTCTGCACCACGGGATGCAGGGGAATCTCTGCTCCGGCGCCTGGAGCACCTCCTTCTTCTCCTTCTTCACTGACCTTGGTGTCTGCAGGGCTGCTTCTCTCACATGTTCTCACCCCTCTCTCTGGCTGCAATCGTTTTATTCACAGCAGTTTTTCTTTCCTCTTCTTAACTACGTTATCCCAGAGGTGCTACCACCATGGCTGATGGGCTCGGCCTTGGCCAGCGGCGGGTCCGTCTTGGAGCCGGCTGGCGTTGCCTATGTCGGACACAGAGGAAGGACGCTTCTAGCATTTTAGCAGCTTCTCACAGTACCCACCCCTGTATCCCCCTGCTACCAAAACCTTGACATGCGAACCCAATACAGACTCTGTATATAGAAATGCTCAAATAGTTGGGACCTACAATTGATTCTCTTCTAACGTCTGTAGATTCGGGGCAGTGCAGATCACTTCAGTGGTTTTTTTGTCTGTCTCTTTCTTTCTCCAACTGTAAAATAAGGATTCTAATATTTGCTAGCTTTGGAAAAGAATCTTGAGCTTCTCAAAAGTAATTTGAGTTTAAATGTCTACCGAATACAAGTTACTATTATGTTAGTAGAAGCAAAGCAAAATTTTTTTGTTTTTGATGATGATGCTTTAATTGCAGAGCACCATATTAGGGAGAGGAAAATAAAGAAGAAATTGAACTAGTGACTTTGTTTTGCAGGTTCTTTCATGTTGGTCAATACATCTGGGAGATTTGCCGGACAGAAAGCTCACCTCCTGCTGCCCCATCTGAAAGAAAATGATACGCATTGTATTGATTTCCACTATTATGTTTCAAGCAAGAGTGGATCTAGCCCTGGCACTTTGAATATATATGTGAAAGTTAATGATGGTCCTATTGGTAACCCGATCTGGAACACGTCTATCACTGCTACTTGGAACAGAGCAGAACTGGCAATTAGCACTTTCTGGCCCAATTTTTATCAGGTATGTTTTACATTTTATGAAATTCTGTTTCTCGTAATAATCACCTGGCTTTTAGTCATAATTTTGAATTTAAATCAAAATATCTTTTAGTATGTTTTGTTGAACTTAATGTTTTTGTAGATGTTGCTAAATATTTGTTTTTACATATATATGGCTGTGTTTATGTATGTTTACATATATTTATAGAAGTGTATGAAAAGTATGAACACACACACATGCTTTAAATGTGGGTGAAATAATTGTATTGAAACAATTCAGAAATTTTGGCATTTATTTCAGTCAATTACCTCTGTTTCTCTGTAATAAATTCACTCATTCTTTCAGTTCATTAGGGATGCTGGAAATGAATGCCAATAGATTTTATTGCAGTAGTGTCTTCAAGTTTGATTTAGATCAGCAATACTTGTTGTTTTAGAACCATCAGAATCCTTTGAATCCTCAGTTTGAGTCTTCAGTTTGAATGCAATATCCATTTGTTTCATCCAGCAGTAGTTGTAAATATAACAGTAGCTGTCGTAGGAATGGGCTTCTGATTACATCCTAAAGATTTAGGGAGAATTTCACTTGACAGTTCCTTAGGGTGCTGCTTTTCTATAGGAAAGTCTACAGATTTTACAGTTATTTACTGTTGTATGGTAGTTCAACAGTTTTTCTCGGTTTTTTTCTATGAAAATGTAGACTGTGTCTCCACAAGCAAGTGATTTGGTGTAATAAGAGCAGACCAGTAGATCAAAGATGTTATTGAGGCTCCTGCCACCTTCACTTGGAGTTTGGAATGTTTGGGTTGGATTTTGTTTGGTTCACTGTGCTGAACATTGTCGCTATGCTTATGGTCTGAAGCTTTCTGAAGGGAAGCTGTCCCAAAGATGGGAGTTTTTTGACTGCAGACCTCCCTAGGAAGTACAATGTTGTCACTCCACAGTGTCATTCCATGGGGTGACAGCATCTCAATTCCTACATCAGTGCCCCGACTACGAGTGTCACATGTGTCAGAGACTTGTTTTTGTTCCTGCGAGTGCTGGTAAGGGTGACCAGGTGTTTGATGCCCCATCATATTCTCATTACAAGTTTGGCAGTGTCCACTGCAAGGTACTCTAGGGGATTACAGTGGACTTCTTTCTGTGGCTGCAGCAGCTGATCTGTGAGGATGTCTCAAGTGAACTGAAGCTGTTCTTTCTGAACCCTTTTTCCTCTAAGGAAAAAACCAAGCTGAAGAACTTTCTGGAGTCTTTCCCTCTGTGATTGCTTCAACCACAATTGACAGAAAGTCCTGGTCCAAAAGATGAGTTCGGAGTGCCAGGACCATCTTGTCCTTGCAACATGGGATACCTGGCAGTGGGTGCAATGCTTGCAGACCCAAAAGAGCATACTCATTCATTTTGTTTTGCCTCTGATAGTGTGTTCCTAGGTTGTGTAGGGGATATTGACAGGATCCACATTTGTATCCAGTGCTCTGCCCAAGGTAGTCATATGGTTTTGTTTTAGGTATTCCTGCGCGTAGCAGGGAGTTGGACTTGATGATCCTTATCGGTCCCTTCCAACTTGACATATTTCATGATTCTATGACCTTACTGCAACACCGTGGATCCCATGTTACCAATTTGATACCAGTGTTGAGGATGCCCTCCAGTGATGCCAAAAAGCCTTCCTATCTTGACTGAAATAATGAGGACCAGTCTGTGTTGTTAGCCTCAGTGAGTGGTGGGAGAAGAATAGAGCATCCCACAGATGATTTTGTGGCTGATGTCAGATATAACTGGGCGGTTTGTAACATGAGATCTACTGGAGGGTTTTGTGATCATTCTCGGTGGTTCAGGAGCACTATGTGGCGCATGCACATTTTGCAGATGCTGGGTGAATGTGTGACTGTGTTGCTGATGCCTAAGTCTGGACCTTAATGTCTCCATCTGAGTTTGGAGTGAATTAGAGGAGTGAATTAGTAGAGGAGCTTCCAATTTCCTTTCTTCTGAAAGGAGTCTGGTTTTTATGCAACAGAACTGCTTTGTGAACCAGCAGTCAGTAAAGACGAGGATTGTGCTTCAAAGCCTCACTGTAGCTCTGAACCAAAACGCTAATGTGGACAGGGGAATTTTAACAGAAGCAGCCCTGGCTCTGACTAGTAAATTTAAGTTAAATTAACATGTTAATAAAAATATAGGCAAGCTCTGACAGTTTTATGTGTTACTGATACTAGCGATAGTCTGCGTCGGATTTCTATCAGTGTGATACATGTAACTGATGTCTGAATAATATGGTTATTTGGCCGTAGAAGTAGAAAGCTAACCTTTCCAGTCCGCTTCCTCCTTGAGACCTGCTATGTGGACACTTCACCCTTATTCATAGGCGAACGCTTATATGCTTGGATGGGGTACTGCAGTTTAAGAAATTACCATGCATCAGCTGATAATATAATAGACACCTGAGTCTGTCTGTAGTGGATTCCTTGTGCTTTCTTTGCCTCTGGAAACACAGAAATTTTTACGTAATCTTTCTTTCACTGGGTCATTTTCTTTGCATTTGCTGCATACGATCTGAAGTAATACCTGCTTATGTATTGCAATTTAGCTGATGTGCCAAAATGTCTTATATTACAGTAAAATCCATGGCAGTCCAGGGAATCAGTGTAAAATAATGTAGCTTCGCTGGTTTCACTGTAGATAAGCTAATTTATTCTTGAGGAAGCTCTGTCTTCATTTCGACAGCTTATGGTCAGTCGTCTGCTTTGGTTGCCTCCATCCTTTCAGAACTCTGTAATGTAATTTCCTCACTTGCCCGGTAACACTTGCAATTTCTCATTGTTTCTGAACTCTTTTCATGTGTTTTCACGCTTTTTCTTCTTCACAGAGTCTGTTTTGGAGGGAGGCAGGAAGTTAGCTGCAAGCAGCTGGGAGAAGAGCAGGAAGAGGAGAGAGGATGTATGTATGTGGATCTTGGGAGAATGTGCATCCAAGTTAGATGAGAGCTCAAATGACTGCATGTATGGTGGGAGAAGGCAGGGGACACATCTGACAGGTGTCCAGCACCGGGTCTGTTTCCTAAGCTGCTATTCATTTGATTCCAAAACTTCAGCCTCTTTTGGCACAAATCCAGGTCTTTCTCACATAATCTCCAAAATGTAGGCTTCCTCACAGGGATTTTCTAAGGCTGTTTGATCTTTTGAACAAAATTAAGAAAAGTCCGCTAAGAAGATTTTAAAGATTTTTAACTTTTCATATACGATGGTTGGTAGTTTCCCAATGAGTAACCTTCAGGAAAAGACTCTACATTAGTAGATGAAGGGCAAAGCGACGTAATCATATGATTTTCTTTGTTGTTTTTTAAATCACATATCCATGTAGGCATCTGCATGTTTTTGAATGCCTTATAATTCTGTTCTAGTGGTAGGACAGCAACAAGGTGTCTAGCTGCACATGAAACCAAAATGTGCTACAGAACTCTGCAGACAAATTATATTATAACATTCCAGAGTTACAATATTTATACACTTCAAGATGTTTAAAAACAGAGTGGTGTTGGTCTGTTTTGCTGTTGATGAATGAAAAACGTAAGCAAAATAACTCTCATTAATGGTAGCTGACTGAAAATTAAATTGTGTAGCGTGGAGTGAATTTTAATCCAACTTTTCAAGATTTATTTGTTTAAACCACATATTATTAACACATATATGCAAGGCATTAAAAAGATTTAATAATTAACAATATTTTATTATTGTAGCACTAGTTGTAAAGGCTTGTTAATACCTTTCATGTTGAGTTTCCATTTAGAATTGACTCTTTAGAAGTACAGTCTCTGAACAAAGTAATTAATTTCTTATAGTGTACACTTTTTACTAGGTAATTATTTGTGTGGGTTGCACCCCATATGAAAGCTGTACTGCATATATAAATCACAATGATAACCTGTATGTAGCAACGCTAATTGTAGTTTAATTACTGCTTATTTAAACTTAAATCGTCAAGTATTCTGGTGATTAAGGATATATTTAATTCCATAATTAATGAACTTCTAAGTGCTACTGCTTAACATCTGCCTTTGACTTTAGGGCATGTCAACGTTGCAGTCCAGTTACTGATTACAGTATAGTTGCAGTAACATGGGTTCAAGCTGCCGTACACTTTTTGAGGGTCAAAGATAATTAGCACAGCTTGTTCTTTTCTGCTGTGCCTCCTGGTCTCTGAGCTATTTGTTTTAAACTAACTGGGATATTTCTACAGGAGCTAGTCTTGTTTCTGTATTATAACGTCCCTTGAGGAGTGCTCCCCTGAGGGAGCATTGGCTTCCTCTTTTTATCATTGGTCTCAGGAGAAATTGTTTGCTTTACTGAGCTGTTGTCTACTTGGTCCATCTTAAGAGCATCAAGGAGTTTATCATGCTGTTAGAGACAGCCTGCAAACAAAACAAGGCTTCTCATCATTACTAAGACCTTCACCCCCCTCTTTACTTGAATAGAATTAGAATGTACACAGAAAAAGTGGATTAAATGCTATGTAGGTTTCTACGGGTAGTTGTGAGCTTGTTTTTAGATTCTTGGGGAGCAGACTCAGTACGTTGAGAGGCTCTAAAATTCATGCTTTGAGGTAAAAGTAAGTCCTGAAAAGGCTGCTCCTCTAGTGAGGAGAGGGTGGGAGGGTTTTGGGGGGGTTGTTTTTATTTTCTTTGAAGTTTTGATTTTTTCCCTCATTTGAATGTTTTAGCAGGAGGAAAATCTGTTGATTTCAGGGAATTTTTTTGTTTTGTCTGTTTGGGGAGGGGAGTAATTTTTTTTTCTTTTTCCCTAGGTTAGTTAATGATTCTCAGACCAGTTAGTAGTATTTTAAATTTATTTTAAGTTTTTGAACTGCAGTTTTGGAACTTTACAACATGCAAAATGCCACCACTGGGTTGAGTCTAGCGAGCGGCTTGTGTTTCCAGCTCCTAATCCTGCAAGCAAGCAATTTGGCACAGCATCATTGCAGGTTGCACACCATCCCCCTATCAGTTTTTATATTTTGAATTATTTGCTTTGTACTTTGATGGAAGTCAGGCATGGCAGCACTGAGCTGAAACAAATCTTGATTAAATAAAACAACAAACACTGCAGTTTTAAAATCCAGAAGTGGAATTGAAAGGATTAAGAATAGCTTCCAGTGGAGTAACGCTATTCTCTATGACACTGCACCTTCTTTTAACATAAATTCCTATGAAGATGGAATGAGAAAACGGGATAAGAGCCTGACAGTAATTCCTGATCTTTTTTAGTAAGGACACAAAGGAGTTATGTGGTATCACTTCAGACTGAGATGGGATTTACCCTTTACCATTCTGACACTTTCCCTTGTAAATTAGGAGTGTAGGGAATAAGAAGCGGTAGCTCCAACCTACCTTTTCAGATCTGGACTTAAACTTTCATTTGTTTCATAACCTGCTTTGTACGTGCTATGCTTGGAGTTTGCCTCATGCAATGTGCTTTAGTCATCAGCTAGGACAGAGAATTAAGCTTCTTGCACAGTAAAGGTCAGGCTCACGTTGTCGTGTGTGTTGCATTCATCTGCGCACATACGGTTCCTGAACTGCGCTTTGAACACAAAAGAAACTTTGAAACGCGTGTTGCATTTTGAATCACAACCCTGTGTCAGGCATCTTAAATAGCTCTTCTTCACTGAGTTGGGTGATTTGGGAATAGTTATTTTGAGAAAGATGCATCAGGGCAGATCACACAACGAAATTTAAAAAACCCCAGCAGTCTAAAAATGGCCAAGAGTAAGAAGGTGTATGCTTCTTGTTGTATGCACAAGGCTCTGTAATTTTATCCCATCCCTTGTTCCTGAGCTAAGAAAGCTTGTGGGCCTTCAGTAGAGAAAGGTAAAACAACAGGTGGTTTAAAAACAGAAAGAGAAGAATAAGATTTAATAAGTCTTAACGTCAGGAGCTCAGTTTTCAGTGTTGCTCACCCAGAAGAGGTTTCTTTGGAGTGTCAGGTTGGCTGTAACCGCCAAAATGTTGTTTAATGTGCTTGAGAGCACGTGTGAGTGCAGAATGGTAGTTGTGTAAGAGTGAGAGGTGGGGAGGGAAATGGCATCAAACGAATTCTCAGCCAGGGAGGCCTGACCACATCTTAAGCAGCCCAAGTCAATAAACTGTGATGGGTTTTTGGGAAGGACCAGATCAGGAACCTTCCTTCACGTGGCTTTGACGAGGCCACAGTCACTGTGGTCGTGTCCCGATGATAAAGTGGGTGGTCCTGGGATGAGTCAAAAGGGGCAGAAGAACTCAACTCACAGGGATATGAGACATTGCCGATTTTCTGGAGGGTAAGTGTTCCCCAACACTTTGTAAAATATAGTCAAAGGCACTCTGTGTGAATGATACATCACTGCCCACGTACTGGGGGTGCAGGGGAGCAGGATTGCAGCCTGACATTAAGTAGCTTTCTTAATACTCCTTTCTTTCTTGTTTTTGCAAAGCGCTATTTTTAAGTCGTGTGAAGTAGAGAGTGTTTATATTAGGTACAGTCCACCTTTTGACTAAAAGCATTGTAATTTTGCAGCAACAAAGGCAGGAATTTACGGAGCGAGGTTGTGTGGCAACAAAATCTGTTTATTTCTATTGTTCTTTGGAACAGACAAGTTATCTCGAGTTGCACATTTTCAGCAGTAAGCATTTATGTTGGTGAACAGACCCCCTTTCTTTGTTCCTATGTAGAAAGGGGAAGTGGCAGGAATGAAAAGCTAATTTTGCTCTTCACTGAAGCAGGGAGGATCAGGGACAGTGCAGCGCTAAGCCGCTTCCCTGGTTCCTGTTTGGCAGGCCTGCCAGGGGGGAGAACGGTGTAAAACAGCTCTCGGGCCAATGTTCAGCAGTTTTTCCTGAGCGAATGAATTCAGTGTTGTAACTCGTTGTTTCCTGACTGATAAGGTGGTGGAATAATGGGCGAAAAATCCAAGGGCTGCCTGGTCTGATGTTGCTGGAGTGTTGTCTCTGTTTTGACTGGGGTCTTTTGTATTACCTGCAGGTGTTGCATCAGTTGTGAGGAAAGACAAAGTTTGAGACGGGAGTAAAAATGTTAACTTTTACAAGACAAGCGACTTTTCAAATGTGAAATGATGGAAAAAAATTGGATGTGAAATAAGTTTCTAGGTTTCATTTCTAGTGAAATTACTAGCAAAATTGATCTAGATTTGTGAATAGTCTTGACAGCCCTAACAAAAGCTTTTCAATGAAAAAATGAGCTACCAGAAGTGTTTCTGTGTTTGTTCCTGCACACCCTCTTACAGTGTGCAGCACAGTTGCTAGGACCTTCAGAAACATGTCATGCATAGGATCAAATTCTTTTGCAGATATTTTAGTCCATAACCTTTGTTTATTAATTTAAACAAAGCAAAACACTGGATTTGGTTACAGCACTTAATCGTACTTCACAGCCTGCGAACAGAATGGAAATTATATTACTGTGCTTGGAATAGGTGTCATGTTCTTTTATATATGAGGTAAAAGGCACATAAGCGATGTCACTATTGACTGTAGTGTCTTTTTACGTTTACTAAAAATTGCGTATTTTATGTCACAAGAGACCGAAACTTTCTATCATTAAAGTTGATATCAGCTTGAGTGTTGCTTTTAATGAAAGCATGATTAAACTGACAATATCTCAATTTGTATTACTTTTCTTTGGAACATGCCCTCTTTAATAACAATAACTATAATTTATTAGTATGTCCAGCTGGCACTTTCTTGATATATTGCCTGGCTTATTTGTGGTAATGACACATTTGCTATGTTGTCTAGAGATACGGCAGGATATTTTAGGTCACTCATTGACGCTTTGTTGTCATAAGCAGGTCCAATTCAGTTATTTCAAGGCTGTAGTTTCTGCCTGTGAACTGAAGGTACAGGTTTGTGTTTAGAATCTAGAAGCTTTTTTAGTCTGTGAGTGTATTGCAGTAATGAAGTACTTAAAACCTCATGGAAAGCCTGTATCTAAGCTCCCCGGTTGTGAATTACAGAAATTATTTTGAGATCATCTACTCGGGTATTGCGTATGTTTTCTTTTCTAGAGCTCAGGTACTTGGTTTTGCTGGAAGTCAAGTAATTTCTTGGAAAAGGCACTTTCATGCAACATTTTAAATCCCCTTTATCTGATAGTAATATTTTTAGCAGAAAACTTCTGATTGATTTGGCTGGATGCCTCAGAGGTGTGCATGTGCCAGTTCTTCTCGGGGTTTTCCAGAATTTCGCATATCTGAAAGTGAAGAACCTGAAAAAAGCCTCCTCTGCTCTGCAGAGATGGGATCATGGATCAGGTGGACCTTCCAGATGGCTTGGCATAGATCCTTTCCTTATACTGAGCGCTCCAAAAGAGAGGGAAAGGGTTTTTTTAAAAAATAAGTTATATTTCAATAAAAAATAGAAAATTAACTGTTTTTTTTTTCTTCTCAACAGAGAAAAATCAAAGCCACTAGGGAGTACATGAGAGAAATCAGCTGTTGCCAGCCCTCTTGTGTTTTCAGAGGGAGGTCTCTGCCTCCACACTTAGATTCAGTGAACTCAATTACTTTCTTAGTGGCAGCAGATTTCCCCTGGAAACTTTTCCACGATTTCTGAGACCTGACTGTCTGCTCCCTGTTCTTCACCACTGTATTGTATCGTTCCTTGCATTACCTACAGGTTCCTGGGGCTATGCCATGGTTCTCATGCCTAGAGTCTTTCAGATCTTCTCCGTTTTGGATAGTCTTGGTAGCTCTTCAGTAAACTGAGCAGTCTCGTCCTTCTTCCAAGGGCACCAGCATAACACATTTTTTCAGAGAATGTAACACAAACTGAGAACATACAACTGTTTATCACATTTGTTAATAGAGAGAAATACTTGTTCTTTTCTCAAAGTCAAGTGAGTAAAAACAGGAGCTCCATTCTGGGTCTTGCACTGCTGTCAAAACTTCGGGTTACTTTATGCACATCACCTATTTCTATTTCAAGGCTGTTAAGATGAGGGTAAGAATGATCATGGTTGAAAAAGCTCTTTCAGGTCTTTAAATGCAAGTTATTCTTTAAGACCTTCTGCTTTTTTCTTCTTTAAGAACTTCTGCTTCCCAAGATAGTTCCTAAGACTGGTTCCACCAGGAGATTTTCTTCTTTGTAGCAAACAGATGCTTTGAAATTTTGAATGGTCTTGCTGTGGATTCTCTACTGAATGCTGAGAGCCAAATCCATACCCTGTCCGCTCTATTGCTGTGCATCAGCAATATCAACGATAAGCACCATCGGAGTGCCGTCGGGCATTTAGAATGTCACAGGCTGGGGCTTGTGACTAAGCAATACTTTTCTTTCAGAACTTGTTTCTGCAAAACTATTTTGGTGTCTTTCAGACTTTTTCCTTGCTGTCTTGTGTTTTCTTGTTGCTGCCTTGTTCACCTGGGGGCAACATTGGCGCTGTAGGTTGAAATTTTTGTGTGGATAGGAGACAGAGCTAGAATGAAAAGTAGTTTTTTCCGTGTCAGCCGTATAGAGTTAAAGCCATATTTATGGCAATTTCACTCCAGTGAGACTGAGAGGGAGAAATGGACAGAGTTTATGAAGACGGTATCTGGGGGAGAAGAACAGGATCGATGTCCACAGATGGAGCAATGAGAAGGATGGAAAAAGGCAGAGGCAAAAAGTGGTGAAGAACTTGCTCACTCCAAGGTTTGTTTTAAAATCGGAATCAGTGCTCTGCCAGTGTTTATTCAGCACCAGGAAGCTTGATATAATAGTACAGGGCTGTATGTTATCCTTGTGACATGTTTGCGTTCTGTATCATTCTCTTTCTGCTGAAATAATTGCAGTAAAGGATATGGTCTGCAGTGTCCTTCTGCATCTGTTCCAAGGTCAGGTACAGCATATGTGTGAAAAATAGCTTCTAAACTTTGTCTTCCTCGGTGTACTTCTGAGACTAGTTACAAGAGGCAATTAGAGCTAACTTTCCAAGCAAAAGGGAAGCATAAAAAAAAAAATCAGAACCTGGATTTGAGCATGAACTTCTTGAGCATTGGTTTGGAAGTGTACCTGCTAATGTTACTGGCATATTTTCATCTATTCGACATAAACATTCTTGGAATGTTCAAAGCTAAGGCTGCCAAAGTTTGGAGAGGTTTACTTTCAGTGTACTTAATTCAGACGTCAAGAACAGTCCATTTATTTTGTGACCTATTTATAGCCATTAAACAAACCATGGCAAATGGATCTGCTTTACTTAATTCTCTACATTTGGTGGAAGATTAAGAGCATGGAAAATACATTCATAAGAATAGGTATGTTTGTGTCTGATACCGTGCAAATCTCTGTATACTGCAAAACTCTTAATTTAAAAGTAAAAGTAGGAGTTTATTCTGCAAGACAAAGAATTGAAAATAAAATGATTATTAGGTAAATACTTTGGCAGACCAAATATTGGAGGGACTTGGTTATTTCTTATTGTGAGCTGTATATGATCACATTTGTAAATCTCAAAAAACGGTATAAACATGAAAAAGTGTGATCTACATTCTGGTTCATTTTAATGATAGGAACAACACATTTTGAGGTTGTTTTGATTGTGTTTTGTTTTCAAGGTGTTCTCAACATCTTAAAAGAGTTGATGTATTTTTCTGTAACACAGTATTTTTATATTTCCTGTGTTACAATGCTGCTAACTGAAATTCTCTTTTCTCTTCTCAGGTTGTTTTTGAAGTGGTCACTTCAGGTCACCCAGGATATGTGGCTATTGATGAAGTGAAGGTTTTAGGACATCCATGTAGTGAGTACCTATCCACTGCTTTAAAGCCAGTCCTTTAAAATGAATGTGCCATTATGCTTCAATAGATGTGGAGCAAAAGATATGGAAAATGTCAGAAAACAATGTGACTGCTATAAATATAAGCTGAATACGTACCCAGTGTTGGTAGCATTTGAGCNGCTGTTTTAAAGCCAGTCCTTTAAAATGAATGTGCCATTATGCTTCAATAGATGTGGAGCAAAAGATATGGAAAATGTCAGAAAACAATGTGACTGCTATAAATATAAGCTGAATACGTACCCAGTGTTGGTAGCATTTGAGCACTTGCGCCTTATTGAGTTTAAAGATATCTCTTACATGCACCTTGTGTGCAGTGCTTGGCATAAGCCCCAGAGCCTAACTGGGCCATCTAGTGACTCTTTCATAACAAAAGTCGTCAAGATTTGTTGACCAGTTTTCTATTATCAAAAATCCAGTGCCAGCCGCAAGCTGAGGCATTAGTAAGAGCAAATGAACGACCCCAGAGCTCAATATATGTGATTATTTTTTCCAAGGCTTAGAAGGAAGAAAACTCATCTGGCTGAGGTCTGAGCCTTTGCTAAGCAAGGTTACTTAGGGTACTTCCCCAGGTATTGTGCTTTGGGTTCATAGCTCAATTTCTGTATTGTTTTGCTTGCTTATGCTTCAGATATGTTTCCTTATCCCGTTACTAAGGTTATGTAATAAACTATCCTAAGTTCTTTTAAAATTTATGTCAAAACAAAACCTTGTGAATTAAAGCTTTAATACAGTAATCCAGATGTAATTGAACAGAGTACTTAAATGATTATTTCACATATTTGCTGTTTGTTAAATAACGTGTAGTAAGATCATACATGGAATTGTAGGTTGTAATCTTATTGACCAAATGGCTGAGTGGGGAAAAAGACACCAACGTCTGTGTAATTGTTCACCTTCCTCTTATGCCATATTGTACTTGTATGCATTCTTTGTGGCTTGTAAGAGCTGCAATTTAAAAGAATAAGTGGTTTATCAGTTAGTACCAGAGCACCTCATAAAAATGGTTGTAGTGTTAGCGGCAAGAAGACGCAAACGTTTTTTCAAACATGGAGACAGTTATGCAGAATCAGCAGCTGTTATTTCTGAATCACTTGGTTCTAATAAACACAGCAGGCTCTTACGTATTTGTACTTCTGCATTTTGAGTGTATATCTTTGGTTTAGGTAGGATAAGTCTAAAGCAGCATTGTATCAGCTTAATTTTTCTTACACAGATTTTTGAGAGGTTTGATCTGTGCATTTGTTCCAATCAATTCTCAAAACCTGCAAGTAGCGCTTGTTAATGTGGAGACTAAGTTATACCCTGTAGCATACAGAATTCCAACGTAGCAGTGTTGAAATTCAAAAGCTTTAATGAAAAGTTTTTTTGATGAAGTAATTAAAATGTTAGAAATTAAGACATCAAACCAGTTATAGAGTCTACAAGAAAATTGAAAAAGTGTGAAAATTGGAATAGAACTATCATATGTCTGAAACTTTTCGAGGCTTATAATGCTGTTCTTTCTATATATTGCCTGAAAAAATACTTTTGGAGTGCTTAAGTCTTTAAACAAAAATTGCAAAGGGAAAGCTATTTGCTAGGCAGTTGTCTGGGTAGTACGGACAAAGACCAAGCAGAAGGCAAATTGTAAGCACATAAAACTGAGTTGTAAGCACGTAAAACTGGAAGGGATGGCTTGTGGTGGGTGAGTGATGGGAGTTTTTCTTTTGTGTGTGTGTTTGTTTTTAAAACCTAACACCCCTCTCCACTTATGGAGGGGCCTCTCCAGGCCATACCTGGTCGCTCAGAAGGGCTGGTTTTGCAGAGTTTAGGAATCCTGAGAAGAAAAAAAATGTGGGCTAAAAGCAGCTGTTAAAAAAATAAAGTGACTGAGAAATTGAGAACTTATTGAATAATTTTACTGGATAGTCAGACATTAGTAGTTTGATAGGCAAAAAAGAAGATGACTTTCACCAAAAGTCTGTCTGTCCCATTTGGGAGGTGTTTAAGAAAAAAAAAGCAGTATGTCTAATAAATTTGGTATAAGGACAGTTAATCATGAAAAGATTTCCTTCCATAATTAGATATTAATTTAAGCTATTTTATTCCCTATCCTCCTTCTTATACTGCCTTGCACTGTATATTAAGCAATGTTTTCTTGAGTGTTGGTAGCTCTTTATTTATAAATTCCTCAAAACTACAATTTCTCCCAGTGATAAGGCCTTTTAAGAAAACATCATCAACACTTTAAATGGTTTTGATGCTCTGCTAGAAAGCGTATGTTTAGTTTGCCAGTTTATTGCTTGTACTAACATTTCCATGTCTGAAAGCAATGTTCACAGCCTGGTTTATCTGCTAGTATAGACAGTGCAAAAAGTCCCCTTGCCTGCAGTAGGATTTGAATGGTTGGGGAATGCTGCCTTTTCAAGGATAAGTTTCTGTATTAAATTTCTGCATTTTTCTGTGTTGTGTGGTTGACTCTTTCCAGTAAACCAAAAATAGATATGTTATCTTTCCTCCTCAGTGGACATGGTTCTTGTTTCAGTATCTATTTCATTTGTTAGGTTATTTGTAGCTGTATTGCTTTAGGTTTTACTGGGAGTATTTTCTCTCTCTAAATGAAAAATAAGTATTGGTATGGAGAATGGGTTGTGTTTTGGGGTTTTTTTGCAGTGTCGTTGAAAAGAATTGTTTTTAAAGAATACAGCTGTAGTTGGTGAGAAGTGTTATGTTAGTATTTTAGCTGTTTGGTGTTTCTAAAGCATCTCCTCTGTAGACACTGTAGCTGGTTAAACGTGATTCCCTTACAATATCACTCAACTTCTTGATGTTTTGTCTAGTTGGTGGTGTAAATATCTAATAGGTTTATGTTCAAAACATAATTGGTTTCCAATATGATCTTTATTAATAGAGTGTTATTGCAAGAGGGATGCTGAGCTAAGGTAATTTACACAGCAGGAACAATTAAATCGCACCCTTCTCTTCTGGTCTTTCCCAAGTGCAGAAGTAAACCAACCTAAAATTCGATGTGTAGTCAGTGATTTGAACCTTTTAAAGCAGGGCTATTTAACTTGCTCAGTGTGTTATTCATAGTCAGTACTTCCATGTGGCATAACTTCAATGCTTTCTCTTTTTCCAACAGCAAAAACTCCCCATTTCTTGCGTCTTCAGAGTGTGGAGGTCAATGCAGGACAATTTGCTACTTTTCAATGCACTGCCAATGGTGGAACAGACTCAGGTGACAGACTCTGGTTACAGGTAATTTCTTTCTTTCCTAATATACTGGGATGTGGGGGAGGGGAGTTTGTCACTCTGAAAGGAACGTAGAACATCAAAAATTATATGACTGTATGTTTCTTCAATGTTAGGTTTTACAGTGCCTTTAAGCTGCTGCACAGTAGGTGTTCTGTTGTAGAAAGCGATACTGGGAAGGTTTTCCTCCCGTGTTTCAATGGGATGCCGTATTAAAAACAAAAGTACTGTTTTGTTACATGTGGAAATCATGAGTAAAGGCTAAATCCCCAAGGAAGAGCACATGACTTTCTCATTATGTCTATGCTGGCTAACTGCAGTGTTATGCACGATGATTTTTTTGGCTTACCTCTATCTCTGTTTAGATTTTTCAGCTAAAATTGCATTCCTACTGTGTAAGTCTGGAGAAGACCAATGTGACAGTCAAATCAGACCTTCTGATTCTGATCACAGAGCCAAAGAATCTCACTTGTATTCATTGAGTCCATAATTTTTTACTTATTGAGTAATGTAGCTTCTAGATGTGTGTCAGATCTTGATTTAAAGACTGTCTCAAACTCCTTTTCTTTTCAACCTTGTGTCAAAACCATGCATCTTACTTGATCTCTTTTAGCAATGGGGGTGCAAGTTTAACTGCTGTCTTGCTGCCATCATTTCGGAGTTGTCTGTTCTCTACAGCAATCAGGAGTCTGTATTCAGACTTAGCATTAGTGATATATGAACCTCCAGATTGCTGTGCTTTCCATACATGAAAAACAACATGCTAGAACTGGGACATTGTCTGTGAGAAGCAAATTGGGATGCCTAAAACAATGCCTAAGGAGATCAGTCAGATGAAACTGCAGTATGTGGAGAAGGAGGGATAGGAGAAATTGAAGCAATAGTAACAGGTGGGGCTTAGACATGAAATTCTCGGGTTTTGTTGTTTAAACAATTTCAGCCTTTTACTATAGTTTTTCTTTCATATTGTGCTTGGTGCAAAATTTCATCAAGCATTTTGGAAATAATTCATTTGATTGTGGCTGGTTAAATATCTGAGTAGTTATAAGAAAACTAGTACACAAACAAATAAGTAAAACCACTTGAAAGGCAAAGACCCATCTTTATTTGCATACAAAGAATGAACTGTTATGTCTATCCTGAAAAGAGCCTAATGAAATACAGTGGAAGGCAGTGGAAATGACCTTTATTTTTATTTGGGTTTGCATGGGTACTTTCAGCCTCTGTGCTGATACAAGACTGATACTTCTCTAACACTGCAGCCCTTTAAAGCCAGTATTACGGTGTTGAATTGGAAGAATTAGACTCCTGTCTTTCCTAAGCCAATGGGATTTTTTTAAAGAATCATTTCTCCAGTCATAAAAAGAGTTTAGCACATATGGGAAAATAATGAGTTGCTATTTCATCGATGATAACCTTTCTAGAACCTTAAACTTTTGCATAATGTTCTTTTGTAAAATCAAAGGTAGAATTCAGTATAGAAAATCCTGATTCCATTCAGTTTTTCCATAGATTTCAGGGTAGTATAATTTCAGCTTTAACTTTTTTTTGCATGGAATTTAGGACGTGCATAAATTCTTTACAAGGCTGGAATGTAATTTCTTTATTTTAAAAATTAAATATCCTTCTAGATTTTATGTAATATGAAATCATTCTTCTTAACAGCAATAGCTATTCCATAATATCTTTGCTGAGCTTAGTTTATACATGATTATGAGGGGTTTTTTTCTGTATATGAAGGATAAGAAAGTATTGACAAGATTGACTTGTTGAGGAATTTCATCTTCATGCAGGGCTGCTGTTTATTTATCCTGCCCTTATAACTACAGGCCCCTCTGGTAATCAGTCCAAGGTTGTGCAAATTCCAGGTGTGCGTTTGTTTAAGAACGTTTTAAAAGTTGACAGGATCTCCTGGATAGCTTGGATTTATTTTTGTGCTTCTTTGCCAGTTTCCACAGATGTCTGCTGCAACTTACAGTAAGACTGATCAGACAGCTCCATGTGCGTGGTGCTACAAATCAGGGCCGTGAGATACAGTTCCCAACAGGATTAGGTGTATTTTAGTGTACTAGGTCACTATCAGGTAACAGGTCCCCAGACCTTGCCGTTCTCCATCAATCAACTGAGGCCATCTGGTTTCATGGTGTGATACTGAGGAATTTTGTATATGCCTGCTTATAACATCTCACGACACTGCCACAGGACCACGAGTACAATGTGGCTATCTGTAACAGCCATCGGAAAATATGGTATCTTCTGTGTTGTATGAATGGTTAAATGGGCACGAAAGATCCTTTTGTTCCCGGTAACAGTGGAAATGATATTCAACTACAAAACATCTTAATAAAAGACATTCTTACGTATGCTGGAGCCAGAATAAAATGAGCACCGTTCTCTGGAGACATTTATGCTAGCACTCAGGGGATAGGGATTCAGGTTTTAGTGGCGCTGCAAACAGGTTCTACAATCTCTCTGATATGCCTAGTTTGTCCACCAGTAATATTAAGCTCTTTCTACCATCCTTTTGATGGTTTCTTTCCTTAAATTTATAAAATGTTAAGAGCAAAACCTTAGTAAATAAATAAATAAGTACAATTGTGCGATTTTTATCAGGGGCTTCTCAGGATTTCTGACCCATAAGTCGTATCAGGAGGCCTAATCTGTTTGGATTAGGCAATTCCAAAATATCATGAGATAATTTGCTCCCAATCACCAGTACCTTTCAATTTTTCTCAGATTCACATTGTTAATCTGCAGTACAGGTAAATTGCCAGGGTGAAATCACAAACCCACTGAATTCAGTGATGTTTCTGACTGTTTCAAGTGGTAGCAGGACTTTAGTCCTGTACTTCTGTCTCTTTTATATAGTACCTCTCAGCTTGTATGCAGCAGAAGATTTCAAATTTAGCAGTATGCATTTTTCTGATGAGGAAATACTTTACTTCTTATAGTCTGTTGGACTGTGAGGGATATATATACTTTAAAACAAATGTATAATTGTGACTTTGTTAGCTATTTCGGTCTTCCTGGTTTTGCTGAGCAGTTATTGCAAACAGCGTAGATGGTTTTAGTTTAATAATGCCCAGGTCTTGAAGCGATCCTAAGTGAATACCATGGATCATATTTTATTTCGATCCTTTTTTTTTCCCCCAAACCTACAGCACTCTTATTCCCTATGGACCATGAAGTCTATTAATTTATGGAGTATTATGGAAGTTTTTGCAATTGAAAGGGTGATGAGGGCACTACAATTCACAGGTTAGCTGCCCAAATTAGACCACTGAGCCATGAAATTTGTTTCATGATTCTGTGATCAGTATTTACTCTTTTGAGAAAAGGAAGACAGAAAGCTGTTTACCTATTCTGTAGTGCAGTGTTTTGCAAGAAAAACAATTTTCCTGATCCTGCTAGGCATGGATTCTAGCGCATGAGCTATGATTGCAGTATTGTCAGATAATTTGACAACAAATTGTGGGTATTTTAAGTGATATCATTTTAAGTTAAACAAAAGAACTCAAGAACACAACACAGCATCATACAAGGGTTTTTTTTGTTGTTATAACTAGTGCCAATTAATAAGGTCATTGGCTAGATTGTATGTTTATGAATTCATGTCCTCATTAGTTTATGTTCTAATCTGATGACATCTTATGGCACTAATGAAGGAATATTTAGAATTAACAGATGTGTCCCATCTGCTTACATTTTCTTTATCACATCTGTGGACAACACAGATTATTATCATTATGGGATGACTCTGTCTATTCCATTGAATGATTGAGCAAAAATGCCATTCTTGTGCTCCCACTGAAAGGTCTGTAGCAGTTGTTGTATTTTTATTTTTAATTAAACAAATTCTCTTTGAAACTATGAATTCCAGAAGTTGACACCAACAATAAGACAAAGCACTAGGCACTAAAAGAGCTGAGGATCCCAAGGAGTGGAAATACATTTCAGAAAAAAAAACCCAAACAAAACATTTGTAGGTGGGAGTTGAAGTTAGAATTTGAAAGAAATGAACATGTGGAACACAGAACAGTTAATGGTCAAGTGAAAGCAGCTGAGACAATGTCTTCTGAAAAGCTTATGCTAGTATTAGTATTTAGTAAATTGGCACAAGAAACACAAATCTGTATTATAGGAGAAAGAGAGTAGAATTATTTTTTTGAGTTAGCCGTCTTTTGGTGCAGCCTAGAATATTGAAAAAGCGAACATTTTGATTTCCACCAACATCCGTGAGCCACGAATCTAAATTGTAGCTCGAAAATTATAATGAAGTTTAGAAAAATAAAGATTTACTTAAAACCAGGTAAATTTCTTCCACTGCGAGCTCAAGGTATACACATACATAGATTTTCTTCTCTGCAGGTGTATGAAGTTTGAACTGTCAAGTACTGAATGTTTACATATACGAAAGAATTTATTTAATAGTAACTAAAGTAAAAAAATTATCAAGTGAAAACTACTTAAATATTAAAATAAATGTTTCCAAGGCAATACTCGGGAAAAGTTGTGCCACTTCAGCCTTAGGAGTTTGAACCTCTTGAACATACTTTTATTTTAAGCTACATACTAACATCTTTTTTTTTTCTACAGAATCTTCATCTTGTTCAGTGTAGTGGACGTACTCAGTTGATGGATAGCTCCTTCATGTTGTGGGCTCCTTCACACAAGTATACTTAGGGCTTCACTTTGCTTACTAAATACTATACAAATCAATTCTGAAAACAGGTTTATTCATTTTCTAATGGAATCTTTCCTACTAATCTTAGTGCTTCACAATATTAAATTTCTTTTGTGGGATGGATTGATATGATCTTCATTTTATAGTTGAGGAACAAAGACACTGAGAAACAAAAGCAAAACGTATCCTCTGCTTTTGGAAACAGTCTCTGAGACATCTGGACCTGATTCTCTGCATGTAAGGCACTGAGAACTTTCCGTGACCAGTATCTGCTGGTATTAGCTGCAGTAGCGACTGACTGGTGCTTTGGGGAATTGACCGCAAAGACCAAAATCAGGCATCTAGAATTTCAGTATACAGTTAGAAGAGTCCTGGGAAAAGCTTTGAGTGGCACAACAGAAAGTCTCTGTGACAGAGGCATGTCTGTTGAATCATGGAATCACACAGATTATGTGTGATTCTTGGTTGTTTCTTAGCTTCTCAGGCCTGGCTCCATCTCTTCATTTTCCCACCCCTACCTGCTGCTTCTTGTAATCTGCAGCTGGTTCACTCAGTTCCCTCTGTGTGCTGCTTGTTCTTAGAATGATCCGGAGTGTGACTTCAGGGAAATTGCTGATCAGGTGATACACTGGTATAATGAAATTTAATTTTAATATCAAAGCCAATCTTTTGATATTAATTTCTAAAGATTTGTTGTAGCATCACTAAACATATGGAATTGTATTTTTCAGAGACTTGTGCCTTGACTCAGTGTGGGTAGACTTTCTTGAGAGAGGTTCCTCGAACAGTGGAAAGCTGCAGTTGATGAAAAAGAGGGGTCATCACTTTACTTCAGTAACGTATTTTTCCTAGCCTCATTCTAAAGTGCAGTTGAAATTGAAATAATTATTTAAAAATGTAATTCTCAGGCACATAACTTTTATTGCAGAAATACAGACCTAGGAGTACAAATTTGTTGAGGATAAGCAAGTAACAATAGGATCTCAGGATATGTATATAAGGATATGTATATAAGCGGCATCATCAGACTTCCTAATAACAAGAGACTAATGGGTATTCTCTGATGAAAGGGAAGAGGGTGAATCATACCTATGGTTATGCATGCAGAGCGCATGCTACTTCATTTGCAGTCAGGAAACTAAGAACTGTATCACTCTTAATGGCCAGGCTTCTCTACCCTATGCTAACAGTTTATTACCTGTTAGTAAGGGATTTGGCTTTTCTTCTTGACTTTCCTGAAAGCTGTCGCTCACCTTATTCTGTGTATCTTTTTTTATATCTCAGTAATCTTTTATTGAAGGTATGAAAAGTATGTAGAGGACTAAAATCTTTCATACAAAACTGCAAAACCTTTATACGTTATTTATTCAAAGGAAGAGATATAATCCTGTGTCAGAGGGAGTTCTGGAAAGCAAATTTTTTTCCTTAGGGATACATGCACACACACACACACACACACACACACACAAATAAGAGGTGTCAAAAAACATCCTTGTGAGAATGCAGGAAAAACTGCAATGACTCCTGGCAAATTATGAAAATAAAATAAAATATATGGTATACAAAATTGTGTGTGTGTGTGCATGTGCTTATTTATGTAAATCATGTAAGGTATCCAAGAAGGTGAACCAAAGTCCTAGAGTTTCGTAAGAATTTTTTGTCACGCTGTAAACTCTCTGAGGCTTTCACATAGCTACTGTTTTCATTGCTAAGTCTGGAAGCACTTGAAGAAAAAAAGTTTCAGCCATTTTTTGAGTATTAAGATAATGGAGCAGTATTTTACCTGTTAAAATTAAATCCTATATGACTGGAATGCAGTCATGGATGGCTATGTACTTTTTAGGAAGGACAGGCCAGCAAGGCGTGGTGGTGGAGTTGCTCTTTATGTCAGAGAGCAACTGGAATGTATCGAGCTCTGCCTAGGGGTGGATGAAGAACAAGTCGAGAGCCTATGGGTAAGAATTAGAGGGCAGGCCAATACAGGTGACACTGTTGTGGGTGTTTACTATAGGCCACCTGATCAGGAAGAGGAACTTGACGAGGCCTTCTACAGACAGCTGGAAGTTGCCTCGCAGTCACAGGCCCTGGTGCTCATGGGGGACTTCAACCACCCTGATATTTGCTGGAAAA
>VZSC01010951.1:166478-227631 GCA_013398225.1 Steatornis caripensis | reverse complement strand
GACAGGACAAGGGGCAGTAGGCACAAACTCGAGCACAGGCAGTTCCACCTGAACATGAGGAAGAACTTTACTGTGAGGGTGACAGAGCACTGGCACAGGCTGCCCAGAGAGGTTGTGGAGTCTCCTTCTCTGGAGATATTCAAAACCCGCCTGGATGCATTCCTGTGCAACCTGCTCTAGGCTAACCTGCTTTAGCAGGGGGTTTGGGCTAGATGATCTCTAGAGGTCCCTTCCAACCCCAACCATTCTATGATTCTATATGTATGTAACAACATAGTAACAAAGCCAGATGAAACTATTAATGTGAACTGTACAATGAGATAGGCCTAAAAGAGATATTCTTTTAAATATTAAAATAAAAATAGTTTCGGGTTGATCAGTAGGTGCTTTTGTGTACTGAGGGTATGCAGGAGATCGTTCTTCCACCTGCTTACAAATAGCTCAGTCTTCCAAGACTGATCAAACCTCCTTGTGCATAGCACGTTGTCTTGAGTCCATTGGCTTGAGGAGAGATGTAATAACATCAATCAATTGAAGATTTTGCCAAGGCTACATGCATGCTGATACATGTGCATCTGAATTTGTCTTTTTTTTTTTTTAGATAACCTGACATGATCTTACTGTTATAAGAATAATTAGTACCCTGTAGGATCAGCACTATCTGTTACTAAATAGATTAAAGTTAAACTTTTTAAAAAAATTCTAGTAACCATTTAATATTATTTCCAGATTTTGGTACATTAATTTCTTTGTGTCTCCGTCTGCGCTCCAGTACATATTTAGTACCTTTCTTGCAGTGAATATTGTATATTTTCCATTAATTGTCATTAATCAGTTTTAGTTGCTTTTCATTAATTGCATAGTAATCTTACTATATGACAGAAAAGGTTCTGTGAACAGCAGAATGTAGGAGTCTTGTGATCTGTGTCATGTTTATGTTACCCAATGCCTAGGTATATCACAGCACAGGGAGCTGTGATCTTTGATGAAAACTTTTCTTTCATTATCTGCCTGGTATGATGCCTATATTACACTTTAGCTTACGATTTAGGTAACCTTGGAAAACTGTGCTGTTTATTTTTACAGACATTCTAAGAACTGGAATACTCCTTGAAATTTTCCTGGATTTTGTTGGGAAGCTTTAAGTTCTTTGAGGAGAAATGAAAAAGTAACACGTGTACGAATGGCCTGACCATTCTTATCAATTTCCTTGCTTTAGGCTAAGTAAGAAAGAAAGAAAGAACAAACCAAAATGAAAACCATGTTTATATTTGGTTAATAGAAAAACTTGTGCATATGCTAGGAATTACGTATACTGATTATACTTTATAATGGATAATAATGCATATGCTAGGAATTACGTATACTGATTATACTTTATAGTGGATAATAATGCATTATAGAGACAAGTCAGTAGTAGCATACCCTAGAAATCGATACTGGGACAAGTACTGTTTAGCTTCTTTATTACTGACCTGGATGATGATAGAGTGCACCCTCTGCAAGTTCACAGATAATACAAAGTTGGGAGGAGTGGCTGATGCACCAGAGGGTTGGGCTCCTATTCAGAGGGACCTTGACAGGCTGGAGAGATGGGAGAGAGGAACCTCATGAAATTCATTAAAAGGGAGTACAAAGTCCTGCCCCAGGGAAAGGATAATCCTATGCACTACTACATGCTGGAGCTTGACAGGCTTGAAAGTAGCTTTGCGAAGGACCTGGCGATTGCGGTGGTGAAGTTGACCACGAGCTAGCCATGTGCCCTTGCAGCAATGAAGACTAAGAGCCTCCTGGGCTGCTTTAGGAGGAGTGTTGCCAGCAGCTCTAGGGAGGTGATCCTTCCCCTCTGCTCAGCACTGAGGAGACACATCTGGAGTGCTGGGTCCAGTTCTGGGCTCCCAAGTAGAAGAAAGATACAGCCACACTGGAGGAATGCTAAGGGACTGGAGGATCTGACATACGAGGACGGAGCTGGGACTGTTTAGTCTGGAGAAGGGAAGGATCAGGGGAGATCTTGAAAGCAGTAGAGATGGCAGAGCCATACTCTGCTCGGTGGTATCAAGTGCTAGGACAAGAGACAATGGGCACAAGGTGAAGTACAGGAAATTCCACTGAAACACAAGAAATTTTCAATGTTTTTCCCCAGAAATCCCTTCCAACCACAGTTATTTTGTGATTCTGTGATAATATTAAAAAAATCACTGTTCTTGTCAGTAGCATGTAGCAACTTTACTGATAAGGAAATACTGAAATTAAGTTTCTTGGGTGAAGTGAGATGTGTGCCTACGTACCCACACTGTTTTTCAGTAGTTGACTGGATTCCTCTTCTTTTCCCATTTTAACCTCTTGGTCTGACTTTTCTGCTATTTTCTATTTCTGTCATTTTACATTTCTGATTTCTTACTTTGCTTCTGTTGATCATGAAGGAAGAGAAAGGAAATTCTCGGCAATAAGAGCACACAGAGGAAATCTAGCAAAACAGTTGGGATGGGGCTTTGGCTATCAATGAACACTGACCTATTAAAGCTCTGATCACACTCAAAATTCCAGCAATTTATGTGCGAGGAGTAGTATGTTGCTAGGAGAGTGTCAGAAATACAAAATCATCTGTTAATCCAGAGGCTGTTGTCTGTGACTGTGTATAAAATGCCAGTAGTATAAGAAGTGGCAAAAAGAAGCTCCTTCTCATGTGATTTACAAGTGTGAAGTAAAGAAAATGCAAAGAATAGGTCCTTTGAAGCATCTGTGGAACAATGCATTGTTATCTGTATACCCCTGTTCCTCCTCACTTACCTAATTTTACAGCACAATTTTATAAACATCTGCATAAAATATTGTGTTAGCTAGTTGGGTTTGCATTTATTTTAATTCTACTTCAGGTTTAATTTGCACAAACTCTGTCACAATAATTTTTTAGGAGGCAAACTTCAATTTTTCTGATTTTTGTGCATTTTAAGAACTTTGATAAAATGTGGTAGAAGGATTTAGTTTAATTTACATATTCTGTTTTCCTAGAGAGAATCAGAATAAAGAAGCATAACAAATCTTAGCTTTCTGAACATCAATTCAAACTTAGAAAATTTTGAAGTATATTCACATGTATTAGGGATCCCACACCAAATATTTGGAACAAAGTATCTGCATTTATTTTAATTGCTCCACTCTGACTGTGAGCAAATGCATATACTGGAAGCTTACCTTAAGACAGGATCTATTCAGATTGTATGAAAAATAAAATACGTTTGAATATGTACACCTAAACTTCCAAACCAGTCCCTCTTACGAAAGAGTTGTTAGGTTAGGCGCTCATCCTTTGAGGAAGATGAATGCATTGCTTATGTGACAAGCTTTGTTGTGAAGAGTTACGTCTCTTCCCTCTGGGCAATAGGGCTGAAGAGTTCATCACGCTTAGAGCAATCCTTTTCCCTCTTCCATCTGTTGGGATAGAGTCTCCCATCAGGGATAACATCAGCCAGGCTTTTTAACCTGTTTTTATTCTTGTGTGTATATTGATATGATTAATCTTTCTCTGATGCTAAGATTTATCTTACAGAATCTTCAATTATTAATGATACCAGAGACTAGGAGAAATTAATTAATTGTTGACTACTAAGGATAAATCACAGTGAACATACACAGGAAACAGAAAGACATCTTGAAATCAATGTGTCTGTGAGGTGTTTTGACTTCAGTGATGTTTGGGAGCTGACCAGCACAGGCTATCCACCCTAGGGTTGTTATTAGCAAACTATATGCAGCTGGATTTACAAAATGTGCTTGGAGTGTGGTGGGAATGTACAGTGAAGGTGACTTTCCTCCTTGGGTACCATCTTTTCCTTTACAGGTTAGCATCAGTGAGGCTGAGTGGCACATCAGGTGCTGTGTACTGTTATCACTGGCCTGACTCTCCAAGCGCTGAGATTGTTTTAGGACTAAATTCTCAAAATCAGGTAACTGACATACTCTCAGAAGTGTTGGGTTGCCAACGTGCCATCCTCCTGTTTTTGCATCCAAGCACAATGAAACCTTTCCTCCACAGCAGCGTGCTGCTCAGGCTGGTTCTTGCAAGGGATTTCTGCATGTTCCTTGAAAAAACAGACCATCGAATAAACAGAAAAATAGAGGCCAACTTGCTAAGTCAAGGCCCCAGTACAATCACTGATAGACCGACAGCTCGCTTCCACCTCCTTCCCGTGTCTCGCACTGGGGTGTGCTCTCAGAGATGCTGTGACCAATGAAAGGCACAGCTGAAAAAACTTAAAACGTCTGATGGTACGACAGCTGCCCTGAATCTATATTGTAACCTTATGCTACTTGTATGAGATGGTGCCACTGTAATAGAGTATACAAAAATGAGCCTTATATTCTCCTGCTCAGAAACATTGCAGAAGCATGGTCAGCAAAGCTGCTCTACGGTGTAAACCTCCCAATCCACCCGGACTGCCCTGCCTAGCACAAGAGCCAAATGTTGGTAACCACAAAGAAATGTCAGCATGTTTTGTTATTAATACTAATAAAAATGCATATAAGGGTAAATGGAAGAATAAACTTCACTCCTATCCGCATGAACCAGCTGCACCATTCCTAAGTGATGTGGCAGCTTAAAATGTTATCCAAAATAGTTGATTTCTGGTAAAAATACCTGAGAGAAGCAGCTGTGAAGTTTTACATCATGACATCAGTCAAAACCTTTAAATCAGAAACTCTTCAGATCAGTGAGCACCGCGGACCACATTGGTAGTGATACCAAAAAAGAAACAAAAAATTTCAGTGGATATGAGCAAATTTCATGATTTAAATTTAAGAAAACTAAGCAACCCTTGGTACCGTAGGAAAAAAAGTACTGTAGATAGAGGGGAGAAGGATGCTTATCTCTGTAGTGGCGCCGGTCATCTATCAGCTTGCAAGGAGTGGTAAGGGTGGTGTTCTCCAAAGGCATTCCTTCAGCACCAGTCTAGCATAGGTGGATGCTGCTCTGCCAGGATTGTGCTTGTGACACTGAAATACGCATTTTGTTTTCAGCTGGGACACCAACTCTTCCTGCTCATGAAGGGAATATGGAATCTGAAAACTTTTAATACAGTTATTTAATTTTTTGTCTTGAAAAAAGCCTTTTTATCACAAAACTGTAACTCTTAACCTACTGTCTCTTTGGCAATCTCCAAAAGAGGTTTTGGGGGAAAAGTAAACCTGAAAAATTCATGAACTGTAGAAGTTTTGCTTTTAGAGGTACACTGGAAACACTGAAATCCACTAAGACCTAGGTTGTAGACAACAGTGCAAAACCTTAAGTCAGCTGGAGACAGCACAGCAAAGTTTGTTTGTGAGTAACATGAAAAATTAGTAGATTTTGATCCTCCTCATTTGCTGAAGATGCCCCATTTCACCTTATATCTATAAGGAGAGTCAGAAGTGCCACCTAAGATAGATGTTATTATTTTTATGTAACAAGATTGATATGAAACTTGGACAGAAAGCTTCTGGGAACAGGTAGTTGTTCTTCTTCCTTTTTGCCTTGTTTTAGAACTGTCTCAAGTATTTGGAAACTACTAGATATTAATGAATGGACTACATACATTGATTTGCAGAAAATTTGCTTACATGCAGATGTTTATGAACATTTGCAAGTTAGAGGGGATGCATAGAAATCTTTCCCTCTCCTTCATCCCTGTCCATCCCCACATATGTTCTCATTTGATGAAGTAAGTGACTCATAAGAAAATTTATTCTGAGATTACCTCTATCAGTCTCACCTTTTTAGTATTCTTATCTGAATTTGAAAACGAAGCGACCCAAGAAGTGTTCTCTTCTCAAGAAACTCAGTTTGATGTGTTAATCTTCCAGGTATTCTGGAGTGTTAAATAGTATGGTACATGGCAATTAGCAAACCTGAGATGATGAAACAGTTGACCTGTGCCGTGGAGGAATGGTTAAATTCAGCTTGCTTTTAAAGAGAGTGTTACGTATGCCTGTTTCTGGACCCTGAAGTTTGCCTTGATATGAAGCACAGTTCAGCAGCAGTAGAATCACTTAGGGACATGTACGAGTTGGATAATTGATAAAATAAATTCAATACGCTTTCTGCGCTATGCTCTTGGATCTTTGGGAGAAAGAAACAGTGACCTTTACAATGAATACTGTAGTTAAACCTGGGAGCTGGGAGGTACTGTGTTCAAATTGGACTTGAACGGAGGCTTCTTTTAAAAGACCAAGGGCTGTTGAAGCTATTTTAAGGCAAGGAGAACCAAAGTAAAGATTAAATTAAATTACACCCAAAGGGAAGATGATAGGAAGGAAACAGAGCATTGAAGGAACTGTGTGTTGGGGGTGGGAGCTGTTAAACTACGTGACTGACTCAGTAATTAAGACCGAAACACCTCCAGCCAAACATTAGCTTCTCTGCTACGTGAACCAGTGTGTACCTAACTATTTACTGGTTATTACTGCTATGGTTGTCTTTATCCACAAATTGCGCTGCCACTGTTGAGGGGTTTACTATAGCTTTCTTTAACCATAGGCATACGTCTCGTCTTGCCATTCCTTCCTCCTGTTTGAAAGGATCTTTTCAGGAGGCTGCTGCCTCGCGCTGAGCAGGGTGTGATTTTTCATCATCAAATACGCGTGTGCTTCCTTCTTGGCTACTTCTTTCTTATCTGCTTTGTAGGACTTGGTATCTTGTCTGCTGTTCTGGTTGTTTATGACTTTGTAGAGGACTTCAGGCTGTCCCCAGGACTTGCAAGTTAGGCTTTCTTCATCCCATGCTGCTTTTCTTCCCAACAAGATAACGCTTTTCCAGTGAAGAGAATGTTGGACACGACCGCACTGTTTTTTAACTGTACTGTCGTGTACTTGGATAGAAAAGGCAGGCAAATTCCTGCATTAGTGTGCTTTGCATTGTGTGTATGCATGAAAATTATGCTCATGACCTTTACTTTCTCATTTTCTCCTCATCACTGCTCCTTCCCAGCCCCTCTATAAGCCTGGCATCTGCAGAATTCCCAGGACAGATTATTTGAAATCCTATGCATGTTCTCTTAATTTTTTAGCAAGGTGTTCATCCTAACTCTCGGAATTTTTAATACAAATAAATGGATGATGAGAAGTACTTAGTGTTGCGTATTTCAAACAATTAAGATACAGTGTTAGATTAAATGACTTTATAAGCAGGGCTGTGGGTTCAGCAAAATGCTTAGCAGATACATGGATCATTGCCATAATTTCTATCTAAAGTATAAAACTCTGCTTAGAGAGAGATTTCCTAGTGCTCTATTTTCTCCAGATGTTTCTGAGGATGTAGTTCCCTACAAGTGATTTTGTATTCTATTGTGTGCTTTTAAAGATCAATGGAAAGAAGATTTGGAATTTTTACATAGTTTTGTGAGCACTGGTGAATTGTTAGAGAATATTAACTCTTCTGAATCGCTCTAGAATTTAACATAAAAATAAAAAATAGATTGAGCAGGGGTTTGGCGTTTTTTTCCTTTTACAATCTCTATGTAGTAATAACAGATTTGCTGCTGTCAGAATGACACAAAACAATTTCAGTATGTAAGTCCAAAGCAACTGCTTTGGGTAAGTTACACTGAGTTTAACAATTCCAGAAAATGCAACAATGTCTTTATTTACTTTATGTTTAATTGTATCTTCAAATAGATTTTTTTGCTTAAGCTTTGATAGCATGACTACTCGATGTGTAGCTTTGGTAATATTTTACAGTATTACCTGGCAGCACCAGCCGGCATTTAGGTTTAGTCACAATAAACAGAGATTTATGGAGAGCTGTGTGATTTGAAGGAAAGACTCAGTTATCAAACATTCAAATATTGAAAGCTGAAATCTTTCTTGAAAGATTATAATAACATTTTACTTGAATGCCCATTAGTTACACATGCAGAGTGCAATTCTGGCTCATAGCAGAATAATTCCAAATAGGACAATAATAATCTTTTTCCAGCACAGCTTCATTACTTGAATGCAATACACTTGTTAACTTACACAGATGGAATAAATACAGGATAATCGCAGGATCTGTGGTTGTTCTAATCTAGACTGACAAACAGTTGTCTTGGTTATGAAAGCAGCTCTAGAAATTCAGAGGTAAAGCCAACTGTCTTAATTAAATGATATGAACACTGCAAAGCAATTTTGTTGAGGTATTAATTACTATTTGATTTAGATTTTATACGTATTTTAAACAAAATTACTTCTGGCACTGCTGATGTTATTTGAGATCCCAGCGGTATGAGTCTAACCACAATTTTATAAATGGGCATATTTGAAAGGGGGATAATGCAAACCCTTTCTTTTATTAAATCTATGAAAAGCTGCTTTATCTACCTGTATGGGCAGGGGGTAACTGACCGATGTTTCCTTTTAAGTCTCTTCTGGCAAAATTGTTGAAACATGCTCTGAGAGTGATTAACGCAGTGGTAGTGCTGGATATAACATCCAGAACTTCAATCTTTTTGAATTACTGCTGCATTTTTGTTTAAAGTATTTCTGAAAGGTTTAGTATATATCTTGTTGCTGCTAAATTGCTGTTCATTTAGAAGACTTAGAGTTAGTTCATTGCCTAAAAGAGACTGTAAGCTAATGTAAATAATCATAAACTTATTTCTTTTCATTCTAGCTTGCCTAAAATGGAAAAATAATATGCATTTTAAAGTGCTTTAAGCTGTCTCTGTATGCGTTTAATATGCTGGTTCTAGGAATATGGATTTTCAAGCTGAGTATATCCTGAAGTTAAATTAAGATTTTCTTTTTAATATACCTATATGTTAAATAACACATAGTTTAATAGACAATTTATTCTTACAAGTGGCTTACCAGTTATATATTTTCATTAGTTCGCTTAAATAGGATTTTTGAATATGTGTATTTCTTTTTTCAAAACTTTCTCTGAGCACTTGAAAACTTACAGGTTGCTCAGCAGCCACTTGAACCTGCTTTTTTCATTTTCGGATCTCAACATCTTGCAATCTTTGTTTTATGGTCAAAATTCTTCTGCTTTGAGAAGGTTAGATAGCTCTGCCCTGGGGACGTGGCCTTTGTAGTCCAAGCAGGTCTAGTATTAAATGATTATGGCAGTTTCCTCTTCCCAAAGAATGAAGTGTCCTGTTCACACACTTCTTCCAGTCCCAGAGGCAGAAAGAGCTAGCAGGCTTAATCTGTAATAAAGCCTCAATCTTTCAAGTGGCAAAGCAGGGCAAAAAATAAAGAAGTAAACCAAACTATCTTTCTCTTTTAATTGTATCTAAAAGAAACAAACACACAAAAAACCCCCACCCATACAACAGGACGCTACAAAGTTGGTCTGACAACCTGTTTTAATGGGGTTTGATGTAGAGTACTGCAGTGTCGCATTGTAAATCATGAATTTTATACTGTTTTCCGGAATAGGATTAGTAAATTACAGGCTTGTTTTGTGTGTTTAATCTTCAGTAAGATATGATGTATTTGTGAAGACTCAGGCTTTCACATAAAAACTGGTAGTTTGCAAGACCTATCAGTAAATTTCAAAATCTATCTTAAAAGAACTGAGATTAAGGTTTTAATGACTATAATTAGTAAAGCAATGGATCGTAAGCGCTCTCTTTTATTTGTGGAACTTCAGAATGTTGCATTAGCGAGTGTTAAAAACTTGTTTTTGTGAATGCTACTAAAAATAATTCTTTGTAAAAAAACTGTAGCAGGATGTACTATTATGTTCAATAAGGGAATGTTCATTTGCTGTATTCATTCTAGCCATTCTAAATGAAATAGCTATTGGCAATCAGCACTAAGAGCTTGTCATTTATTATACAATGTGCTTCAAGCGGCCTCTTGGATATGGAAAAGAAAATACTATTGACATGCTCTTCCCAATTTCGGATACTAAACTAACCCGTAAAAGTGACCACTGTGATACCTGCGTAGCTTCTTGAAAAACTGAGCAGTAACTCAGAGAGAGCAAAATGTGAATCACAAGTAAAGGGAGTGAAGCTGGCCATGTGGGTACAGTTAAAACTGGATCCATTCTGTATTTGTATATCAAACTATAAATAGTGTTTTTTTCAGGCTAAAAATAGTCTTTTGTCATTTGTCCATTGCTCAAATAAGTGTTTGGGAGAGGTTGTAGGTGTGGATTGTTTGGAGGTTTTGTTTGGGGTTTTTTTTTGTTTGGGTTTTTTTTTACTGTGCAACCTACCTTTTTTTTTTTTTAAACTCTCTTCTCCAGTGCCTGTGGATGGAACTTTTCTTAGACTTGAATTCATTACCTTCATTGCCATTCCTTTATACTCAGGCTTAAATCAATTAGGCCACTTTCCTACTCATTTGCTGTCATCCAAGAAGAGAGGGAGGACTTGGTCTCATGAGCTATACTTTTTCTTATGGAAAGTAAAACAGTTACGTTTCTTAGTATTCGTCTGTTTCAGACACTGTTTTCCTTGAAAATATTTTTCCCAAAGAGACTAAAGAAAAAAATCTGGGTTTTTTTCTTCATTGAGTAGTAGGAAATGTCATGCCAGTGATTTCTCTGGGACTGTTTGAGCTCTAGCATATAATCAGACACTCTACACTTTGCTTCTGTTAAGCTTGTAGTGTTTAAGAGAAATCAGTCAAGATAATCTTTATTAATAATAATCTCACATATACTTTACAAGTGTGGTATAATAATGATAATAAAGACTTCATATTCTGGAGCTCCTTCATGAATTTTGAAGCCACCATTATTGACTTGTTTTGCATCTGGATTTTGGTGGGGGGCAAAAAGGCTCAAATCCTCCACAGAGCCAAGCTGAATTACATTTAAGGCTCATGTAGCTTGTTTGTTTGAGCAAAATGATGTGTGCCTGTGAAACTTGCTTTAACTTCTCTCTTTTTCAGTCAAAATTACTGACATGTGAATGGATAGCATGTGTTGCGTGACCATATAGACAATTATTTGATCAAACTAAGATTTCCTGTTGTAGAACAGCAGTTAAGACATTTGAAATCAGGCGAGATTAGTGTGTTCGAGAATAAGCAGAAGGTGAAAAAGATTATGAGACCCTAGTGAAACAGTAATTTATCATAAATGCTGCAATGCATTGATCAGTTCCAATTTTCATTCTATATATGCACAGAAAAAGATGGAAAGTGTGTTCTGTGGGGCCAGCTATTTGAGCGGTTCCCTTTGTGGACTGCTGGCAGTTTATGTGACAGCCCAGGCTGTGTTGTTCAGGATTTCTACTGGCGATTGGGATGTCTGAGGGGGCTGGCGTGGTAGAATACAGTCCTCTGCGTGGGGCCAGCAGGGACTGTGCGTGCATCATACCTTTCCATGGTCTCCACTCTTCACAGGCTGCAAATTAAGGCAGAAATTCTACTGCTTCATGGCATTGCCTAGTCCTTTCCCTTCACCTCTTTCTCTGTTTAACAGTGTCCTATAGCCTTTGTTGAGTGGGAACAGCAAGAAATAATTGTTAAAATATTTGCAGCGTTCTTCAGTAGTATTGTAATTTGTGAGAGTCCTGGTAAATTCTGGATGCAGGTGCCCTGCATGGAAGGTGGTTATGCTGTGCAGGCTGGAGTGCAGAAGGGATTGTTCACACTCTAAATGAGCTGAGATAGTTTAGGTACTAGAATTAATCAGTGTGTGGCGGTATGTTGTTCCCTAAAGAATAACTTACCCTATTTCTTGGCAGCATAAGATAGCCTGTGTAAAGCATCTTGATGTTGCGACTAGAAAAAGGAAAAACTAGCGTGGGTGGATGTAACGTAAGCACATGGCTTGGCTGTGCACAGAGTCCTTAAAGAGTCTGAAAGCTGCAGAAACACACTTTAAAACTATGTGGTTTGTGACTGGTCAACAGCTCTGATAATTAGGTCAGTTATTGTCTTAGGTAAAAAATAATGTTGCTTTTAAGAAATACTCATTCTGCAAAATCATAATTAACCCACTCTGCTTGCCTCCTGTTCTCTGCAGCCATTCTTGCTAGAAGGATATTACAGTGACAAACCCAGTAAAAATAGCAGTTTTGAAGTAATAGTTTGAAAAGTTTCTTTCTGAGTTCTGTTTTTATTAACTTCCATGCCACGTCAGAGAAGCCGATTATCAGGGGCTCAGAATTCTAGGAATTTTAAGGACCTGGCAATTACCCGAAGTAATTCTCAAGTAATAATTTAAGACTGAGTAATTTTTAAGGCATGATAGTACATTCTTCTTCAGACATCTTACAAGCATTTTTTTCTTTTAAATAAGCTGTGCATCACCCACGTTTGTTTTTGAAGAGGATATAACTGACTTACTGTGCATCAGACTCAGTATTTACTGTTAATTATGCCACTTCTTTAGCATTAATGGCATGATTAACTTTGACTTGGTTTTGTGATTTATGGATGAATTTAGTTTTATGTGACTGGTATTTGAAACTCTCTGGCTATAACTGATATTTTAAGGGTACTTTCAGGTTAGTGGCAAGTAAAGGCCATAACAAATTGAGGTCAGTGTTTCCTATATAGGTCTTAAATTCTACTGGACAAACTACAAACTCTAGGGCAGAAAAACAGACATCAGCAGCTGTGTTGATGGTTCATAGAAGCTCAGTAGTGCAGTACCCTTGCCCTGCTTGAATCTCCTGAAGACAGAAGAACCAACTAAAAATAACCGGTATCATTACATAGCATCAGACTGTGCATGTGCTTTCCTGGAGAGAGCAGCTGCGGGGAAGTGCTTGTTGGGGTTTTCCAGGTTCTCTTGATGTTTTGATAATGTCCATAGCCTTCAGTTTGTTGAAATGCGTGTGTTCCTGTGAAGCGCATCTTTCTCGTTTGCTTGTTTGAGTAAATGTTGTCACTAGATTTTGTTCATAGTTTTTTTTCAGCCAGGTCTAGTAATTCAGTGATTTTACATTTTCTGAGGGTTACTGAGTGGCCATAGTGCACGGTTCCCATTTCATGGGCAGGTGGAGCTCGAGTGCTGATGAGGATCTGAGAGCCAAGTCTGTCTGCCCTCATCATTGTGTCAGAGGACGTGGCAAGATGTCATCTCTGTCCTCTTCTGTGTGCTACCCTCCCTTTTTCTCTCCTCCGGCCATGCGCTGGATCACATGAGGGAGCAGGCCAGAGCATAGGAATTATACTGCGCCTTGTGCTCCTCAGCTGTTACATAGCTTATTTTCTTGTGCTGTGCATGCAGTATGTTGAATTGAGGGCAAGACGTTGCACTGAGGTAGAAACTGCCCAGTTCCCGGTACCATGCTGAGAAAGTGAGAGATGGAGACAACTACAGCCTTGTTGTTCATTCGCCTGACAGATCTGCGCCTGATCTTCCACCTGAGTCACTGATAACCCCGGGTGTAGGTGCTGCTATATGAGAACCATCCACTGACATTTCTGGGCAAGCTGTGCACAATGCGTATGCCAAGTAGCAGATGCAGAGGGGAAGAGAATGGAGACTGAGTATGATGGGTTTCATGTTTCTTTAAAAGAAATATCTTTAAATATTTCTGTAAATCAAGCCAACCAAGTAAATATTACATTGCTCTTACATCTTTATATTAGTTAATCTGTAAAGAGTTGAAAGCAGCTGTTCCAGATGAGTGGTCGCCCACTGATGATGAATGGTTTAACTCACAAGTAAAGTCTTACACAGAGTAAACATCTGTAAAAGTAACATACAAGCTTCTGCTTTTATCTTGCCTCCCCTCTTGGGGAACTTGAGAGAAAATCGGTTTGCAGGTTTTTTTTTTCTAAATGTGGCTAACAATCTTTTTTATTTCTATTTCTTTGCCTAGGGTATTTATGTAAGGGATGCACCTTTGAAGGACATAAAAGTGTTCAACTTTCGCCGATTTGTAGCTCTTTTTAGTGTGGTAAATGCCACGAAGCGTGATGCTGGCAACTATCGCTGTATGATTCGGACAGAAGGAGGAGTTGGTGTATCAAACTATGCAGAACTGATAGTCAAAGGTATTTCACAATTTTTAAAAAATCAGTATTTGGATGCTCAGTGTATGGAATAAGGATCTTCAATTGCTAATTCAGTAAGAATGTCAACCATAGCCTGTTAAAGTCGATAAGAGGTTCAATAAATAGACTGTGTTTGTGTAAACCTTAAGAGTCTATCCAGCTGTAACAAGGGAATGACAGAAGCAGCCAGGGCTAATTAAGTAGTTACTTGTTGATTGTTGTTTTAAATAATTTCCCAAAATGCACTGTTTAAAACTATATGTCTTTAAGAGTATATTTACGATATTTTTTTTTTTTTGAGGTGTGAACATCACACTATTTACCTCTTTTATGGAGATTGCATTCTAAAAATATATTTACTATCAAATATGAAAGATTTACATTAAAACAAACACAAAAATACACATATTCCAACATCTGGAGGGATGTTTTTAAAAACAGCAGGAAACACTTAAATGTAAATAGAATGCGTACAGGTTTTGTATATATCCTTATTATAAAAAACTGTGTGAAAACGATTTTTTAATATTCATTATATTTAAATTGCATTTTGATTGCCTCTTACTTTTATACTAGTATTTTGGAGGAACAAAACTTTATTTTTGTTCTTTCAGAGACAAAAACAGATTCTGTAGCACCTAACATTGGTTAGGAGCTACATTATTGTGTTACGTGTCTCCCTTTCTGATCCATTATGTGCCTAACAAACAAGGAGTGAAATGAAGGACTAAAGGCTCTTTTTTTCTTCTTTCTGAAAACAATTTGATCCAAGTTGGCAAGGAGTGAATGAGTGCACTAAAACTAATTAGGAAGAACACACTTGCATCTATTATGCATCCTCTGATTTTAGAAACAGTATCCTTTGTTGGATAGGACTTTTTTTCTTCTGAGGATAGCGTTCGGATGATCGTGGATGATATCATTATAGCTGTTCTAATAGAAATAAAGAAACTTACAGTCTGAGGAGTAGCAGGAGCAACAAATTAATTTTTGTGAAGTACCTTCTTGTCACTCTGCTTTCCAAGTTCTGCTCTAGGTTTTATCTTTTGGTTCAAGATACAAGTTAACGTTTCTTACGACTTAGTCATCTAATGAAAGAATCAGTACCTATTGCAGTGTAAGAGCTTGCACAGTTCTGGTTGCAGACAGCAGACTGGCTGAGGGGCTTTGTTATTAGTTGATCTGGGATTTGCTCTTTTCTTTCTTCTAACTCTTTTAATTATTTTGTATATTTATAAACCTATATGGGATTTGTCAAGACTTTTTAAAGATGTGATACTTTTTCTAAAGGCAACTTCTATGTAGGGCAATAAGAAAGGCGTGGGATAACTGTTACGCCTGAAAATGTAGCATGGATCTTGTTTCTGAAGTCAGCATAGAAAGCATGTGTAAGAGAAGCTCACAGTAAAGGACAGGTTTGAAGGACTTCAGGCACAGTGGCATAAATATATAATCAGGCCAAGACATTAAAAAAGCAAAGCAAAAGTTTTGAGGAAAAAAAGATGAGACAAAAGTGAGGGGAGCAATAGAGTTTACATTGAGGGGACAAATAGGCAGATTAGCAGTTAGGCTGTAGATAAGGATGAGTTTTTTGAATTAAATAAAAATCAGGGGGGATATTTAAGAAGAAAATGAGGAGTGGAATAATGGAGAGACGATATGGTTAGCACAGTGTTTGTGAGATGAGCAGGGGTTGATTGGAAAGGAAGAAGGTAGGGCTATGGGGTAGACTGGGGAATAACAGGTCACCAGTAGAAGATGCAAGAGAGCCATAAAGAAGAAGGAACCATTTTCCAAAACTAAGAATGCAGTTTTAGTGGATCTGTTTTATAGAAAATGGAGAGAAGCAGGACAAGACGAGGAGGAGGTGGTTGCAAATAACCGGTGTATGAAGATAACATGACAAAACAAATTGTAGTATGCAAACTTAGATGAGCTGTTTGAATAAGCAGTTGAAGAAAGAAACAAACAGAGAAGATGAGATGAGCATATAATTATAAGGCATGGTGGAAAAAATTAGGTTATTTCAATCAAAGCAAAGATAGCATGAAAAGGAAATAAAAGGGGTGGCCAGAAATGGAAATGTATGGAAGTCAGCAAAGAGAGCAAGAAAGGGTGGAGTATGAAACCCAGCAGGAATGATGAAGCATGTTTCAAAGCTGGCATCAGTGGAAATAAGGAGGAACAGAGACTGCCTGAAGGAGGCAGATGGAAGATTGACTGCATCAGTGACTGGAGGTACAGAAAGCCAAAGAAGTTAGATTTTTTTCCAGTTTCTTTGGTTTAGGATGTTTTAATTTATTAGTATTTAATTTATTAGTGCTCCTTTTGTGGTGCAGTAGATGAAATTATGAAGCATATCGTTAAAGCATTTGTGCTTACCCAGGTTATTTCAGAAAATTTGCACCGAGCGCTGTGAATAAGTGGATAGCCTTTGGATGTAATCCCATTAACTACTTGTAGAGTGGCAAAGTAATTATGGTAATCCCCGTTGCATGTATTGGAGCTTTTATGAGACCACCTGCAGGTCATTCCTTCTGACCTAAAAAGTCTCATTTTAAACATTGTGCTATAAAACTTTAGATGACTATACTGAAATAGCAGCATTAGGGACTAATTAGTAAATATGCTGTCTTATTGATGGTGTATAATTAAGAAATTGTATTTCCTAATTTTTTCAGCAGCTTTTCTGCAATGTTAGGTAGCGGAATTCAAAGATAATGGATTGATTTCAGTGCAGCTATATCTTTTTTAATCCATCATCATAAATAAGTAATGAAAAAATGTACATTTACCCATATTGCGTGTAATGCTTAGTATACTTGGGAATTACCGGTGGATTAGTAATTACATGCGTAGAAGTAGTGGTGTAATTACTCCCTGCTCTTTGTTGGAAACAATGAATCTAATTCTCTCCTCATTTATGCTGGTGTAACTAAGCTGACTTGAGAAGAATTTCCCCAGAATTACAGTGCTAGGGTGACAGGAGAGTCAAACTTAATATTTGTAAGTCAAAGAGAATAAGTTCTTCACATTTATTATGCTGTGTTTCAGTCTGGTTACTGAATTTATAACTCAAGTTGCAAATAAGTAAATCCCGCACTGGAGTTGGGATTTTTCAAAAATGTCTTTGCTTTTAAGTAGGGACATTGGCGCAGTAGTGTGGGTTACAGCCCCATACACTGTTCATTCTACTTCCTTGTAGGTAGAGTTTCACTAAATTGGAACTTAACTGTAAGTAGGTTCCGGTTACTTTCTTACGTAAACCTCCGTAAGGTTTGTAGTGCTGCTGTGGCATGATGTTGTGTGGCACTGGAGACCGGGTACCACAGCTGTGGAAGTCAGCAGAGAGGCCGCTGGTGTGAGGTGCTGCAAACCAAACCTGAAATCACAAAGCAATAGGATTCAAATCTTGAACATGAGAGATGTGAAAGAAACTGCCAAATGTTCCTTTATTTTTTTTCCCTTTTTTTTTAACCTGAGCAGGTACGTTTACAGCAAGGTTTAAACTGTATGGAACGGGAAAAGAAAAAAAAATATCAATTAAAGAGCTGTCAGTTAATCCCATGTTATCTTATTAAAGAACTGTAAACATGAATATTGTTTAGTTAATGAGCAAAAAGCCTGTCAGCAAGCAATTAGGCTGACCTTAAACAAGAAGGAAAAAAAGGGGTTTTTTTGAAAACTTGTTTGTGTTATCTTACATGCCTTTTAGAGGATGGTGAAATAAAGTATTGATTATTCTATTTAAATAAATCCTGAAGGGGAGGTTTTCAATTTACCCGAGTGTTTGTTCTGATAGGAAAGGCTGAAAAGACAAGTGCCTTGTCATTGTGTGTGCTCAAACTACACCGTGTCCTCATCTAAGTTTGTCAGAGAATTGGATTGAAATGTCACTTCATCTAATAGGAGACATGAAATTGGCTATGTCAGATCACCCACTTATGGTAAAAAACAGCAGTTCGTATCTAATAGGTGACATAAAAGTAATCAAACATTGAGCAAAATGAAAATAGTAGGGTGGAATTGATTAAATGTATTTGGTAAAGTAAATTAGACTTCTACATACACTCCCTAGGTTGAATTTTGCTAATACTGGGCAGATCCAACACAGATTGAATTTAGGAGAACAGAATGAGCCTGTCTGATCAGATATCAGGTTATTACGGAGTTCAGACTGCTTATTGAGTTCAAACAAGGTAAACCTAGGTGTCAAATTGGTTAAAATGAGGTTTTTTAGGTTTTTAAGCGAGGGCATAGAAAGGTAACCATCTGTAACACTGGCAGCTTAAATGTCTGCGTCTTTCCAAATGGAAGATTTAACACCAGGAACAGAACCAAACCACTTCTAGTCCTCTAGAGCAAAGAATTTATTCCGGAGGGCAAAATCATTTTGAGATCAAGACACAGTAAGAAAATATTAAAGATTACTTACCTGTTGCATCAGTTGTTCTCATACATTAAGTATACAGGTACTTAACATCTGTTTTCTCTCTGCCAGCTAGCCTTTCGTGCTGGGTCCATCAGTCTGTCTGTACCCCTTTTTACAGACAGTGATGGTATTAGGACTTATTTTTATGGTTGCCTGACAATTCCCGTTACGAAGTCCTGCTTTCAGATGCTCACATTTTGGCAAACTGACTTTGGCCTCATACTTTCCAGTGTGGATGCGTGCCTTGGCCTGAAGGTTTTGAGAAAACCTCTAGCCAAAACGGCTGAGAGAGTTCAGCCATATTAGCAAACTTGCCAGACTCTAAGCTTTGAAGAAGGAACTTTTTTTCAGGAGGGTAGTAGTTAGGCCACGCATACTGTTTTTTCATTCCTGCGAAAATCTGTTTTCAAGTAGAGTCAATTTACAAGCTACTGAATAAAACCCGCCAAGACCTCCATTCAGATATGTGCAATGGAGACTTCTCCGAGTTAACCTCTCAAATCCCCCCCAATTTCTAGATACAGCGAACAGAATTTAAATGCAAGTACTGATTTGAGCTGCTGTGGGATGGGCTGGATCCAGGCACAGGAGTTAAAAGCTGTGAGCTTACCATTCCTGTGCTTTTAGTATACAGCCCTCCTCCACTTGCTGAGCCCTTGTACTGTGAGGGTAAAATGCCGAGATGCATGATGTGGATAGCGAGGGGTGCAAGAGCAAGAAGCTGTGTGTATATACATATGTACGTCTGCAGGGATGAGGATGGGGGCTGAGGCCAGTGGAAAAGGGAACTGTCTGGAAAGGGGAACTGCCTAGCGCAGGAGGGGAGAGGAAAAGCAGATACTAGGTAGAAGCATGGTTAGAAGAACAGCAGCAGGCTGGAAGGCAGGGAGAGGAGCAGGCACAGAGCTTGTAGATACAGCCTGGGGTAGAAGAACCCCAGCCTTGGGGTCCGAATTTAGTGGTGTTTGGAATGTGGGAAGGGTGACCATAGCGTGGGGAGAAAATGAAAACTGAGCAAAGCTGAGAATGGGAAGGGTAGATGGGTTTAGACCACTTAGGTAAGCAAATGAGGATGGAACGAGAGCAGTGCAGGCTGAGGCGCCGCTGTCTTTAAAGTGAGCTGGCGAGTCACGAGTGGGCAAGTTGGGTTTGGGAGGAATCGTGTTTGGGGAAGGGAACAGTTTGTGCCTAGTTAGAGATGGGTGGTACTAGTAGTACTGCTACTACTACTACTACAGGGTTTAGGAGGATATCTACTAATGTCCAGCTAATTAGATTGTACCTGCATAGGCTTGTCAGTCTATAGTACAAGGACACTTGTTTTTCTGTAAAGTTTCAAAATAAAATAAAATACAGCAATGATATTTTCTTAAATGATGAATTTACAAGTAATTTTAAGAACATTAGGATACTGGGTCAGGTCAAGTTTTCATCCTGATCAGTCTCAGTAAAGGAATAGTGTAAAATTAGCTCACGTGTTATGCATAATGTTGTTTAGAGGTACTGCTTAGTTAAATAATTAAATGCTTTTGCAGGAATTATTTAAGTACTTTTCTGAAAAAAAATCTTACATGAAGAACTGTGGTATTTCAAAATCATTGCCATGTCTTTTGTTATCAGTGGGAGTATTTGTTGCCCTTCATTCACAATTAAATGCTGCAAAATAGCACTTCTCTCCGTTGTTTCTAAAGGGATGGAATCATTTGCACGCTCAAAAGAGGAGCACAATAATATATCTATGTATAGAAAAAACCAAAATAGAGTGGAAAATTGAAGAAATAAATTCTATAAGCTGTTTAGTTGAATTCAAGATTATAAAATTATAATGTGTTTAGTTTTACAATAATTAAGATGTTATTAATGTGGACAAAGCATTGGAGATGGTTGATACCGTGTTTTTATCACTTCACCTACTCATGATGTGCTGAACAGTGTCACGTGGGAGTATCATGGCATTGTCTTTCTAGCAGTTACTATTTAATTACAAAAAAAAATTAGCTTGCAGGATAAATGTTTCTTCCCTGTTTGCCTCACAAGTGTAGCATGGCTCCATTCCCCCACCCTCTCATCTCAAAAGAAATGTTGCAAAATGTTACTGTTACTATTAAAGCAGATTTTTTTCATTGTTCGAGTTAGGTGTTCTGAACCACAGAGAAGAAATGTCTATTTTTGTAACTCACTTAAATCTCAGAGATTTGCATTACATCCACTGGCATCTCTGTGTGATGCCTTTCCTCTTCCTATTAAAATTTGAAAAGAACTGCAAACCATAAAGGTGTTAGGATCTTGTAGAAAATATTTGGAAATTCAGTGTAATTTAAAGCACAAAGCAGTGTAAATAAAGTAGTTGCCATTTCAAGTATGTTTCCAATTAATATAGAAGCAGATGAGAACAGTTTATGTGCATGTACAGCTAAATTTGTTTTTATCCTCCTCATAAGAGAAGCACTGCTTCTTATCGTGAAGACTTTGTATTTTTCTTATATGTACTGTAAATGATCCAATTACATAGTGTGAACTTAGAGCATCTGCCTAAAGCTTTCTGTTGTCTGCAGACCTCTGGCTTTCCGCGGTGGCCACTATTTCCTTTCCGAGGTGGCCACTATTTCCTTTCTGTAAGGAAAAATGACACGTTGCCATTTGTCACAGAGGTCAAGAAGAGTCACATGCCTGTCCAAAGTCTAAAAAGCATTAAATTTGAAATTATGGGTTAACTTACCTTCTTTTTTTGAGTTTATATTGTATTTTAAGGGCGTATCTTTAAAGGGTATCACAGTACTGAATAGCTTTGTTTACTTCTGTTTCAAGAGAATCTACAAGGAGGAACTCCTGTTTAAGCTAAATCATTGTACTAAATAGCCACTGCTACAAACTTGTTTCTGCAGTCAGTTGAAATTCATTCCTTGAATGTACACAGCTATAAAATCGCAGCTCTATTGTACCATTTTCATAAAGGTATTAATCGGAAAATAATTTGCATGGTATTTATTTGAGACCACCCCAGCAGCCACCAGTAAAACTGCTTTTAGTGATAGGTGGTTGTGCTGCAGTCTGGAACTTGCCTGGTTTAAGTCATTCAAACTCCTCAGTATCTGAAAAAAATTAAATCACTTTGCATAAAGAAGGACTAAATGAATAAGAAGAACAACTTTCATACTTTAGTCACGAAATCAGCTCGTTATATTTGGTAGTACACCGTTTGTATTGAAGTGTCTGCTTAACTCCGAGTCTCATGTATTTAACCAGTCACTTAATAATGAGCATCATATTTGTAATGAAAGGTTCATTTTATGTAACCTTGATCTCTGGTAAAAAGACTACTTTTAGTATTAAACTATGTTACTAGTATTAAACCGCAGTGTATGCAGACTTTGCTGAAATCATGCCGCTTGCATTAGCCTTTTGCACTTTGGTCACAAAGGAATGAAAAATATGACCTGAGGGATAAAAAGACAATAAAATACCGCCTATTTCAAGTACTTGTAATACTTGGAGTGAATTGCTGTAACCACTAACCTTAGTGACCTAACTCCTGAGTTTGCATTTTGAATGGCACTTCAACAGCCTTTAGTAGCATTTGAAACTTGAAAGTAATTAACCGTTCTTTCAGCATGGCTAAGTAAATGCCTTAGGATGCTCTATAAAAGTTCCATTTCATGTCTTGGTTCACAAAACAGCCTAATGATTTAAATTGATGCTAAATCATTTTGAGTCAAGTCAGAGCTCTTCCCAGACATGCTATCGCTCTATGAAGCCATAGTTTATATACTTCAGGAACAATAATTTCAATAAAACTGCAGTACGTGTCTAACTGAAAGATGACATCAGTCTGCCGTATATGGCTACTGACATATGACAGTGTTTTCCCTAGTGATTTGAAAATGTAAGCGATATTCTTTTCTTTATGTACTGGAATCTACCACAATATATTAAGCTATTTTTATGTCTATTCCAATCAGTAATGATTAGTAGACATCTTTGGAGGCATTCTGGATTGTTGCCCACCGTGCCATGTTCTTCATGGTAGTAATCAATTAGTTGTGTTAAGATGAAAATACATAATGCCAAAGCCTATGTTTGCTGTTTTGTGATGTCATATTTCAGCGATTACTAACAGATTGCACCGATTGAAGCTTACGGACAAGTGTACAGTGCTAATTAGAAACACTGCCTATGTGAGGCATAGCTAGTCTTCAATATACCTAGTGCTCTGTGAGTTGAGTACTCTCTCTGTAAATGAAAAAAGGTAGCATAGTGTAGGATAATTACGTGTTTGTTAAAATAGCAATTCTACTATTTCTCAGGAAATATTAATACTTCTTTCCAGAGTTCCTTTCTCCCTTGTGCTTCATCCTTTTAGGTTCTGTGCTTTAACTCTGACATCCTTGAGAAAATGATTAAATGTATAATTTCAGCTTCTTTTCTGTTTGACTACCTGTATCTCAACATGTTGGGAAATGGTTAGCAGAAGAGGATAAATCTGAATCTACAGCTTAGGGAAGACGGATGTTCTACACTCATTATGTATTCTGTGCTGCCTTAAGAAGATGGCAGTGTTTGCTGATAGATATGTTAAGCATATTGGATCAAACAGTGCCTTATTACAGTGGACTGGTTTCCTTCTACATGAATATATTTAACCAATGGGAAGGTGAATTTTATGCAGATGTGATGCATGAAACAGCAGAGTAATTTCCTGGTTAATCAATAGGAAAAAATGAATTTGTTATTTACCTTTAAAAAGAGATGATGTCTGCAAATTATTTCTGCAATCTAATTTAAAATGAATTATCCACCATGTAATAAATAAAAGGGGGTTTAAAATTTTCCTCATTTTTAAAATCTTTAGAATGCAAACTATCAGGAGATCACACACATGCTTGCTCTGTGAGACAGAGTACTGCTTCTGCAAGGTAGTTAGTGAAAATAAGCCATTACATGAAATAGAGTCATAGTAAAAACTCAAGAATTCCCCCAGCTCTCGTTTAGAAGCTCTTTCTCTTTAACCAGGATATAGGACTTGAAAAATACTGTATTTATTCTGCTTACACAGAAGTCTGAAAATCTAAAGGCTGCGTAGTACAGTCCATGAGAAATAATGAATAAGAAATTAATTTTGTTTTCATGCAGAGATCAGTGTTCTGGCTGTCCTGGTTTGACTGGCTATGTCTAAGAATAGACTGCAATATCAATGTTAGCTTAAAAATGTTAGTTTTGAGTAGAATTTATATTTACATCTAGTAAGAACTGTATTTTGGTAAGAAAACCTGGGATCATCTTTCTTTGTAAATTGGAAGTTAAAAGTTGCCATGTAATGTCTAGCGAATAGAATTGCAGTTGCACCTGGTTTGTAGTTACGTGGTGTGAAACAAAAGCTTCATGTTAAAATCTCCAAGCGTGTAAGGAAAAGTTTGCATATTGCAGTTTATTGGAAATAATTTAATGTGTCGTGATGACTTCTTCATATCCATATTTTTGCGCAAATTATGCATATCCATATTTTGTGCAATCTTCAGCTCTAATATAGTACAAAACCCATTTATTCGAATATTTTAGAAGCCCCAAAAAAATGCCGTTATAATGATTGCTGCTTTTTGTAACTTACTGTGCTTCAGAGCCACCAGTTCCCATTGCTCCACCTCAGCTGTCCTCAGTCGGTGCAACTTACCTGTGGATACAGTTGAATGCCAATTCCATCAATGGGGATGGACCCATTATTCAAAGGGAAGTTGAGTATCGAACTTCAAGTGGAAGCTGGTATGACATACAACCTGTGGACTCCACGAGCTATAAGATTGGGCACCTGGATCCTGACACAGAATATGAAATCAGTGTATTACTTACGAGACCAGGTGAAGGAGGAACCGGATCTCCTGGCCCAGCTCTCAAAACAAGAACAAAATGTGCTGGTGAGTACTCAAAAGTGATTGGAAAGTTGTAAACATCTTTCTAGGGCTGAAAATGGAAGTTATTTCACTAGCAACTTTACTGTCTGCCTTGTACCAGCAGGCTGCAGGAATTAAGACTTTTAAGTAAAAACTATTAGCACTTGCCAGCTAAGATGACCTTGAAACCAGCCTTTGGTGCCACTGTAGATTGTAGATGTAATCATACCTGTGCATGCCTTAAAGTGGTCAGTGTTGATTGCTGTGTAAATACACAATTTTTACTGTCAGGAAGGCACTGAGTTCTCTCCATTTCATTACGCCCCTCTCTTGCCAGTGCATGTTCAATTTTCAGGTCAGTTAATCCTTTTTTTTTCCTTTTTTTCCTTTTTTTTTTTTTTTTTTTTTTTTTTTTTTTCCTTTTTCTTTTCCTTTTTTTTTTTTTGTCTAGTATCCCAAGCTTGGTAAGAATTATGTTTGGTTTAGATGAAGTTTCTTTTTTCCTTTTTTCAATGTCGGTTATATCAAACTAGTAGATAAAGTGGAAAGAGATCTTGTGTAACAGCAATAGTATGCACTTTTGAGTCTCAATTAGCAGATGAGATTTAGCAGAGGACTGCTTTATTGAGTGACTGACAGCTGACATTTCATTAAATGAAGTAGTGTGATTTGTGGTGCTGTGTAGCAGTCTTGGCTCCTGTTTTGGATTTTATAATTAGTAGTGCTGACCTCTGACTGTAAAAAGATACAAAGTAGACCTATTATACAAAAGCAATTGCACAGTAATTTTCAGGAAGAGTGGCAGTGGTAATAATTTAGGATTCAGCCACACAGAAAATAATATACTGTAACCTGGAATATTTTTTTGTCATTAGTATTTTCCACCAATATTTTGAATCTTCTTTCTGCTGCTATAAAATTGATGGAAGATAGGCAGAAATGTACCTAGAAATGGGACTAAGCAAATGCTATTAGCTTATTGATTCTAATCTTTTAAAGAATGGCTTGATGTTATTTGTCTTATTAACAGGAAAAGTTACATACTTCAACAGAAATAATGATGTATTTCCATTGCATATGAAAGTAAAGTTACTTTTTGTAAAGTCACCTGTCCACCTGTCAGTGGCTAAATGGCATTTCAGTTGAACTGATTGGTTGTGGTGTCAGACATAAAATGAAATACAGTTGCTGTCAGAATCCCAGTGTTATGTTTTGAAGATGCAAACCTATACAAGTACTAAGTCTTTGATATTCTTTTTGAGTTTTTTCTTCCTCTCATTACTGGAAAGAAGTATTTAATGAAAAATACCAAAAAGCAGTACAATTAAGTTATAATAATAGTTAAGTATGTAGTAGTTATAAGATATTCTTTACCAGACTAAAACAACTTCAGCATAGTCAAAAGTGAGGCATGAAACTTAAAATTCCCTTCAAGAGGGTTTCTGGGTCACTGTGCCTTTCATAATAATGTAAAGTTATCTGTCTAGATGAGGTAAGTGTGTATTTAATACACAAGTACTTCAGGTATTCTAAAATTAAAACAGTTTTTTTCTCGTAGTTTGCTTATCTGCTTATGTGATTAGATAAAGTAACACTGCTGTGTAACTGCTGGGTGACCTGTCTGTACTAAAGGGTTAGAGAGCGTGGTGGGTTGACGCCAGCTGGCAGCCAAGTACCCACACAGTCACTCACCCAGTCACCTCTGCCGCAGCACAGGGAGAAAACAGAAGGCAGGCAAGAAGGCTCACGGCTTAAGATGAAGACAATTTAAGGTGAAGCAAAAGCTGTGCTCACAAGCAAAGCGAAATAAGAGATTTATTCACTCTTTCCCATCGGCAGGCAAATGTTTAGCCGCTTCCTGGGAAGCAGAGCCTCAGCACGCATAATGGTTACTTGAGAAGGCAAACACCTTAACAATGAACATCCCCCCTTCCTCCTCCTTTCCTTGAGCTTTGATTGCTGACTGTGAGNTGCTCACAAGCAAAGCGAAATAAGAGATTTATTCACTCTTTCCCATCGGCAGGCAAATGTTTAGCCGCTTCCTGGGAAGCAGAGCCTCAGCACGCATAATGGTTACTTGAGAAGGCAAACACCTTAACAATGAACATCCCCCCTTCCTCCTCCTTTCCTTGAGCTTTGATTGCTGACCGTGAGTGGCATCATATGGTATGGGATATCTCTTTGGTCAGGTGGAGGCAGCTGTCCCTGCTGTGTCCCCTCCCAGCCTCTTGGTCACCTCCAGTCTACTCGCTGGGGGAGCAGAGTGGGACAAAGAGGAAGCCTTGAGGCTGTGCAAGCACTGCTCAGCAACATTCAAAACACCAGTGTGTTATCAACCTTGTTTTAGTCACAAATCCGAAACACGGCACCATATGGGCTGCTATGAAGGAAATTAATTCCATCCCAGCCAGTCCGAGTAGAGCGAGAAATCCAGAATTTTAGTTATATTTAAGAACATCACATGCTTTCTGGTCTTTTCGGTGGTACATGCTGTTGAGTATTAAAACATGCATTCAGTCTCGTAAACCGCTATGTACGGAAAGTATTTTATTACCTGGTAACGTCTTGTAATAAATCAGCATTGTTTGTGTTTTCATTAAGCTAAACATTAACCCTCTTAAATTACAAGCAGAAAGTGATGGCTGACTGAAAAATTTAAATTGAATGATGATATTAAATTTGTCTCTAAAAATTGGCTTCTTTATAGCAGAAGATCCCACTTTGAAGGTGTAGTGGTTATTGGTTAACTGTTAGCGAATGACATGCTAATAACTGGCCCAAGGGCTTAAAAAGAGATGCTGATAAACTAATGATGGTATAATTAAGCTGGGTAGGAGTAAAATAATGCCAGTCTCCAAAGCATACCATAGAATTAATAAAACAGGAGTCTTTAAGAGAAGAGTCATTGCACCTTTTTAATTACTATGATAATTGTATGCTACTTGCCTGTTCCCTAGGGGTCTAGTGAACCACTTAGAGACTTAAAGCAGTATGCTAGACATTCAATAATCTTAATAGTTCTCCAAAGCATTTGAAATATGTTTTCATTTTAGCAAAATGAGATTTCAGAGGCTTCTAACAGACAAATCTTATCTGTAACTTTAGTAAATGAAAGCATCTATAATTAGATTGCAAAGGAAAAAAAAAAATCTCTCCAGGCTTGGTTGCATCACCCTCAGTGGAGAAGTTACATACTTTCTAAAGTGCTTTGCTTCCTTTTGATGAAATGTAATATAAATGTGAGTGCTCTTTCAATGTGATGTTCAGGAAGGCCAAGGAATTACATTCAGGTCTGGATTAGACTTAACCTAGAACATGGAGTTCATGTTTGAAAAAGGAGGGTTTGATGAATTTTTATCATTGTGAACCACATTTGAGTCAGACATAGAAAAAACAGTTTTTCTTGTTTCAAGGTCTGAAATCAAGGCCTCCACAGGTTGTCTGGAATTTGAATCATCATTTGCTGTGCTCAAAGCTCCCTCTTCCCACCACTGTCTCATATGGTGTTACAAACCTAGAAGAGTGCTCCCATTTAAAATAAAAGGGAAACGAGGGGAGGTGGGAAGAAAATTCATCAGGAGATACATGACATAACAGTTCCGTCATAGAGTATGTCTCAGATTACTCTGATGTACATTTTCACTCTGGTGTCGTTGTAAAATAAGAATTCCAGAGTAGTTGCCCACAATTAGAGTTACTTAGGGGCACAACATCAGCATCCTTCACACTTCAGACCCCATTATCTGAGGAATAAGACTGCTAGCTCGGTGTCAGGCTCGCAATGCCATCCACTGCTATAGAGACCTCACTCACCCAGCTGTTCCTAGCAGCTAAATAGCAGCACAAGTACTTCGGCCAAAGAAATCACCTTGAATGTACGCACAGAACCAACAGTGTCTCTGTCATATGGGATATAGTAAGTTTGAGGATCTGAGAATCAATAGCTATAAAAGTACCCTGTTATCCCTTACTGAAGTAGATTGGGAATCCTCTGGTGCCTGAAAGTCTAGAATAAAATCTTCTCTAAACCTGACCCAAAACCAGCAGGACTGTCCGTAGTAAAACGTAGCAATGTTGAAGGATTAATAAGATAGGTTGTGTTTTGTAGTTTCTTCTTATCCATATAAATATTTCCATGGATAGAATTATTTATTTTAGTGCTTTGCAACATGTTTTATCTTTGACAACCATTGCACAATACAAGTCTTGATCCAATGTGTGTCCCTGCACTCTGATGGTGAGGCAGTGCCCCAGTTAAAACAGTAAAACAGTCTCCTGGAAAATCCAGAACAGCTTAAATGAGCACCTGCAAATTTTTCTTGCTATGGCCTCTCTGTTATGAAACTTTATTTGTAACTGATGTTGTTCCTTGAATCTACTGGTGAACAGATATAGCTTAAAGACAGTTACCTTAAGAAGAAAAAGTAAAATTTAATCCTCTCTTCTGCTAAGGAAGGGGATTTTTAAGGCCTCCTAGGGAAAATCGTTGCCTTTTTCTCATCATGTTTCTTTTTTCACTGTGACATTTGGAATGATTCTAGAACATTCGCATCTTTTCCTTTCTTGAACCAGAAAACTATCGGAATTTAAGAAAATAAAAAATAAATAAAGACTGCAGTGAAAGAAACTTCTGATGGACTATCCCTGAATCGTAGGGTTTTTTTAACAGTCAGAACTCTACTTCTCTGTGCTAAGACACACTTACTACCCTGGAGTATTTGCAAAAACAATCACTGTCAGTTTAACCAAGAATTTTCCACGCAGAGAATTCACACGTTCCTCATACAAGGAAGTAACAGGAATGTTTTAATTAACATAGTTCATTTTTCTGTCTCTTCTTGCCTATCACCTGAGCTTGTCAGGAGGAAAGCTGTTACTCCCAGTACAACTGAGCTCTGGAATCACTGCTGCAGGTTAGTTGTAAACTAACTGTTACTCCTAGAAGACTTGTTACAATCTGGAAGAACAGAGCAGAGGAATTCTTTAAATCCCCACTCTTAAAGACTATTCTTTTTCATTTTACTCATTTTTCTTGCTGCTTTGGCTTCATCTGGGTAATTTTCCAAGATGTCAGAATTACTTTGCTAATTCTGTGCTGCCCACTGGCATTATGAAAACATCTACGTATGCTGAAATGCTCGCTGATGGAATAAGCATCCTCTTCCCTCTGATCAATTAAGACCTCATCTCCTGTTACCAGATCCTGAAAATAATGAGACGTGGACCAGAGCAACAACCCTATTTTTCATAGAATCATAGAACGGTAGGGGTTGGAAGGGACCTCTAGAGATCATCTAGTCCAACCCCCCTGCTAAAGCAGGTTAGCCTAGAGCAGGTTGCACAGGAATGCATCCAGGCGGGTTTTGAATATCTCCAGAGAAGGAGACTCCACAGCCTCTCTGGGCAGCCTGTGCCAGTGCTCTGTCACCCTCACAGTAAAGAAGTTCCTCCTCATGTTCAGGTGGAACTTCCTGTGTTCCAGTTGGTACCCATTGCCCCTTGTCCTGTCGCTGGGCACCACTGGGAATGTTACTTGGGAATGTTCCTGTTTTCTCCTTTTCATTGCTGAAAGGAGTGCATAACTTACAAGTGTATAAGGTCTATAGCCATTTGAAAAACTGTATGGAAATACAGTATCATAGGCAACATAGATTCACTCTGTTGAAAACTGTAGCCTGATTCAAAGCCAAAGTTTAAAACTCTTCCGCATCTTACTATTTTAGATAGTCCCTAGTGCTTTGCCGTCATACGTTCTCTAACTGCGTCAGGTTGCAACAGACAATGGTGGTACAGGCCAGCAACTGCCTTGAACCCTGCATGCAAAGTCAACACGCTTGGGTATGCCAGATAGTACTCCATGCCACCGCTTTTCTCCTGCCCCATGAAATGGAGCAGTTGCCATGTTCTACAAGACGGGATAGTCTGCAGCCTCCAGTGTATGAGATTCTTAGTACTCAATCGTCTTTGTAGTTGATCTTCCTCATTTTCCACCCTCCCATCTTCTTTTGTCATTAACTCTGTAGTTAGTCTCTCCCTTCGTCAGTGTTTATACCCTAGCCTGTCTTGAATCTCAGTGGTACTTACTGCTTATTTCCATGCCCTTCCCCGTTCTATATCACTATTAGGAAAGATGAGTTCCTTCCTAAGAACTTCGCTAGGTTGAAATGGCGGCTGCCTTTCTATGTCCTTGCAGGCTTCTTTGGATCTTTTGACCTTTTTATCTCAAGAAAAGAGGAAAGATCTTTGTGTCATTGGCAATTAAGTTCTTCCTTCTTGTTGCTATGCCTTGGGGGACTGCCTGCGAACAGGTTCAGGTTTTTTCAGGAATACATCAGTCTTAACATCACTTAGTTTTGTGATCATAGGAAAATGTCAACTTGAAGTAGTACTGCAGGTTATTTTCTACAACTCTTTCTCCAAACTTAGCAATTTTCTCAGAAGTTTGAACCAAGGCTGTGCAGCTGTGCTGTATCAGAGCAAGACCTCAGATCACAGACACCTGAACCTTGAGGAGGAGGGTTGCAGATACTGCACCATTTTATCTTCCATGGAAAAATTCAATGGTATTTCTAAAGTAACCATTCCAAACTTGCAGCTATAATAAACTTTAATAGGAAGTTGCATTGATTTATCAGAACAGGAAGTCCACAGGGAACTTACATTCCATGTATGGTTTTATTGTGAAAGTAAGTTACAGTTTTAATACAAATTTGAAATTAAGAATACCTACTGTATCGTCCTTTCTCCTAATGCCTTTCTAATATACAAATCATTCCGATATAAGTCCGCTTTCTCATACAGATAAAAGGTAGTGCTGGATTTTCTGCAGCGTGCAGATGAATCTCAGCTTTTGGATGTGCATAAGGTAAGCTGATAGATTGTAATAGAATTGCAAAAAAATATTACCTAGTGGGATGTACGTCCATGTCTCTGTGTCAGTTGTCACCTCTGATTAGGAAACAAAAAATATGCATCTTCTTGGAAAGGGCCTGCTGAAAACACAAATGATGTCCAGCTGTGACTGCTATATGAAAGTTCTTCCTTGGCAGCCACTTGCCTGGAAACAAGCACCCAGGTTGTTTCATACTGAGCTGATTTCTCTGATGCTGTCTTACAGAACAGCCTGCCTTTGTGCTATTTGAGATCTTGCATGAGAAAGAACAAAATAATCCAGATTTGTCCCATAAAAAAAATCTCTTTCAATCCAGTTCTCCTCCTCTTCATCTCAGAGTCTAAAATTCCCCTCTGGGAGTCCTTTAAGTTCATGAAATAAAAAAATAAATGCAGTAAATGGCAGTGAATGCAGCTGCAACAAATGCCACTCCTATCTTTAAGGAGGACGACCCAGGGAACTACAGGCCGGTCTACCTCATCATAATCCCTGGGAAGGTGGTGGAACAACTGATCTTGGAAACCATTTCCAGGCACAAAAAGGGTAAAAATTTCCTCAGGAGAAGTCAGCATGGATTCACAAAGGGGAAGCCATGCTTGATAAACTTGATAGCCTTCTGTGATGTAATGGTTTTGTAGGTAAGAGGAGAGCAGTGGAGATATCCAGAAGCTGTCTGGGCATGGTACTGAGCAGCTAGCTCTAGTTGGCCCTGGTTGAGCAAGGGTAGGGTAGGGGGTAGTTGGACCAGATGGACCAGACCCTTCCTACCTCAACCATTCTGTGATTCTGAGTTTCTGTCAAACTCTGGGAAGAGGAGCTGTCACCATGGTATCTATTAAATTCTCCTGAAACTGAGTGTTTGTAAAAAAACTGCCAGGTAGGACTGTCTTTGGTCATGTGAAAAGCATTCATATAAATGGAGACTTAGTTCTTCACTTTATTGGATTCCCATTTCAAAACATTTGCAGAGGAAGAAATTAACCCGGTCTTTGAGACAAATGAACCTTCACCATCTTACAGGAAACCTGAGGGGCAAAATTATTAATTTCACATCTGCCAGGTAGAGGGACTGTGAAGAAAACTTAATGACCCTTGAGAAAAAGTACATATGATTTCTCCTATGACATATCTCCATCTCCAGAGTTGTTGCAATCTCTTATTAATTATAAGGATAAGCTCAAAAAACACCCACTCAAAAAATTATTTTACCCAACTTTGATTCAGGAAGAATTTCTAAGTACGGAGTGAAAAAAGCCCTAGCAAGTTGGGAGTGTTCTGGTTATAAACAAAAGACGGGTATGTGAGCACCTTTAATAGAAGTGGTAAATTAGGTATACTTGTGATGAATATTGATAGGGAATTCCTTAGTATTATTCTGTTCTCAACAAATTGAACATGAACCTTTCCATGGATGCTTTGGGTTTGCTTCTCTTCTCAGAAGTATTACTACTGCAGATTTAAATAAATGTAGTGGTACTCTATTATTAAAAACAATTAGAAATACAGAAAAGGGAATGCTTTGAGTCTAGGTGCCTTCCCCTCTGGAGTTTCACAGATGCCTTGAACTTATCCTTAGCAACTTTCTGCTGAGCACTTTCTCCCCTCTTCTGAGGGCAATTTTCACATCAGTTACTCCAATTTTCATATCCAGTTATGCCATACTGCCTTCCAGTTATAGGCAAACTTCATTATTAATAATGCCAATCATTTTGCAAAAACATTAGCAAATGAGACAGGAAAGGTTGGCTTTTCTTCTTTAGTCAGTGGAGAGGTCTTACCCAAAATCATTGCAAAATCTGTTCTACATTTGAAGTGGGCAAAGCATGTTTACTTCTTCAGTTTGTGTCTAAAAGAATAACTAATTATTCATGCCTGAGAGTGTGTATGTGTGTATATACGTACACACACACACACACGTATGCCCCATCAATCCAATTGTCTTTTCCCTTCATATATATGTATGAATGTATCACCCCTATGACCAAAGGGGATTTAGTCTCTAAAGAACAGGTTTTGTAATTAAACAAAGTTGACTGAACTTCTGAGCCATCTGTTTTAGAAGCCAGAAAGTAAGATGTCCCATAGACAACAGAAGCCCAATTTCTGAACGATTTGTCTACTAAATATCGCCACCTTATGATGGTAATCCCATTTTCCCTTATGACAGATCTGCAAGGCAAGAGGCAGCACCCAATTAACCAGGAATCTACCGTCAAATAGAGTATTTGATGTTAGACTTCTGCTTGTTTGCCCTGAGCCTCCTGAATGAGGGCACTAGGTAGGCACTCTCTCATTTCCCAGAATTAAATTCTAGCAGGACTGTGTGAAATTCATTTAAATTTGAAACGGGTTATTTGGATGAAATTTGGCAGTGGTTTTAAAGGGTATTGAGAGATGGAGATGGATGAACAGACAGGCATGCTTCTCTGTTTTATTATTTTAAGGGTCACCATTTTGTTTGAGACTGTTCGACTGTGTGCTGTCTTGCCTAGAGGCTTTGACCACCAGATGTAAAAACACAGAACTGCACAATTCTATTGGAGCATCTGTGAAGCATGAAACATCTAGGAATTATGTAGAAACAATGAGATACTTAAGTTTTGAATCTTCTATTTTTCTTTCTTAAAAAGAATTGCTTACAAAAAAATTAAAGGTTTGCAGATTGAATGGTACATTAATTGTAACTCACTTCAGAGGAAAACAAACATTTTTTTTTCACTGCTTGGGAGGCATTTTGGCATTTCAGAGCTGTTTATTTTACAAATGTAGAGTTGTTGTATGCAGAATCCAGTCCAACCTCCTGAAGGTTCCTAGGAAGAAGGGCTGGTGCTGTGAGTTCTGCCTTTCCTGGTACTACTTTTTGCTGTAAAGGACAATTACCCCTTTATAGCCTAGACTATAGACTAGATGTCTAGTTTGAGACCTGAAATCAGGGCACATCCTGATGAAGAAATGTCCTGAATTTGCAGGGAAAAGAAGTCCTCTCTTTCTCTTCAGGGTGCTACGTCACTGAAATGTTGTAAATAGGTAATGCCATCCCACAGTCTAAGGATCTCTTCTGGTCAGCAAATGTGCATCACATTTCTGTTTACAACTACAGAAAGATAAAGTTGAGAGAGTTTAAAGAGCACTAGACCTCCATTTCTGTAGATTTAAAAGAATACTTTTGTTTGATAATCATCTAATTACTGCTGAGTGTGTTCGTTAGACAGGGAGGGACATACCTGTGGAACTGAGATTCTTCCAGATTCTTATAGGCAACATACGTTTGAGGGAGGAAAGCTGCTCTATATTCTTTTTTGTTACGCTATACCTACAGGACTAGATTGATTCTGGCCCAAAGAAAATAAAACATTTGACTATGAAGACATTGACCAAGCAGATACTTATTTAAATATCTAAAAGGAAAGAAGAAATAAAATTGGGAAATGCCGTGCATTGCGTGATCGTGAAGTACTGTATTAAAAGAATAAAATGGAGATTAAAATAAAACTGCCAATGAAGTTAACGATTTAGGGCTCTTGCCCTTACATTTCAGTAGTCATGTTCTTTCATCCATAGGATGATCTTTTTTAGAATGAGAAATATGACCAACTGTCTAAAAAACTTCTGACAATTGTGTTTTCAAATTTATACTGACGATATCTGCATCTAGCTGTCTTTCAATATATACCATCCTTTAAGCACTCTTTTTATTATTTTAAATATTTTTTAAAACTACCTGTGCATTTAGTTAATGCTTATTCATTCTGTTAACCTTGATTCAGTTCCTGGTAAGGAAAAAAGACAGTTTTCTTTTGGGAGAGTTCAGTTTTATCCTTTAATTAATGACTCATAACTTTCAAAAAAGCTCTCTGAAGATGTTTTGGTCCAGAAATTTTGCAGTAGAAAATGATGTTTATAGTGGACTGTTATCTTTTAGTATTATACGTATGGGAAAATGCATGTAGAGCAAAAAGGCAGTAATAAGTGTTTACTCTTGACACGCAGAAGTGTCTTTTCATTTCTAAAAATTTATGTTCTTTGGAAACAAAAATCGAACTGTCTGTCAGTTGCTCTTTGTTTTGACTGTTTCTGCAGATGTTTTGTTTGCAATTAGCTTAAAAAAAAAAAGCCAAAAAATATTCAGTAATTTATTTAATTACTGTTGTACAGCATTGAATTTGAGAGGATGACCTGATGTGTAACTGGCATGTTTGGCGAAGTAAATGAAAAAAAACCCCAAAACTTTTAATGACCTGAGCACAATTATAGATGACTTTGGAATGACAACTGGCAAAAATTGTACTATAATTAAATTTCCATTATAAAAGTTCCATCTTTTTTGTCTGACATGCAAGGCTACATTGTGAAGAGTATTCATTTATAAGAGGAAGAATTAGAGAGCTATAATTTATAATTCATGATAATCAATGAAAGCATTTCTTTTGTCAAGAAACCTTTCACTGACAAATAGCATTGCATTGTTAGTTGTTTTAAAAAGAAACTAAAAATTATTTTGTTATTTATTTCACTTACTGTAAAAGAAGATGAAAAATTCTGGTGGTTGAATCAAGTCTTGCAGTAATTCAGAGTAATACGCAGATAGGGCTTCTCACTCTGTTTTTCTCTTTATTAACATCAACTTTGTCTCAGTCTGTATCTAAACCTGTTCATTAAGAAGTAGGATCTTTCTAAGGCCATCTTACCAAGGTTCTCTTTAGTCTTGAACAGAGTTGTTTCTAGTACAACTGTCAGTGACAACATAATCTGATTTTCAGACTTCCCAATTATTGACTGAGATGGAGCCTTCACTTTCCGATAACGTTATGAGGCTACCCTGTTCATTTCTACATAGTCTTTCAAAGGGAGCTCAAGCAAAGACGAGTATTTTAAAAAGTTTTGTCACCGAACTTGCAAAGGCAACTGCAAAGCTCTCCGTCTCCTTTAACTCTTAGATGGGTAATGCTTCTTCCATACACTCATTTGAGCTCCGTATTTACAGAAGTATTTTGTGTGCTTTTGTTATAACTGTTAATTAGACACAAGTCTACTCATTGTACACTGATTCCTCTTGCTACACTATTTGTTCATTGTTTAAACGAAGTGTACATTCCATTAATCTCAAAATAATGATTCTTACATACACAGAAAAGTTGAACTCTTTGACTAAGTAAAAATGCCTTTCGTCTTATCTCGTAAAACAAGGAATCTATTTCTGCTGTATTAACATCACAGAATAGTTTGGCATGAATCTTCCAAAGCTTGTTTATTTTATTCTGTGTTACAGTGACACAATCACTTCTAAGCATTTAGTATGCAAAATTGTACTGAACTGTACTAAAACAACTGACTTGAAAATAGGTTGTTTTCATAATGATAATTTTCAGAGACTGTCTACTAAAATTCAAAGAGATCATTTACTTCTGTGTGTACTACCACTTTACTGTTAGTCTTTTGACTTCTCGACCATTGCTTATGAAAGCAGTCAGTGTTAATATCTTAAGATACTGTTCTGCATTCATTTTCATGCTCTGCAGTAGCTGCTTCCTCGACATTACTGCAAGTTACTGAGGCCAGTTTGTATGTCTCTTTCTTTTTGTTCAGACAACAGGCTTTAATATCTGCAAAGTGATTTATGCATTAATTGTTAAAACTATATGATTTGCAATTAGATAACATCTTAAGGTTTTATTCTGTATTTGGAGCTTTATAGGCGCACAGTTCTCCCTCCAGTGGGTCAGACTAGAGTTTTTTCCTTAAAATGAAAAGGTTTGAGCTGTCTTCTGTTATTGAGAAGTTTTAAGTGGCATGGCCCTAGATGTCTTTTGTAACAATTGCAGTCTAATATCTGTTGATTTGACAAGTTGAAATGCTGAAATAGCAGGGCAATGTAGTATCTGCCTTTGTAGTGTCTTCAACATGCATGAAGAAAAAGGAAGCCCTCAGAAAATTCTGTGAACATGAGTACGTCATAGATCGTCATAAACAGTTAATTATTTCTTCATAGGGGATAGCTTAGTGTCTCGATCAAAAATGGGCACATCTAGTAAAACTGAGCAACTGATTGGAGCAAATCTTTATGTAGTCCTCAGATCATACATAAATGGTGACTTTTATTTCCCAGTTTTACAACTCATAAGTCGAGTTTATGTTTATGAGCACAGGTAACAATTTCTTTTTTCTTAATTTTCTGCATAAGATTATTTTTTGCCCTGAAGGGATGGTGGAGCTATTAAATGATGATGGAAAGACGTGTAACATTGGATGATAAACTAATTTTAAACTCATTCTCAGAAAAAAATGAACTATGTTTGCTAAAATTTTCCAGCGTGATGAAAGAGGCAGAGTAGTCGTTTCAGTCTAAATTGTTAATATTTGGCAAAGCTAGACAAACAGTTTGTAAGAGACTGATAACGAAATGTACGTGACAGCTGTGTGCGCTGGTGTCTGTAGGCATATACTTGCTTGTGCTATTTCTCATGCAGAACACCAAATTTAAGGTAACTAAATGAGTTCAGAAGATATTTAGTGGCTTTCCTTTATCGTGCAGTGGCTAATGCCTGGCTAAAATAAAATACATTGAATATCATTTAAGTAGTAGTGAATACCCTTGATTTTATTCAGTATGGAGTGTTAAAGAATATACTCAGATACTCTTTTTAAAGAAACTTAAATTGAGGTCATTTGTCTTGGATAGTACAAAATTGACGATGAATTCAAATCGAGAGTTTTGTCATGCTGTAGTAAAAGCACAGGGCACGTGATGTAGAAGAAAAATAATTTTTGCGTAGTTTTAAGTTTCCATGGATTGCCAAAATTACAATTTTTGCTCTTTGGGAGACAGAAAAAGGCTTTGACAGTGTCACAGTGGTATTAGGTGTCAAGATTATGACTGAAATCACTTTTCCCAGTGAAAAACAGAAGTGGAAATGTGCTACAACTCAAGATTGCTCTAGAATGAAATAGCCTGCAGGCAGATACAGAACCTATTGTGGCTCAGTAAGCCTTTACCTGCTCAGAGCTTAAGACTTGCAAAAGCTGCCACACTTTACGGCCATAGCCTAACTCTTCGTATGGAGAAACGATAAGAGTGAGAAGCAGAGCAGCTTTTTTGGGTGGATGGGTGAGCAGAAGTGAATGTGGAGTCGGTCTTCTGTTGAGGAGAGAAGAGGGGAAGGAGTAAGCTCATTTCAGATAGAAGCTTTCTAGATGAGGATCAGGAGCCCCTTGAGTCCTTTGCTTTCACAAAAGTTAAACGTTTACTTTGGCTGAAGCTCATTAATCCAGTCAAATCTGGGCCCACATTTTTTGCTGATTTCCAGCATTTTCTTTTGCTTATATCCATGGAGAAAACCTCTTTCCTTCTCATTAACTTTCCCATTTTATTCATCATGTTTGACAGCAGGTTTGGGTAGCATTTCATATGTAAGCCATATTACACAATAGGTTATGTAGGCATAATCCTGAAAAGCATAGCTGATAAAGCAGTAATTCACATAGCATCAGATTTTTTTTTTAAACTAATAATGATCTATTCCTGAGAAAGAAATTCTGAGGCAAGTCTATGGTATTTATCAGGAGTAATCAGAGAAGCAAATAAATGTTTGTTTTCAAGGTACTAATAAGTAATTTGATTATGCTGTATAATTGTATTGCTATCCTGCTGTTATTTCAAACCATTTTATTTTAAGGAAAGTAAGTATAAGCCAGTAAGACTAGACTAATTTTACCTCCTGTGATCAAACTTGGAAAGGTTTTGTCAATGTTTCGGTAATAAACTTTTTGCTGACTTTGAGAATTGCTATCAGTTATTTGAGGAAATACTGTGGTTCCTTAGGCAGCTTAGTGCCTATGGAAACAGTAAATGTTACTCCCATGAACTTGTTTTCTAAGATTCAGCAGGAGTATGGGTTGCTAATTGAGAATTACCTCCAGTTTTTAAGCATGCTACCAGAAACCGTGCTTGTGCTGCTCAGCGTGTATCTTCAGTAACTTCTGTAGTCAACATGGAAAGACAGGGTTTGCAAGAGGCTACTTCAGAGCAGGATCTAAACAGTGTTCTTCATCTTTTAAATAAATAATTTTTAAAATTATTATTTTAAAGTAATTTTTAAATTTTACCATCTTTCCACTGATGATAAAATGCTTCTGGGGAGACTAACCTCCTGCATCTTTGTAAATACCCCCAAGTCTCTTTGGGGATAAAGATAAAACACTCTAAGATAAGGTTTGCTGCTCCTATAAAATATGTAAAGACTTGCCTGGGCTATTGGCACAGTGATAGTGTCAGTTCTAATATCCATTGACAGAAGACTAATACCAGTTATCTTCCTAAAATAAGGTCAGGAACACCTTGTTTAAAGCCTCACTTGTAGGCCGTTGTTGATTAAGTACTGTGTTATAACGTGAAATAGGGCTTTGACTTTCTGAATCTGAGCAGAATGTGTTCTTACTCTGAATAGAGAAGACAAATATCTCCTTAATCCTCCTGATTGTGTCCATTCATTTTTAGATAGGTCATTGCCAAGGTTAAAGTGTAACACTTGGACTCTGCTCAGCCTCAATGGCTGTTTCAAGGATGATATTATTTATTACGTCAGCGGAGTTAGAAGTCGTCCAAATATCTAATATAAACAAGGACATTTCCATACCAGAAAAAAAAGACCCAATTCTGAAGTTAGTTGCTATGGATTTTATGCAGCTGATTTGAAATACTGTGACAGATGCCAGGAAATTGTGTTGCTTAAGAATAAGCTGACAACGGTAGCGTTACTGGTAGAGTTTCATGTTCTAGAATAAAGGAAAAATAGTTACATCGTTTTGTCAGAATGATTTCCTTTATTTAATTTTTAGAAGTTCTTATTGGAGGGGAGAGGTTCCTTGGATGGTCTTTTTGGTCAAATCTAGTGAAAAAGACTAAATTATATTCCTAAAAATATATGTAATACACTGCTGTGGCTAAATCAGTTTCCCAGATTACACTATGCCAATAGTTTACCTGTATGTTCATATCATTTTTAAAAAAAACCCACCAACATATGTTTGGAGTATAGGGGTTTTGTGCACAGTACAGCTGAATGGTGAAAATACGTTGCAGGTACATACCACTGCTAGCCAAAATAGACTAGAAATTACAGTACGTGTACTGAGATGACTTACTTTTTACATTCTCACGATGTTTTGATAGCTCAAAACAAGACTTACTTTGTACGTAAGTGACAGCTAGAAGAACAAATCTGTGATTTTAGCCACACACCCTCCAAACCTGATAGGAGAGACAGAAGGTGGCAGTAGAATAGACTGTAGGGGACTGAAAAAAAGAGTGACACAACGGAAGAAAAAATGTAGGCATGCCTATGCACCTCGCCCTTCCCTGCCAAAATACCTACTAGGTTCAGTAGGTTCAAATCAGAGATGCTTGATTTTTTTAAAACACATTGCAAATGTGTATCAAATTGTCCTTAGAACATTGTCCTGCGCTGCCTACTTTTTCACTTTGTTTCTTCCTGTGAGTGCTTACTTTTTCTAGAATCTTTACTTTTTTCCTCTCTTCCCTCTGGTGCATGTTTAGCTTCTGATTCAGACAACCCATCCCTCTTTAGCAAGGCGTGTAGGATCACGTTACACTGAAGTCCCACTGAAGTAAAAATGCTCACTTGAAAGAATGTGGTAGATTTTGTGCTATTCCGGTTAATCTGTTTGGTGTGGTAAGACTGAATGGAGTTAAAATATTAAAATATATCTTGTTTTAAGATGCAGACTGTATGTTTGCTTTACTTTTAATATCCTGTCCACCAGAAATGGAAATGCTAGCAATAAAGCAACTAAGAGATAATGATCTAAGGGACAGGATCTTTATTTCTTTTTTTTCCCCAGCTTTGTATAGGTAATAGTTTAACCAAAAAATCTAGGCCAATACATAGGGGATTTTAAAAACTTGAAAGTACTAGAAATGTTCAAAAGAACTATTTAAAAATACAGGCTATATTGAGACTATTTAAAATAAGACATTGTAATGCTTTGTTTATAGAATGCTGAAGGTTTTTCTGTAATGTTTTCAGAAAGCGATGTGAATTGTCATAGGATAGAAGAGGTCTGGCCATAGCAATGACCACAAAACTGTTCCCAGCCTTAGACACCTGACATTTGAGCTGGGATTTTATAGATCGTGTTAGGAGCACTTCCATTTCTCCTTAGTTCCACTTGTGGGGCTAGAAACTTCTCTGAAGCTTTGGCTAAGTAACTCTTTCAGTTGTCCTTGGCCAGCCAAGGTCTGCTGAAGTCTCAAAAAGGAATGCCAACAAATAAGGGAGAAGCAGCTCTTTTCTGTCCTGTAGAGGAATTATATTTGGCATAGGCCCTCCTCAGGTGCTTCAAGCAGAATTGCCCTGTGAAACAGATCAGAGGAACCCCAAAGGGAGCACTATCAAAGGAATCAAAGAAAATTGAATGTCCTGCATCATCTGGTTAATCTTCCTTGTAAAGTAAAGAGCTACTTCAGAGTTGAATTTGATCCAAGAAACTCTTGACAGTTTCTTTGATGTTTTTTCAAACTAGGAAGGCGTTTTTTTAACCTATAGTTTCAGCAGTGAGAGGACATCTGTCATTAATACATATGTGCTATTTGGCTTCTCTATGACCCCAAGAATTTGTTAGATTTTTGAAATTTGTGGCGGTGAGCTTTTTTTTTTCAGTTGGATGACACTTTAATCAAGCCATCATCCAAGAGCAAAGTCATTTAGAATATAACCAAGGTGAATTGTGAACTCAGCACACATTGATTTGCAATAAATCTAGACAAAAGCAATCTCATCTTCAGTTGAGCACTGCCTTCTCCAGGGGTTCAGATGAACACCAAAAGAGACAGAGCTCCTGTTTCAGAAATTAGATTTAGAAAAATGAAAGCTGTATTTCTGCACAGATTTCCAGAGATGCATCATGTTTTGGATTATTCAGAATTAATAATGTTTTTCCCCACAAAGATATTGCACCTGCTCGAACAGTGGTAACTTCAGCATGGAACCATTCCGGGATGCAAAGGATTAGCTAAGATTGAGTTAATAATACTCTAGTTGACCACAGTCCTATGTGACCTTGCATACAAGGAGGGTTCATTGGCAGACAGCATCATTCTGGAATTCAGGGCACTTTCAGAAAAGGAGTAAGCTTAGGAATTTGAACATTAGCCAGAAGAGGGTACAGCCTCAGCATCTTGGAATATGAGAGTGTTAAATCATTGAGGAAAGTCCCTAGTAATGAGAAGTCTTTTAGGAAATAGTTCCTGGACTAGTTTCATCTAGTATTTTTGCAGAAAAACATGAGGAGTATTGGCTTCCCGAAGGACTGGATTCCAGCCCCAGTACATATGCTTTCCATAATTTTTTTGCCAGTTGCATGGTTTCCCTAGAAATGTAGAGCTGAAAACTGTCATGTGGATAACCAAACGTCCAAGCAGATTTAGCCATAGATTTTTTCATGAGATAGACACAAGCCAAGATACTTCCTTGGAGGCCTTTTCCTTTTTCACAGGACCAGTTTCGTTCATTCTTCCTGCTTTGCTTTTGAAAGTCAAATTTTGAGACAACTCAGATATTCAGAGACAGCTATTTTTGGTGCCTAGGCTTCTAAGAATGAATCATGAAGTCGGTATTTCTAAAAGGGGATAATAAGAGATTTGCAGCCTATATAAATCCTAGTGCCATGCAGATATATAGTGAAATTTCTCTTATGCCATGGATTGAAAGATCTTTTGAAAATACAGAAGTGATACCTTACCCTTTCTTGGAAAAAGTTACCAAATGTATTCAGCCACTTATTATCGAATCAGATTGTGCTATAATAAGTAATGGGATCACTATCAGGTAGGAATAACACTTGCAAATTTTAATGTCATGGATTGTATCATAAATGGTGACTCGTGTAGAGATCTGCTGTCAGGATACAGTTATACAGAATATAGCTATTACTAGGAAAAGTATTAATAGCAAAAGGAAGAAAATAAGAGGAAATATATAATGATCCTTTTAACAATCTGCAAGTCATAATATTTCACATTGCAAAATCAACTTTCTTTTACATGCATGCAAGCAGCAAATGAAAAAATGGGCACATAAAAATAGATGGGAAAAGTGTTTTAGGTTTTTTTATGAATTTACTTTTATCTGGGGGAAGCTTGGCATATGAAAGTCGCAGTTCCAACTACAACAACATCTGAAATATTTCATCCAAGTATATTTTAACCACAAGACTATTTTCCACATCATGGACTGATACCACTGCATTGGTGATAACTTTTCTGAATTCCATTTGTTGAGACGGAAGTAACATATGATTAAATTCAGATGTTAGTAAGTTTTCCCTGATGGCTAGTCTGTGATTTGTAGAGCTGCAAATGTTTCTCTCCTCATAAAAGAAGCGATTCCTTAACTTTAATGATACCTGTAGTGAAGTGTGGTTCCAAAACACATAGCGTTAATGATGTAGAAATTAATTACACCATGTGACTTTCACGGTAATACCTTGTGTAAAATCAATCTGTGACGCGGTTGTGGATCTTATTCTTCGTATTTTTCATGCTTTTATTTCATTGTGCTTGCTTCTGTTACCCATTTGTGATTTCCTTTTAACCGTTAGGTATCTGAAAAAATCGTATTGTGTGGTCCTTTCCTGGCTTCTTCATGACTATACTGAGTTAGTGCTGAACTGACTCTACTAGACTGCAGACAAAAAGTCCAGATCTTGTGGCCTTAGCCCCTCTGCAGGAGCTTTGCTGTTACCAGAGTAATTAGCATCACTGTGAATGTGAGAAGACACAGGCCCTGATCTTTACTGGGTGTGAGAACTGCCTGGTCTTCGGTGCAGATAGTGGTAACAACCATCTCCTGTGTAAAGCTGATTGCAGAGGGGTAATTTCACTAGCGCTTTGTTTTTAATTGATATTTACCCCAGCAATGGCTAGTAACTTTATGCACTCCTTAGTTTCAAAATTAGTCTTTGAGACAAGGTTGAGGTTTGAACTCTTAATTTGTACTTACATTGTGTTGGTAAATCAGATAGCTTTAGAATGATTAAATACCAGGACAACAGCAAAAAGTTTAATGCTTCACTCATCTGTTTGAGTAAATCACAGCTGAGTGATTTTTTTTTTTTCCCTGCAATGTCTTTGATTTCCAGACCTCCATAAAAATTTTAACAGTTGTACAGCAGTGCCATTGCTGTGTACAGCACTCTTTATAATGCCTGTAAGCCTGTTGACTAGAGGTCTGCTGAGTTACCTGCTGAGGATCACATGGAAGTAATTGATGGAACCCCAGAAATCTCAGCTGGTGATTTGTAGAAAGGTTTATGGTAAGCTATGTCATCTAGACTGAATCAGATAGTGACATTCTGGGAACTACAAATTTTGTAAATCCACATGATCGTTACTCAGTTTCTTAGGGTGTGTTTTCTAGCAGATAGTTCAGACCTGGGCTAAATTCTGCATAAAAAGAAAGCAATACCGATACATCTCCACACTTGTAGCTTCTTAGTACGACACGAGGCTCCTTAGACTTTTTCATTTGACAATTGCTGAATGCTCAGTTCAGAACAGCGTGGATTAAAGGCATGTGCTGACTAACGAATAATAGGAGACAGAGAAAACGGAATTACATTGTTCTTGGAGTAGAAGTAGTAGATAAGATTTCTGTTAACCCAAATTCAGTCTGTATAAGTGTTCCTAAGAGAGGGCTGCCTGTAGGCTGTGAGCTGGGATAAAACTCCTCTTTGCCCTGCTTCTGTTACTGAGGTTAGAAAACACGGTGTGTTTTTTGGCAAAGCCACGTTGCAGTGCATTCTCATCGTAGCACCTCAGGTGAAGTGTAGAAAGTCTCAAAGCTCAGGTGGGCCTGCTGACACCACACACCCGGTAATGGGAAACCCAGCCATGCCTGCAGAAGCACAAAACCAGAGACCAGGGCTTTTCGTCTGAGGACTTCAGTCAAAAGACACTGTGATAAGATCAGAGGTTTGCTGTAATAGTGGTGCAAACATTAGGCCATATTAACTCTATTTACTCTAAAGCTTTTATAATAGTAAATTTATTGTACCCAAAATAGCTGAACATACAAAGTTTCCTCATCTGAATGTCGTAAGGGTTTAATAAATTTTATATAAATGGTGTATGCAGTAATTGCTGGTTATGATTGGTATTCATTGTTCAGCACACAAAAAATATGTTCCGTATGGTAAAGCTTGATTAGCAAGCATCCAGATATACTCACATTGTGAAGCTTTTTGTTTATTCTTCATGCAATTTGGTCCATACCAAAACAGAGGTTACGTTGTGCGTAGAGTAAGACAAAGTCATTATTGTTGGTGTGCTTTTTTTATTTACAGTCTTAAGCGAGTTTTATTCTAATGCCAGTAGAAAGAGATGTTTTCAAAGATGAAGTATAATATATACCTTGTTTCTAGGTATCAAAAAGGAATATCAGATAACTTAATTGTGAGAATTTTAAGAAAGGAAAAAATAAGCTGTAAAAAAGTTTCGTCGAGGAAAAAGAGAAACTACCTGTGAAAAACAGGTGAGAATTTGGAAAATGCACTTTTACTGTGTTTGTGATTTGTAAAGTTTACCAGCTGAGTTATGTTTCTGTAGTAGAAGGAATGGATCCTGAAAATGCTCAGTGCTTGCACAATACCCTTAGACATTAGGACATGCTCCCCNACAGGCTGCCCAGGGAGGTTGTGGAGTCTCCTTCTCTGGAGATATTCAAAACCCGCCTGGATGCATTCCTGTGCAACCTGCTCTAGGCTAACCTGCTTTAGCAGGGGGGTTGGACTAGATGATCTCTAGAGGTCCCTTCCAACCCCTACCATTCTGTGATTCTATGATTAGACAATAACTTTTGAAGATTCAAGTTCCTTGAATACAGTTATCCTACAAACTTGTATAGCCAGCTCTTTCTAAAATACCTGTGTTCCTGAATACTGAACACATGTAAAGCTTTGTTTGTGCTTGGGTGCACCAGTGTCTTACCATGTTAATTTGTTCTTTCTAGACAAATCATTTATAGTTTAAAATAACTTCTCTAATTAGGGATGCAGCATTCTATTCTATTCTAGTTTTTCAATAAACATCAAGCCTGTGCTGGAAGTGTTCAGATTCTTTTAAGCAAGCCGAACCCTCTTGGATTCATACACTCTTTGCAGATATAGTACAACTTCAGAAATTCAGCTAGAGAAAATGTGTCGCATGATAGAGATAAGTGGTGATTTCCCTGTCTTTCTTTTTTTGTTTCTTTTTTTTTTCCCTCTCTACCCTTTAAAACCAAATCCCATACATATCCCATTAACCAATAGCTCACTGCAAAGGCTAAGGAAGGGAACAAGTTTCTATAGGTAGTGTTATCCCTAAGCAGTAATTATATGGGTTATGAAAGTATAGAATCATAGAATCATAGAATGGTAGGGGTTGGAAGGGACCTCTAGAGATCATCTAGTCCAACCCCCCTGCTAAAGCAGGTTAGCCTAGNCTATGTTATATAAAATATACTATTTGCTACTATATTTTAGCTATAGTATTACCTAATATTATACTTTTAGCTATATATTATCGCTATATCACATAAAATTAGTAGCTATACTATAAATATTGAAGGAAACGTAATGATACTATGTGACATGTAGACTACGAAGAAATTCTGGATGAAGCCCACAACACTAAATATTTATTCTGTGTTTACTGCCTTGGGTTGCTTATTTCTCAGCTAGTATTTTTCTAGCAACAGCAATTCCAATTACAATGCTTTGCCATCACAAAATACATTGCTAGGAAACTGAGCCAAACTCAGCCCACGGTTATCCGTTTGTAGATTATCCAGCTTCACAGTAGGTTGTGCCACAAATGCGGAGACCTGAGCTTGCTGCCAGTGAGCTAGCTGGGGTCTGGAAGCCGCATGGCTGTGTTTGCATGAGGTAGTGCATTGGAGCCCTCAGGCTGAATTGGCATTGCCTCCTGAGCATGTTCTCCACAGTCTGTCTTTCCTACATTACACTCGTATTGCACATTCCCACTTCAACTTAGCAGTGACCTAATTTATACAAATGTTTTGTATCACCTAGAGAGTTTTTGTTCTGTCTCATCTATCTCATTTTAGCACTGTCTGAACAATAGATAGTTGATCGTATCTTCAATTTTAGTTGCTCACAGACATGCAAACTGGCACTACAGCTTATGATATGCCTGGAAGGCTGTCCTGGTTTAATTGGACTTCTGGCCTTAGACTGGTTTTTGAGGCATGAGCTACAAGTTGGCCAAATGCTAATCAGACAATGTCTAGATGCCGTGCAGCTTTGTTAACTTGTCATAACGTTTAACATAAGTGTCGTAGAAGATGCTCTTATTTCAGTTTTGTGTATGAGCCTGATGTAGTCTGAGTAAAATCTGTGTGCAATCTCAGAATTTTCAGGTAATGTTAAGGTAACTAGGAACTGGTTTAGGCTAAATAAGCCATTCTCAAGCAAATTTGAACAGAGAGCTAGAGTGTTTTATCTGAACTGGTGAAGATTTGCATCTTGCCAGTCCTCTATTTATTGTGAGGATTTTTTTCTTCTCAGTGATCGCAAGTATAACTGCTTCAGTCTTTTCCATTTGCTGGTGGGCATGCTTGTTCCTGCTCAGCCAGCTATGGTGAGAAGAATATCTAACCCTGGGTAGTTTCCACCACCTCACTCTGAGGTGGTTTGGTGGAATGTTATATCTGTAGACACTTGAATATGGTCCGTATAACCTGCATTATAATTCCTTTAAACCTGTTACAGTGTAGCGGAACAAAATCTAAGGTTTTACATGGTTTCATGTGAGCTGTGAAATCCTACTCATCAGTTTGAATTTAGTCCTGGAAAGAAGGAACAAGTACTTAGGGATGCTTAAAGCTTTAAAAGCCTGTTGTCATGAGGAAGAGCCATGTTCACACATCTTCCGTTCTCAAAAATATCTTCTTTGGTTAAAAAAGAGCTTTTGGCAGATCTCTCTCCTCCTGAGCAGTAGTAGGCTCTAAATGGTGGCAGGAAGTCTGATGTATCGGGATTATAGCTTCTGCTCTAGAGGTCTGAGCAGAAGCTTTTGGGTTGCCAGACTTTGCAACATACCGTAGAACCAGATGTGTACTATTTAACTGTATGTCTGTTTAGTATCTCTTCCATCATGTAGTCATATTTACCTCCAGTCTGGAGGTACTTGGTTAAGAAACCAAGGACAGTACAAAATAAAAACAAAACTGATTTCTGTGATCCTTATGTCCTGCATACACAAACTACAGTAGTTAAGTTGAAGGGTGAAGTCAGATAACACCCAAAAGCATTTTCATTTTTATAGCTTCTGAACTAATAGAGGCATGCTGTGACTCTGGGGCATATTAAAAAACTAAAATTCTTACTTGGATGAACCTCTACAATACTAACTCAACCATGATGCAGATTTTGTAAGAAAATAAAGCATTTTAATTTTTAATGCTGTCAGACATCCTTGTAATGTTCAGAAAAGAGACAGGATTTCAGTACTGTTCTGGACTATTTTTGCAAAATTATCTACCATCCATGCCTGGTTATGCAGATTGCAAAATTTTTAGATGGCATATGCCCCAACAGGCCCCCTCAGAGGATCAGCAAGTATTTTGGTATGGAGATGAACTTTAAAACGTAGGTGAATAGTTTTACGCTTGTTATGATTTGAATATATGGTAAATTAGCAGAGGAACATTACGTAAGAAGTCTTTGCCAACTTAGTGAGGTGCTAATATTGCTGCCATGTTAACTAACAATATCAGATCGTCCTCCTACATATCATGGAAATTGCAGACTATCAGATGTGTACAGTAGGAGGTTGACAGTGAAGTCCTGTACAATGCAAAATAGATGTCAAAAAAAATCAATAAACAGCTGCTGACACACTCCAGGAAAATTAATGGGTGAGGAAGAAAGGTGGTGAAATTTTCATTGTTAAGCTTAAAGTAAAATTTTTGAGGAAAAAAACCCCTCTTCTTTTTGTCTGTATATATTGTTTTTAGAACAGATCCATAAAGAAGAAGAAAATCCTCTTCATACTGCACTGTGAATGTGTTAAGAAACATTTTTTTTTTAACTATCCTTTAATGAAGTGTTTAAGAAGGCACATAAGCTTCTGGCTCCTTTCATAGCTTCACTCCTTTCTTTGGAAATGGTGTTACCCTTAAGACAAAGAAAGAAAACCGTCCCTTCTTGTTCCACTGTACAAAACTGCTAATGCATCTATCCATGACTTTACGTTGCAAAACTTGAATGTAGACATTGGTTTTGCCTGCGTGAAGGTATATGGCTCTGAAAGCAGATGCTGCTTTCAAATTCAGTTTGTGGAGCTTGACTCTCAGCTTGTGTTACCCAGACACATGGGGCCAAAGGTAGAACATCTCTGAGTCCTGCATGTTCAACTAGAGCAGCATTTCTTAGCTCCACCAAGGAAAGTTGAGAGCAGACTTTTGTCCTATGGCCTCATATCATGTCAACATCAGCATCCAAAAAGCAAAATGAAGAGGTAATTGGTTCTTTTTAAATGCTGTTGGAAATGGCTAAATGGATGATGAAAGAAACCACAGATAGAACAGCAAGGTATGTTTTGATAATTCATTCTAACACTGCTTTTCAAGCAGGCAAGCACATTAATAACCTGCAAAGGGCAATATGCATGTTCCCTAATGCATTTCATCCGGCAGTGTGGAATTGCATATTGTGATTGGAATAAAAATTTGCCTTTGCTTACGAAGCTTAATATTGATGATATCAGTGTAAAATGCGGTTTTTAATTGCACAGAAGACTGAGAAAGAGCCACATAATTTGTTTACTTCTAAGTCCTTCACTTGTCTTAATCATAGAATGGTAGTGGTTGGAAGGGATCTCTGCAGATCTCCATCCAGTCCAACCCCCCCGCTAAAGCAGGTGCCCCTAGAGCAGGGTGCACAGGAATGCATCCATTTGGATTTTGAACATCTCCAGAGGAGACTCCACAGCCTCCCTGGGCAGCCTGTTCCAGTGCTCTGTCACCCTCACAGTAAAGAAGTTCCTCCTCATGTTCAGGTGGAACTGCCTGTGCTCCAGTTTGTGCCCGTTGCCCCTTGTCCCGTCGCTGGGCACCACTGAAAAGAGTCTGGCCCCATCCTCTTCACACCCACCCTTTAGATATTTATAATTTATAATTTGCTGCCACTTTTGAAATAAAAAGCTAGCTTTCGTTAGTGTGTGCCTCCATTCATGTGCATTCATTTCGCATTCACACCTTGGATTTTTTTCTAGCCTCAGACCTATAACATTGTACTTTGTGGAAACAAAACTAGCACTTAAAGCAACTCTATTCTATCATTGTGTAGTTAGTTTTGTTAATTACCTTCATGACTTCATGAAGAACGGAAGAAAGAAATGAAGCAATAGTGGATATGGAAGGAAATAATGAAACAAGGACTAAACCTGGATTCTCTTGTTGCTTCATCCAAGTTGCTTCCCTGATTCTCTACTCCTTTCAGTCCACTTAGTCAAGCTAGGTCACAGATATATTTGCTCAAATGAAACTAATGTTCTTCAAATGACGATGTGTTAGGTTGGTGCGTGCAGTTGGTGTAATAATTTCCTATTTTTTAATTCCAATTATATATGTAATACTAAAGAAGAAAAGATAATATATTGGTTTGTAGCAGAAATAGCAGTCCAGGACAGTAAAAAAATATAATTAATTGGATATTTTTCTTGTTGTTTTTAGTTCTGTTCATGGGCTGTGTCTATGATAAAACTTTATGTAAAAAGTACTAACTAATCATGTTACTTTGTTTACCTTAAGTCAAAAGGCTCAGTTCAGTTTCCTAAGCACAAGCAGTAGTAAGTATCATTGGAGATTCCCTGTCGTGTGCCTTGTGGTCTCTCTCTGCCAGACCAGGAAGGCAGGGGGCTTCCCACAGAGTCTGTCTCATCTGAAATCCTGTGCAGATCAATCAGATAGGCTAGAACATTCTAGGTAGCAGTAGGCACCTATGTTTAGGCAACTAAACTGCACTCAAAAGCAATGTATCGAGTTATGCTCAAATAAATTGTGTGAATGAATTTGTTATTCATGCATTTATATTTTCAGATTTTGCTGTTTACTTGCGTGGGTTAAATCTTGATAGATTAGTGCAGTAGCATCTTCATCCTCATATTGCTTCTGCAGAAGGCAACCATTTATATTCTGTTACTCTGAAGTGCCGAAGTATTACATAGCAATTAAAACTGTGAGGATAATTGCCTTTTACAGGTACATTATGCCTTGTTTACTGCTAAGTGAAATGTGAAAAGTTGATATGAAAGTAAGCAATAATAAAGGTGAGAGCTTGATAGAAGGGAACCTGTTCCTTGCTTGTAGGTTCTGAGTGAGGGACTCTTTTTTATGTGAGGAATGTGAGTCTACAGTCAGGCAAGTCTATAGATCTTGTCAAAAAAAACTTCTGCTGTGGAAAATATATACCATTCACTGTCACTGTTCAGCATTTGTGTTGCAGCCCAGTAATGTATTGTTATGAATCCAGGGAAAAATTGTCAATTACAAATATCCACTTGCATGCTCTGGTAGCCAGCCAGAGCCTTGAAGAAAAGGGCTTTGCTCATCTCTGTCCTTCATGGTGCAATTTTGTCTGCAAAACTCATTCTGATAAGCTCACTGAACTGCTGAAATTGTCTCCTTTCAATAAATCTACAATTACACATGTTACTTAGAGCATCCACTGCAGACCAAATCACAGTATAAAAGGGCATAAAATGTGTACATAATAACAAGTACAATGTGTACAGTTCTTTCTACACTGACCCCAGTCACTCCTTTTAAAGAATGTCTTACACAGCGTTCGCAACACATACTAGACAAAGTAGCATAGGGTTATTCACAAATCCTGCTACCGTTTTCCTTATTTCATTCTTAACAGTAAAAAGAGAGTAAAGTTATTTCTTAAACCTTCTTCTGGAGCATGCTAAATGAAGATCTCCGCTTTTCCACCTTACTCTCCAAAGGGACTTCTGCAGTTCAGATGTAAATGTAAAAACATGCCAAGATTCAAGTAGTGAAAGATTTTGTTTCTTTGTCTATTACTTTTGGTGAAAAACAGGAGAAACACATCTCGGTTTGTTAAATTCTCTACCCTGTGAAAAGGGAAAAGTAGAAACGTAGCCTGCACACAGACTGTGGAGGACAGGATTTGGTGCTGAGAGTGGTCCCTTCCAGGCCTGTGCCACCGTCCTATTCTCTTGTCTTTTTCTGAGATCACAGCATGTGCAAGAGTCCTGCAATAAGTACTGTAGCAAATTTTTTTTTTATCAAAGTGAATTAAGGAATCCAGTCAGCCATACTAGGGAATTTTTCTTGAAAAAACAATAATACGTGAGAAATATTTTTTAACTGTATTCTTTATAATACTAAGTATTTTCAATGGGCTATCCAGAATGAAAAACAAGATGATCAGAATCTCTCCATATCTGAATCTGTAACATCCTTTATCCACTGTGTGAAAAGAAATGAGTTCCAGATAAGATAAAGTTATCCAAGAGATTTCTCAGAGGTATGTAGATAAGCATTTCTTCAGAGTTTTAAAATACAGACTGTAGGAATTTTTCCTCCCTGGCATAGAGTACATGTTGTATATGTAACTAATATTATCTGAGTTTTCACTTGTTCTCTGCCATCCTTGTATGTGAATCTGTTCTGCAGTCTCTGATTTTATCTTCCATTTTACTGAAATTGTAAACAAGGGACAGGTGCTGTCGTATAATTTTGTATGTATTTAGCTCTTAGGTCAATGGAATATTGAATAATTATATATTCTTAGCCCACTGGTAATATAAGTGATTATCATTATTGGTATTAGATTAGGCACTACTGAGAGAGTATTGTCTGCTTTGTTGATTGTTTAATGATATAACATGTTATTATTTTTAATATATTTAAGGTGTCGTGTTTTTGTTAGTAGGCTGCTGTTGAAAAGTATATTGATATAGTATCTGAAGCATCTGTTCCCTTTCAAAAGGTGATTTTTTTTTCCCCTGAAAGATTTCTATCACTTGGGTTGTCTTGTTGCTTTTTTTATTATTATTAATTCTGTTTATACACTAGTCCATTATCCTCTCTAGGAAACCAGTGTTGAATTTTAAACCAGTCGAGTCGACTGGATTTGGCAGTGTGCATGTGTGGAGGGCTTGAATGGAATGATACAGCTGATTCATTGAATTTATCTCCATTATCCTCCTTCACTTTTGGAAGTTGGCCATTCAAGAGATGAGTAGTGGGTCAAGACTTTAATAAAATCGAGAGCTAACTGTTAAGTATATTAAAGGTCACTGTGGTGATTTTTAATACTCAGTCTTGAATGCAAAATTATTACTGTCATGCTAATGCAGCGTAAATAGGGTTACCTACTTGCCTAAATAATAGAGTAAAGCAACATTTTTAAGGTAGGTAGTATTGAAAAAATGTTGCTGCTTTTCTTATTTCTTCTTATTTGTCACACATCATTAAGCATCTTTTCCTCTAGGCTAAACTAGGCATCTGCTACTTTGGCCTACTTATAAAAATAAATTAAACTTTTATTGCAATGACATCATTACCTTTAAGCTTCTTTAAAAGATGAAGAAAATAGCAACTTGAGGAGTCAAGGATGCCATTTACTATCCAGATGAACTACCTCATTTTAGCAGAGAGAAGTGCTAATTTGTAAATGATCACTCAAGTTCATGCACCAATGTGTGCATTCTCCTGCGCACACACACACAAGACCCCGGAAAGATTATATCCCAAATTTTGACATCACAGTGGCCACCAATCTCGCCTTGGGCAGAGAATAACCAATCAGCAAGAGCAAGGAGTTAATGATGTTGATCTTTAGACAGGTTTTAAAATTAAGGATTTATTGACATCAGAGTTGGATTTTAAGTCTCCTGAAGCTATTGTTTTAAATTACTGGCAGATTCAAGAAGGATGTGTAGTATACAGGCTATGGTCATCATTGTGATTGTTTTCAAAACTAAATGCAAGATGATTTGAGGGGGTTTGTGTGGGTTTTTTTTTTTTTAAGCTAAAATTAAAACAATTTTTGGAGCACACTACTGTAGGTAGAATTCTGAAGCTACAGTCACAAAATATACAAGAGACCTGCTGCATTCCACCTGTCAGCCTGCAGCTCTCGGTTTTCTCTATTCATCACATACTGCAGTCTCAAAGGAGTCCATAACATTTTCTTTCTAATGCTGATGTCAGGTATTGTCCATGGGCAAGCTACATTTTCCTTTGTCTAGATTTTCGGAAGCTCTAGATACTTAGTTCATACATAGCACTGCATTTCAGGAGGTAAGCACGTGAAGGAACAATTAATGGCAAACTGCTGCTTAGAAAGAAAGCAACTATGTCTATTTTCTTATTTGAATTTCTCATGTTTTTTTCTAAGAAACTTTCTTCAAGGAAACAATGTTGGATCAAGTTTTCTAGGGGCTTACACAAAGCAAACCACATTAGTAACCGAGAGCTATATTTCAAAACAAGGGTGCAATACTAATATTTGAATATTTCTTAGTAAAAGCTATGACCCCAAAAAAAACCAAACCAAAAAACCAAAATAAATTTAGTATTTTTTTACATTTCTGTGTGTCACCATGGTTTGCTTTTCATAGGATCCTAGAATCGAAGGACTCTTTCAAGGCCTTCTGTTCCTTCTCTGTCCTGAAATATGCTATATAGCATGTCAGCTAAATTTCTGCTGTTTGTGACATCTTTTTGTCTAGCTTTCTGAGAGATCTCAAAGGAATCAAGAAAGGGCAATCAAATGAGGCTTCAGGGCCTTCAGATGACTGGTTAAGGGTTCAGGGGTACAAGTAGTTTTCTCCTGCATCCCTCCAGTTGCAAGGAATGATGAGGGAAGAAACAGAAAGTGCCAGCAGTTCAATACCTGGCTTTGAGCCTGGTGTCACCAGCCCAGTTTTGGGGTTTTTGATCATGGGTTGGTCTGCACAACATGAGGCCTGCTGGCGAAAGACAGGGTAGACCTGTTTCAAAGAAGGATAAGGATCTTTGGGCAGGAGTTAGCAGGGCTCCTCAAAAGAGCTTTAAACTGAGTTTGAAGGGGGAAAGGGATAAAACCAGGCTTGCTGGAGATAAGCCTGGGGGTGGCACGCCAGTGTTTGGGGAACAGTATGCTAGTGACATCCTTTGTTCTGCCATCTCAGTGGAGGCAGGGGATGGAAAGCCATGCAACAGCAAAGACACAAGGGTTCTTGATGGGTTAGAAACTGCGGAAGTGCCTGAGAATGGTCAGGTAGGAATTAGGGCTTCTCCCTCCAAAATGGTGTCGGGATCAATAGCCCAGCTTAACTGCATCTACACCAATGCACACAGCATGGGCAACAAACAGGAGGCACTGGAAGCCACTGTGCATCAGGAAAACTGATGTAGTTGCCATTGCAGAAACATGGTGGGATGATTCGCACAACTGGAGGGCTGCAATTAATGGCTATAAACCCTGTGTGTTAGGGAGTGTTTTGATTGTCCAGAGCTTGATGATGGTGACAATAGGGTTGAGTGTTTATGGGCAAGAATCAAGGGGAAGGCCAACGAGGCAGATATCACGGTGAGAGTCTGTTACAGACCACCCAACAAGAATGAAGAGACAGACAAAATATTCTGTAAGCAGCTGGGAGAAGTCTCACAGTCGCTAGTCCTTGTTCTCATGGAGGACTTCAACTTAGCAGATGTCTGCTGGAAATACAATGCATCAGAGAGGAAACAGTTTAGGAGGTTCCTGGAGTGTGTGGAAGATAACTACCTGACACAGCTGGTGAGTGAGTCAACTAGGGAAGGTGTCCCACTAGACCTGTTGGTTGCAAACAGAGAAGGACTTGTGCATGATGTGACAGTTAGAGGCCATTTTGCGCACAGCAATCACGAAATTATAGTTTTCAGTTCTTGGAGAAATAAGGAGGGAGAGTCAGCAGAACTGCCACCTTCGACTTACGGAAGGCAGACTTTGGCCTGTGTAGGAGACTGGTTGACAGAGTGCTTTGGGAGGCAGTCCTGCAGGGCAAAGGAGTCCAGGAAAGCTGGACACTCTTCAAGAAGGAAATCTTAAAGGCACAGGAGCAGACTGTCCCCATGGGCTGAAAGATGAGCCGGTGCAGAAGAAAACCAGCGTGGCTGAACAGAGAGCTTTGGCTGGAACTCAAGAAAAAAAAGAGAGTTTATGACCTTTGGAAGAAGGGACAAGCAACTCAGGAGGACTACAAAGATCTTGTGAGGTTATGCAGGGAGAAAATCAGAAGAGCCAAAGCCCAATTAGAATTTGATCTGGCTACTGCTGTAACAGACAATAAAAAATGTTTCCATTAATACATTAGCAACAAAAGGAGGACTAAGGAGAATCTCTGTCCTTTATTGGATGCAGGGGGAAACATAGTGACAAAGGATGAGGAAAACGCTGAGGTACTTAATGCCTTCTTTGCCTCAGTGTTTAGTAGTAAGACCAGTTGTTCTCTGGGTACCAAGGCCCCTGAGCTGGAAGACAATGACAGGGAGCAAAAAGAAGCCCCCATAATGCAAGGGGAAACTCTTAGTGACCTGCTATACCACTTAGGCACACACAAGTCCATGGGGCCAGATGGGATCCACCCAAGAGTGCTGAGGGAGCTGGTGGAAGTGCTCACCAAGCCACTTTTCATCATTTATCAGCTGGCCTGACTAATCGAGGAGGTCCTAGTGGACGGGAGGTTAGCAAATGTGACACTTGTCTACAAGAAAGGCTGGAAGGAGGTTCCAGGGACCTACAGGCTTTTCAGTCTCACCTTGGTGCCCAGGATTGTCTTGAGTGCCATCACGTGGCACATACAGGACAACCAGGCAATCAGGTCCAGTCAGCGTGAGTTTATGAAAGGCGAGTCCTACTTGACTAACCTGATCTCTTTGTATGACAAGGTCACCCACTTAGTGGATGAAGGAAAGGCCGTAGATGTTGTCTACCTAGACTTTATTAAAGCCTTTGACACGATTTCCCATAGCATTCTCCTGGAGAAACTGGCTGCTCATGGCTTGGACAGTGTACACTTCACTGGGTAAAAAACTGTCTGGATGGCTGGGCCCAAAGTGTTGTGGTGAGTTAAATCCAGCTGGCAGTCAGTCACACGTGGTGTTCCCCAGGGCTCGGTGTTGGGGCCAGTTCTGTTTAATGTATTTATCAATGATCTGTACAAGGGGATCGAGTGCACCCTCAGTAAGTTTGCTGACAACACCGAGCTGGGCAGGAGTGTTCATCTGCTTGAGGGAAGGAAGGCTCTACAGAGGGATTTGGACAGGCTGGATCAATGGGATGAGGCCTGTTGTATGAGGTTCAACAAGGTCCTGCACTTGGGTCACAACCCCATGTGATGCTACAGGCTTGGGGAATAGTGGCTGGAAAGCTGCCTGGCAGAAAAGGACCTGGGGGTATTGCTCTAAGTGTGAGCCAGCAGTGTGCCCAGGTGGCCAAGGCAGCCAACGGCATCCTGACTTGTATCAGAAATAGTATGGCCAGCAGGACTAGGGAAGTGATCCATCCCCCTGTGCTCAGCACTGGTGAGCCTGCACTTTGAATACTGTGTTGGGTTTTGGGCCCCTCACTGCAAGGAAGACATTGAGGTGCTGGAGCACATCCAAAGAAGGGCAATGAACCTGGTGAAGGGTCTAGAGCACAAGTCTTATGAGGAGCAGCTGAGGGAACTGGCATTGTTTAGCCTGGAGAAAAGGAGGCTGAGGGGAGACCTTATTGCTCTCTACAGCTACCTGAAAGCAAGGTCAGTGTTGTCTCTTCTCCCAAGTACCAAGTGATAGGACAAGAGGAAACGGCCTCAGTTTGTACCAGGGGAAGTTTAGATTGGATATTAGGAAAATTTCTTCACCAGAAGGGTTGTCAAGCACTGGAACAAGCTGTCCAGGGAACTGATTGAGTCACATCCCTGGAGGTATTTAAAAGACGTGTAGGTGCTCAGGGACATGGTTTAGTGGTGGACTCGGCAGTGCTAGGTTAACAGTTGGAGTTGATGATCTTAAAGGTCTTTTCCAACCAAAATGATTCTATGATTCTATGAAGGAAATTTTGTAACTTCTTCATCCCACCTATTCCAGGAGTTCATGCTGTTAGAATTTTTCCTAATCTCTAACCTCAGTCTCTTTTGCTGCAGTACAAACCTGTTATTTTTCAGCTGTAGACACAGAGAAAAGATTATTCCCTTCATGAACATGGCATTCTGGTTGAGTCCTAAGTAGTCCCAGCAGTGTTGCTTTTTTCACATGTGATACTGCTAAATCATAAAATCAAAGAATCATCACAAGATTTTGTCTGGGGAGGTCATCTAGTCCAATCTCAATCTCCCAGCAGTCATTTAAAGGCTGGGTCAGCTTGCTCAGAGCTTCTTCAGTCATGTTTTGAATATTATGAAAGATGGAGATTCCACCATCTCTCTGGGCAGCCTTTACAGTGCTTGACCACTGTGAAGAATTTTTTTCTTCATAGCGAGTTGGAATTTCCAGGATGAGGGTTATCTCTCGTCCTTTGCTTTTTGCACATCCAAGACTCTGATACTTTGTTACCTGCAGTTCTCCTTCATGTACTGGAATACAGCAATTAGAAATGTCTCTCTGACTGAGCAAGCCGAGTTCCCTCAGCTTCTCCACATTAATTGATGCATGCCAGCCACTTGACTCAACCTCTGAGCCATTCCGGCTTGTTGTCAAATCTCATATACTGAGGAACCACAAGATGTGCAGAAGTGTACGTACGTACAGCCTCACCACTGCCTCATACAGAGGAATAATCACTTTTCGTTCACCTGCTTGCTGCTGGCTTGCTAATGCAGTCCCTTATGTAGTTAGCAAGGGTACATTTCCTATCTCGTGTTCATCTGCCTATTCAGCAGGATCTCTTGATCAAGACAAGTAGTGTTGCCTTCCCACATAGCAAGTGCTCCCCTAATTTTGTCAGCTCTAAGCATGGGGTACATCCATCCTTTTCTTCAGATCTTCGGTGAATATACTGAACAATTTCAACTCCAGTACCATCCCCCAAGGAGTACTGCTTCTAACCAGCCATCAGTCAGACTTTAAACTGTTGAACGATGCTCTTTGACTCTAATGGTGCAAACTTCATACTAACTCCGAGACCGTCTTGTAGAGAAACACAGCTAAAGCAGTTGTTCCCTGTTTAAAGTTGTGCAATTTGTTGTTACTGCCTCATTGTAGCATCTTGCAATTTTAACTTATGGGTAGCATCCTGATGGTTGTGAGTGGGTTTTTTTCTCTTTTTTTTTCAGGTTTGGTGAACAAGACCTTGTCAGCTGTGCTGTCGCACACAGCATTGTGAGTATTTTGAATAGCACCAGATCTTAGACAGATCCCTGTTAGCTACATTTCACTTTGGTAAGGTACCAGATCACTACATGTTCAGTGTCATTTTCCAATGGGTTCTTTCTTTGAGTCCACAATGTAGTATCTTCATTTAGGCTAACCCTCCTTAGCTCCTTTGGGTTATGGAAAAGTTATCTAAAATAGTATCAAAAGCCTTAGTAAAGTCCAGACTTAGGTATCTACTACTTTGTTTCCAAACTCAGGGCCTGTTGCCTTGTCACAGAAAGAAAACATTTGTAATTTTCTACATGATGTGTTCTTAACGAGTCTTGTGATTTCTTTTACTAATTTGGCAGTGCTCAGGAGTTCTGTGTCTTGCATGTAGTCTGGTTAGTTGTTCTGTAGCCTGTAATTCTTCATGTCTATTCCATTAGGGTTTTTAGAAATAGCCTTTAAATAAAAAAACAAAACCAAACAGCATTATTTTTGCATTTTTGAGACCTTACACACAAGTTTCCCAGAACAAATGCTAATATATTGAAGATACCGCCAGTCAATTTTCAAGTAAACAGGATAAGCAACAAGCCTAGAGGTTTGAAAATATCTAAGTTATATCTGAGTACCCTTCAGCATACCTGTTCCCTCCCTACTATAGGCTATGATCTTTACCCCTTGAATTTGTATTTTTGACAACCAGTAAGTCATAGTTTATTTTTTTAGGCCATTACTTCAGTTGCTTTGATGTCCATAGTGAATACTTTTCCCTTTTGTTTAATAGCAAACCAGTTTTCTCCTTGGTATTCTTTTTACCATAGTTTTTGTGCTAGTTACACAGTTCTACTGCACCCTACTGATTCTGTCTTTGTGGCCAGGCATCCCTACTTAGTGATATGGCCAACTTTGTTGTATGTTTCCTTCTTGTCTGTAAGGTATGAAAGTATGGAGAATTTTCCACTTGAGTTTCTCACATTTTCTGATGGACAAAATTAAGGTTTGGGCAGCAACTTGGATAACTCCTTAAACCATCATCATCTTTGCTCCAAAAAAGATGAAATCTCCGTTTCAAGATTTAGAGGCCTATGAGAATTTAAGAGATTCTTGAAGAAAGAAATGCAAAAAAATCTCCTGTCTCTGTATAGAAAAGTTTGTAGCATATTTGGACCTTGTTGCTTAGGTATCTGTATTATTCTGTGGACTCTTGGAACTTGTTTAATAGGCACAGTCCAAGTACAGTTTTTCTGCAAGTCCCCCACTGCATCCGTCCGTCCCCCTCCCCTGACCCCATTCTATGTTAGAGTATTGATTCTCCACATTATTCAAAAGAAAAATGTCAGTCTGATCAACCAGAAGCTACTTTACCAGCACAGCAGAATAGAATAGAGCATAATGTTTTTACAGGTTGCAAAATTTGTATTCCACACTGTAAATTGAAGGGGTAATGACCTGCCTCTCTTCTTTTAGGCACAACTCAGTCACAACGAACACTGCATTTTTCTCTCACTGAAGTGCATATCAACTCTAGCAGTGTAAATGACTTATATATAAGCAAGTTTGCTGACGATACAAAGCTGGGGGGAGCGGCTGACTCACGGGAGGGCTGTGCTGCCATTCAGCGTGACCTGGACAGGCTGGAGAGTTGGGCGGA
>VZSC01010951.1:153089-165956 GCA_013398225.1 Steatornis caripensis | reverse complement strand
ATTCTATGATTCTATGATAATTTAAAACAAGGTATATATGTTTGTTTCCTTAGGAATGTGTATAGTAGCATCCTGAATTGTATGCTGTTTGCTGTTTCGGCATGTAAATCTCATCTATTATGTCTTGATTTCCAGAGAATTTTGAGTCTTTCCATATAAAAGAACTCCAGGATATTGTAAAGCTAGACAAAAATGAATAGCCAAGATTTAGCATTTTTTCTTATAGTTATTTTGTGGCTTTCACATTTGTGAGTCATAGAATGTGGTTAATGAATGAAAAGTGGGTTATTCTATTTACAGTATGAAAAGAGCAGTGTGAATGTGCAGGATTTTCATTTCTAGCTGTAGCATTATCAGTGCAGCTGAGAATAATACAAGTTCGTTAAAGTTAAATAAATTGCATAAGCTTATTTTAGATTGATATTTTCAGTGTAAAAATGGTAAGTGTTTTTTTCATTTGAGTAAGTAAAATAACTTCTTTACTTAAGGAATAATCAAGAAGAAATAGTGGAATTACATCTTACAGGGAGGAAACAATGAGGTTTCTGGGATTACATTACCAGAAATATATTCCTGTAAGTACATGGAGCCCTTGTAATGTTGTCATACATGAGGCGTTGAGACTTCAGATTCTTCTGGAATGTGTATATGTTTCACGAAAATAACCTCACAAATCGTTATAGATTTCCACTTACAAGTCCACTTGTCCATGTTTACAAATGACAACGTTCACACAACTAATACGTACATTCACCAGCATTTCTTTGTTCTGCTATAATTAGCAAAAACAGATGTCTGCATGATAAAGAAGTTAAACTTCTGATCCTCAATTTAGTCACTTAAATGCATTTTGAGTCAATTAAATCAGAACAGTGTAATTTCTAGAAATACAGTTTACTTTCTGCTTGTGCTGAAAATGTCCCAATTGTTCTTCAGGTGTAAAATGTGCTGCTGGTGATGATCTGCAACTGAAAGAGCAAAAATCATTTTTTTAAGGGTAGTGAGAAAACAAGAGTACCCTTGATCTCCCAGAGATCTTGTTCATCTCAGAGGTGCACCCTATGGTGGAAAGTGTCCTCATGTGTGTCTAAGACTCAGAAGAGCTTTTATTCATAAGCTGTTTTGGCAAAAAGCTGTACATTTTAAGAAGCTAATTCTGACCCTGCTTTACAACGATCATAAGGTTACAGGTCCAAGTTTTCAGCTTGCACATATAAAATAAAACACCTCATGAAATGATAAAGCACAATGATTGTTGCAACACCTTTTACAAGAGGGTGTTGTGACGTGTTTCTGCAGTAGTTAACTAGCATCACAGCCCTGAAGAGTAACAGGAGAAAGAGCTGGGGGCAGAACATGAAAATGGTGGCAAAAAAGACTCAAGAGGAGAGAGGACATTGATCCACGCAAAGAACAGTCAAGGGCCAAGGGTGAGGCATGAAGACGAAGTAAATAATTAGTACAAGCTTAATGAATGAGGAGGTAATTTGAGGATCTTGATTGTGGAAATATGTAGGGAAAATTTATGTCTCCTTGTGATGAGGAGGTTAAATACAATAAAACAATCCATGGGAAACTGAAAACAGCATGTGTCAGGGTAAAGCAACAAATGGCAGAAGATGATTCTGCTATTTCAGGTGGAATATGAGAAATGTGGAGGCCAGAGGGGACTTCATTTATCCAGGATAACTCGGGCACAGAGCCTTTCAGAAACCCAGGGACTTCAGTCAAGTTGGGTTTTGGTAGTACCACAGTGACAAAGAGGGCTGGCCTTGGTAATAGGCTAAATGTAAAGGAACTCGGAGGGGGTTGATGTGGGAGAGCTTTGACCTCTTTCTTGCTGTGCAACTAGAATAATTATGCTTTCCCTGTAGAATTCTGCCCCTGTTGTTACTTAGCTATAAGTGGCTTGTAATTCTGACTTTCTGTTGTCTGACCCTAAACAGGTGTTCGTTCTTTTTTTTCTCTCCAATTATATAGAAGTAATTATTTATTCATTGTTTTTGTTAAACTTTAATAAATACATGAGAGACTAGCTAACATTTTGCTTGACACATGTTAATGACTCCCTTCTTCGTCTGCTTGAAGATAAATGATGAAACCTACTGGAAATTAAGGCTATAAATTTACAGGTAGGAATTTCAGTCTAATTAATATTTTGCTGGTAATGATAAGAGTTTATTCTTATGAAATACGTTGGCTATAAGGTGGAGAATCAATGTTTGGAAATGAAAAACAGGTGTCAGATTTGACAGGAACATTACTGTCATGATGTCTGGAGGCCAGTGGGTTGTGTCAGCAAGCATTGCAGTAATTCTGTCAATACGGTATGTGAGGAAGTAATGAAAAAGTTAGAAACACTGGTCCTTGCTTGTGAGCTTCAATCCTTCAATATGTTCATCTGTTTCTGTTTTTATCTCACATCCCTTCTCCCTCTCTTATCTTTCAAGCTGCAACTCATAAAACAAAATATCTGAGAGCTGACTTTGTTTAATTATGGCATGAGGAAACCAGTGCAGTGCAGTGTGCTTCAGTGTTCCTAGCAGTTCCTACTCAGAAGATAACCAGAGCTATGTGGTCCTGCAAACTCTACGCAGATACTGTAGGATTAAAAAAACCATTGAGGGACAGAGAAAGAGAACATAGATAGGATAAATGTAAACACATTTCTTCATAGGCATTAGATAGCTGGTTCCAAGCGCAGTCTGCAGTGGACCCACAGCCCACGGCCTAACAGCGGGAAACTCCCCCAGCAGCACAGACAGAAGGAAGGGACAAAGACGATCAGAGGACTGGAGCACCTCACCTGTGAAGAGTTAGGCTTGTTCAGCCTGAAGAAGAGGAGGTTCCAGGGGGACCTGATAGCAGCCTTCCAGTACCTAAAGGGGCCTGCAAGAGAGCTGGAGAGGGACTTTTTACAGGGGTGTGTAGTGACGGGATGAGGGGTAACGGTTTTAAACTGAGAGTAGATTTAGATTAGATATTAGGAAGAAATTCTTTACTGTGAGGATGGTGAGACACTGGAACAGGTTGCCCAGAGAAGTTGTGGATGCCCCCTCCCTGGAGGTGTTCAAGGCCAGGTTGGATGGGGCTTTGAGCAACCTGGTCTAGTGGAAGGGGTCCTGGCCTGTGGCAGGGGAGTTAGAACTAGGTGTTTTTTGAAGTCCCTTCCAACCCAAACCATTCTATGACTCTGTGAGCAGATCCACAAGCACTAACAGAAAAATAAAAGTTCTTCTAAAAATGAGATTTATAATCAAAGATAAAAACGAGTGCCGTGTTAGAGTAAGAAATAGGAAGCTTTTCTCCAGTGTGTCAGAAAGTTCTGATTCTGTAGTCTGTTTTCCTATACTAGTTCAATTTTACCTATCTACCAGGAGGCATTTTAACAGAAAGGAAGAGGCTGAATAGAGTGTGTCTTTGCTATTAGTTAATACTTCCTAAGCTTAGGCAACACTTTAGATAATGTGCTGAAAGCACACTGGCTGGTGAAAAATACTGTTTATAGTTATGCTAATATAGAAATAATGGCATCATTTTGGAAAAAGGTCTTTCCAAGCTTTGCAGCTGTAGTAGTGCAAAGAGTGCAGATCTGGCACCAGGTAACAGTTGTTATTTTAGATCAACTGCTCATTTTGTGCTGGGAGTTGCTCATCTTTGGAGCTCTCTTTCCATCACTTGACACGTTTCAGTTCCTCTCTCCTCTTGTGCTAACAGGAGGTACCCTAGCCACTCTGTCACTACCAGCTCCCCCGGTGTCGTCAAATGCATCAGCAGCTGCTACAACTCTCAGCTACAAATTGTGGGAAATAGCAACAGTACGATACCATGCTGTTTTTCTATGAACAGTTAGAAGATGTCAGTCACATGCTCCCAGCTTACAACTGACATGTCTGTACACCTGCAGTGCTTTGCAGCAGATAAACTTGACCTTTAATTCTAATTATACTTTTATAGTGACTAAACCACAAAATCTGGATATTTTAGCACAACTGTTCTTGCAAAAGCAAAACAAGATATGAAATATGTGCAAAGTTGCTCTCTTCCTGAAACTCCACATGTCACCTGAGAAAAAAAAACTGGCATGGGACCAGAAGTTATGGTATGCCTGTCTTTTAAATGAACGTGAAACTATTGCCTGCTTTCCTTATCAAAAATGCTGATAAATGAGGAGCTTTTGCTAAAGATGCTGTGTCTTTGGTACAGACCTCCAATTAGGCACCCAGTTCACCTTATCCCGTAATAGTACCTTAGGCATCTGAAAACAAAGGCATGAGGCTTTTAAGCAATTCTTACCTTCTATGTCTAGGTATAATTAGCTGGTCAATGGACTGCTGAGGGAATCGCTACAATGAACTGAAAAGAGGGAATATACTCCAATTTCCATGCTTTCTAGAAAGAGAAGTCAGTGTATTCCAGAAATGGTATGTTCCTGATATATATCTGTATGTCTGCAAAGTGAAGGGATATAGGGAATTAATACTGCATTCCGTTATCGTGGCTTTATGGCATTAGCTTCAGGCGATGATAATACCCTTTCAATACACTAGTTAGGGTCTTAGACTCCCTGGAAAACCTTGATAGTCATAATGAAATCTTAGGCTTCAGCATTCTTTATTCATTGCTCTTTCATTTTCCAGTAGGGTGATCTGTAAACTTAATGTCTTGTCTTTTATCACATGTGGAAGCCATAAGATTCACGTAGATTAAATCTTTTGCCCAGTGGATAAATGTGGATCTGATATTTCATCTCAGAGTGGATATTAAGAGCTGAACAAATGTGCTCCTCTTTGGTAAAGGAAGTTGCCAGCAATTACCTTGCAGGAAAATGACAAAGCAAAACTGACTTGTTCACAGAAATTGAATGGCTCTAGGAAAATGTCATGACAGATTGCAAGACTAAATTTGTTATCAGTCTGGTAGGACAGCCTCATTGCTTGACAGTCGCAACAATCTAGTCGTCATATGGACCTCTGAGATGTGTGCTGCACCCGTTCCAAACCCTAAGGTTACAGTGGTTTCCCAAAGAACTTACCAAAACATTACATGGGAGCATATACAAGGCAGGAATATCATTAGCACCAAACCTACTATGAATCCATTTGCTAGGAGTCACAAACTTGCAGGGCTATGTTGCCAAAGAAGCAAAGACAGCAAAGCTTGTCACAAGTGAAGAGAATATTTTCCCAGGCAGAGGTGTCTCCAGACTAAGTTTACAGACGAAATCAACTGCCAACATTATTTTTTAAATAAACGGGAGGTGGATTCATGGAGTCTTCTCACTATTCCTGACATAGGCACCTTCGTAACTTTTGTTAATAAAATAAACCAATGGTGCATAATAGAATAGACAAGTTGTATTACTCTCGAAGACATTGAGATGTATGCTCAGGTCTTTGGTTGCCACTTATTAAATGCTCATGCATTATTTTGAATTAAAGCATTTCTCAGATATAATGCAGACTAGCTGGTCTGTATCACAGCATATACCTACCTAAGTTTTAAGGCATAAACAACTCTTGGTGTACTTCTAGGATTTTACAAAACATACAAAACCTACAAGTAAAATCGTAGAAACTTTTCACCTTGTGAGAGCTAAGTAATCATCAAATATTTGATGAAAGTGGGTGCTGACTGTGTTTTATCATGCTAGAAAATGGTATGAAAGATTAAAGAACCATCACATAGAGTAAGGGAAAACCATTAATTGAAAATATGTGCTTAACAAAAAAGACAAATGAATTGAAAAATATTTCAAATATACTGCTTTTCTGAAGATTCAAGGGCCTCGGGTCTGCTGTACTACTGTAGATACAAGGGCCTCTAGTCCTTTGTCTTCTTACTTTACAGCTAGTAGGTGAACAGTTTGCAAGCAATTTGCAGATACCCTAGGCACTATGCTTGGCTCAGCTTTGTAGCACTGTAATTTGTCTTTTGTCGAAAGGATAGATTTATTTCTTTTGCACTCACATGGCCGAATTCTGCCCCTGGATGTGTACGTTAGGTATCAGGTTGCCTGAACCAAAATGACAGAGTGTGTTTTTCTATAGGCAATGTTTCACTATAATACAAGATTGAGATGTTAGCCTGTGGTCACAAGGTGAGCCATTTGCCGTCTCATGAAGTTGTTTGTATTTTGGATGCAAGTGAAACAAACACATTTTAGAAAGTAGAGTCAGTTGCAATAAGAAAGGAAACCTTAAAATAACCAACTTTATTTTGCTGTATGCCTCAAGCCGTAAATCTTTGAATTATACAAAGCACTGCTGCTCTTCTTCAACCTCAGACATTGCATTATAAAAGTTAAATTTTCTATTTCCACAACAGTACTGAAAAAATATTTTATTTACAGAAACAAACTCAAACTGAAAAGCAACGACTATTTGCAGCGTAACAAGTGTATGGATTGCTCAATCCATATACTTCTCCGATTGGAACAATTACTAAGTAAAGTTACTAAAGACTTTTTTCGTTCCGTTTTCTTCTCATTTTTAATGGTTGCCTCCTGCAAGTCTTTCTGTAAAGAAGACTCTTCTTTTTTTCTCCTCTGGAATCTGGCCTGCAGCTTCCATTCCTTAAAATTCAGCCTTCTCTTTGCTACTGTTTAAATTCTGCTCAGTAGCACAGAGGCTCACCTGTAAGTGCTCAATATAGCATGAGCCGCCAGTTTCTCCCCAGCATTTGGGAATGTCTCTCAGTGCCATTGCAGCTATTCTGAGCAGTCGTGCCCAGACCACCAAGCTGGCTGTGGTCTGCAGTCTGCAATAGCTTAGGACAGTTCTGCAGATCAGCTGTCACAGGAATAGCCCAATTCTTTTTACTACACGTGCTTATCAATAAACGTCTCATATGAGAAGAAGATCGCAGCCATAAACTTGATGGAAGTCAAGAACCTGAATCCTGTATTTTGTGAAATTGTGCTTTTAATAAAAAAAGTTTTGCCGTGCTAACCGAAATCATGATAGTACTCCCTCTTTGCTATTCTTCAGTTTGTATCTTCATGCAATGCGTGGTTTTTCTTCACTTTCTTTCCATGACTTTTATAATGATCCCATTCTATTTCAACTAGAGCAAGTTATTCATGAGCTATTTTGTCTATTTTCAAGAAGGTAGTCAATGATATTAAGTTTTTGAATATAGGTCTTTTATATTATTTAACAATAGAGTTCAAGATAAAAATCAACGTACTGACATTGCCTTATTAAATTTTGGATACATAGATGTATTTTAAATTGAAACAGGAATCATTAGTGTTGCCATACGGACTGCCGGACTTAAATATATATAAAAATGTATTTACACAGGAGCGAGATACCTGCAGGTCACTACTAAATTTATTTCCTGGTAAGACAGCCATAGCTACCTCTAAATGTGCTACTAAAGCCATACACAAGATAACCACAAGAGCACACAGATTGATACTGGCATTGTTTGTGCACTTCTGTAGCTTTATTGAGAAACAATAAAATTCTTTAATTTTTGTAATTCAGGATTTTTAGTGATGTCTGTGATACTGTCTGGCATTTTTCTGCCTGTTAATTATGTTTTTGTAATGGCATTTTGTATATATGGTGATCTTTATAATTATTACTGGGTGTTATACAGGGAGCTCTGTATTTGTGGTTTTGGTGGATTGCCTTCAGAATGTTTCAGATGCTCTTCTTCATTCTTCTTCATTAAAGTAAATGGAGAAAGCTCAAACCACCCATTAGGAATTTTCTTCCAGCACATTTCAGACAGTGCCGTAGGCAAGAATAAAGTATTACATGTATGTATAGGACAGCCTTCATGCACCTATTTCTTTTGTCTCCATACTATTGCTATATTCATTTCGTGTTCCATATGTTTCCCCCTTGGCTTAAGAGATAGCTCTAGGTTAGGATCAGGGTAACCATTTCTATTTTTAGAATTTGAAATTAGTTGCAAATTCTGCCAAAGTAAATGACTTTATTGTAGTTTTAAATTGCTTTTTTGGTTGTACTGAGAGTAAAATTGTTTCAACAACATACAGTCATGCAGGTAATATGGTCTGCTGAACATACTGTAAGGAATAAAGTGTCTATAGTTATAAACATTAGGCTTTTCTTTTATCAAGAGGTTTACCAACATCATAAACAACAGGACTGAATCTTGAGTCATTTGTTCACGTTATTGGAAACCATAGATGGAATTGTTGCCTTATTTTATGTGAATTCACAGGGAGTACTTTTATATGTGGATCATGATTAATGCCTGTAAAGCTGCCAGAAACCTCCTAGGGTTTGTTCTGCCATTCGTAACTAACTTCTCCTATGTGTTTTTAAACTTGTTACTGCAAATTTATCTAGAGAAAATTTGGATAGATGATTTGACATAAGCTTGTAAAAACAGATGCCATAACCATGCTTTAGACTTCCCTCTGCCAGAAGGCAGAAACTCCATAATCATAGTTTCAGCTTTTTAAGCTTTTGGGGTTTGTCTGTTTAAAATCATCTTACAGACAAGTAAGGTGTCGTTGCAGAGCACACATAAACACTACCTGTTTTGGTCTTCCACCTATAGCATTGACATCTAGTGATTCCCTCTAGTGACAGGTGGCATTCTGAGCCAAAACCCAATTCAAATGAACAGCCTTTGTCTTTATTCAGCTGTTTTTTTCATATACCCTGAATCTGCTAAATTAAACTATCAACTGCTACTGAGAATAGGCTTTCTGATGAGACATTTGGCACTTCTGCTTCTTATCAGAGACTCTGGTTAACTTGAAGTTTTCACTAAGCATGCTTGCATGGCCATAGGAATAACCAAAGGTTTCCAGCGTCCTTGATCTCCCTCATTAGCCCATTACGCGTCTGTCTGTGATGGTCCCCCGCGCTTCCTGGAGGCAGCTGAGAATAGCTGGACCCTTTGTTCCTCTCTGTGCTTCTTGCTGGATTTTGCTAGAAGCAGGGGAGAGAAATAAAGGAAACGAAAAGTGTGCTTTCCTGTTTGTGTGAGCCAGCAGCTTTTACTACACCTGTCACTCGGGAGGCAAGACAACAAGGATGGAAATTTTTGGGATGCCTCCAAAGCATAGGACTTAATGTCAGTCATGACACTGGGCACAGGCCTAGGGGTACAGGACAGTCCAGTGGTGACCCCCTCTCCTGGGACATTTGTGTGTTCGAACACAACCCTAAGCAAAAAGGATGAGAAGTTCCCTGAATATGGTAGGCGGTTAACCTTATATGTCCCCATCTCCTGATATTAGTAACAGTATTATATTTAGACTTTTGGTGATGATTTCTTATATGATGGAAAACTTGAGAGCGCGTGAGACTTCTCTGCCTTATCTCTTTCACCTACAATAGTATTTCATAAACATTCATGTTCTGTTAAAGGAAAACTTGCCTTTTCTAGCCTACTTTCACTAATGGACTTCAGGTATGGCTGGGAGCTTTTAAGGTCCCATTGCTGTAGGCGGAAAGCCACTACAGGGATCCTGTGCACCATAGGACTCTGTGGGGAATTGCTGTGCTGCAGAATGCTGGAGAGGGCAAAGGATGCATGTCTTCTGAACTTGCAAATCTTTCCTTGCTGTGTGCTTTGCTACACAAGATTTGCTATGACAGCCACACCTATGGTTCTGCAGTGGTTGAATTCACTTGTGAATTCAGAGACAACTACAGACACTTAGACCTCTAGAATGATTTTTCTTCTTTCGTTTTAGCTCATAATTTAAACCGTATTTTCTCCAGGGATAGATGTGTGGCCATAATGAACAACTGTAGCACATCCGAGAACTGTAGTTTTTGTTACTGTCACGTGCTGATGTTAGAGGACGCCTCAGAGCAGTGAAGTTAAACCAAAAATGCATTTGTACCATGCTAAACGTTATTATATCAATGACCACTTAAGTGGTTCCATGCTGTCGCCTACTGAATTTTTTCTTCTGTTATAAGCAAAGACTGCATCATGAGGGACCAATCCCTCCAACCCCTACTCACTTATATTCTTAATGGTACTATTAGATGCAGTGTTCAGTGAAAGGGCTGAAGTGGACTTAAATGCTTCTGAGCGGTCGTGTGAGCACCTTCTGCTTTAACTCTTAAAAGGCCTGACTTTTAAATGGCTGTCTCTGATTTGTTTTTTTCCCACTTGGAACTGCTGCTGTATTAGAATACTTGTAAATATGTGTTAATGTAGTGAAATCCATATAAATAAGAAGGAGGATAATCCTGGTCAAAATATTCTCTCAGAGACCTAACAGTAATGTGCTTTAAGGTTTTGTGAAAGTTTGGTCCATGCAAACTCCCTGTTTAATTTAATTCTTAATTAAAATCATTTTTCTGTAGCATATCTAACTATTTAGCAGGAGTAAAAAATGCCTATGTCTTTAATAATTTTGCAGACTTACAGAAATGTAGTTATCAGAAGAAAGATGTTTTTTCTTGGATACTTCCTTTTTATGTGTCTTGAGTAGTCTTTTGTAATTTCAAAAAATAATATTGTTTTAATTATCGTGGTTCCACGCTGCTGGTGGTGATACAATTTAAAACAATTGCTTTCTGCTCCAATACTTAATGCACTGTGAATTCATCAAAAATGAAACAAAAACAATTATATAGTGCAAAATTTCTTGTCTATTTTTGTCCTCTGTGTACTGAGGTCTTGATACTGTATTCTTCATTCAGGGAAAAGCCACTTGTACCTGGATCAGACCTAAACAATCAAAACACCAAATTCGTCTGCGGTGGGTTGACCTCAGCTGGCTCTGGCTGCCACACACCTACCCGGTTGCTCTCTCACTCCCCCACCTCAGCAGGACAGAGGGACAAAATAAGATGGAAAAGCTCATGGGTTGAGTTAAGGACAAGGAGATCACTTACCAATTCACGTCACAGGCAACGCTAGCTCGACTTGGGGAAAATTAATTTAATTTATTGACAGTTGAAATAGATTTCGGTAGCAAGAAACAAAGACAAATTAAAACACCACCTTCCCCCTCCTTACTTTTTTCCCAGGCTTGGCTTCACTCCGCCCCTCCCAGCTCTTCTCCCACTTTGAGTGGTGCAGGAGCGTGGGGAAGCGGGGCTGGAATCACAGAATCACACAGAATCGTAGGGGTTGGAAGGGCCCTCTGGAGATCATCCAGCCCAACCCCCCTGCTAAAGCAGGTGCCCCTAGAGCAGGTTGCACAGAACGCGTCCAGGTGGGTTTTGAACATCTCCAGAGAAGGAGATTCCACAACAGGGTCAGTCCGCAACAGCTCCTCTCTCCCGCTCCTTCCTTCTCACACTTTTACCCTGCTCTGCCACGGAGTCCTCCACAGGCTCCACCTGCTCCAGCATGAGGTCCCCCGTGGGCTGCAGGGTGGGTACCTGCTCCACCATGGTTCTGTCTTCAGCTGCAGCGGAGTCTCTGCTTCAGCACCTGTAGCACCTCCTCCCCCTCCATTTCACCTCACGTGGGTACCTGCAGGTCTGTTCCTCACACTTTACCCTCTCCCTCCTTTCTTAAATACGCTTTCCCAGAGGGACCACCATCTTGGCTGAGGGGCTCAGCTGTGCCCTGTGGTGGGTCGGTTGGAACAGGCCGGAACTGGCTGTCCCTGGTGCCGGGCTGCCTCTGCAGCCCCGCGCTGCCAGCACCTGGGAAGCTGCACCTAATACCCCACGCTAACTCGTCTCTTTGTCTTGAATCAAGCGCTTGCGCTGCCTGACATCAGTTTGTTGGCATTTCTGAAGTCATGTATTAGTGAAGCAGACTATCGTGTACGTTTAGCTTCAATGCATTTGTATGAATTGGTGAGCGTCCCTCAGCAGTGGAATAGCTAGAGGCCCCCTGACTTTCACGTTGCTTTCCTTTCAACTTTCAGAGCATACTGAAAAAATAACATATCTTCTTCCACTGTAACACCTCAGAGCCATAAATATCGAAGTGCTTTACAAACAGAGGATTTATTTATTCAAATCCGAGGTGTTGAGCGGGATTTTTAGAATCTTCCAGTGGCAAGTGCCTCATCCAGAAATTGAGCCGAGGTTTCAAATTTCCCAGTACAGAGATCTTTCTGCTAAGCCCTATCATACCTGCGTGAATAACACTGATCCACATAGACTTCAAGTCTCTGTCATATTGTTTTTCTGTCAGTTTTTTCCCAATTTATCTCTATGGTTGACCTTTGAGATCTAGCCAGGAAGACTTGACAGGAGTGTCTTAACCATCTACTACAAGAGCAATTAATGTTTATAACATCTTATTAATGTCTATGTTCTGTTTTTTCATATTAGCTATTAAAAATGAAGTTCTGAATATCACAATCCATTTACAAGTCAATGAGATTATTTGTTCTTACAAGTATAGCTTGGTTTAAACTGTGGTTGTGCTACTGGTGAATTTACATAAGCGTAAATCAGCAGCTCAATTGTTGAGAAACTTCCAGCTGAAGTTGGTTATACATTATATGAATATTTCTAGACTTTGTGTGCATATGCATACCAAGTCCAGCAAACAATTTTTATGTGCATGTATATTACTGACAAAAAAAAGTAAGCATCATCATAATTCAAGATTATAACAGGCGACCCCTAAACCATTCTGCAAGTGCAAAAGCAGCAGCTCTTCTGCTGTCACCTTCTTGTTTGGTTCAATTCTGAGTTACAAGTAAGAGCTTACATTTCCTATCACGCAAATGCAAATTTTGTTACTTAAAATATCAGTGTGTGGTTTATAGCTTTCTGAATATTTCCTATTTTCTAAAACTAAACTATTTAAAAACTTTGTTTTAGTTTTTAAATAAGGACAGCTCTATGGGTATTCTATTCTATTCTATGGCCAAAACCTCTGGCAGCTGTTGATTTTTAGCTGTTGTAGGCTCTTGTTGGTTTTTATACCTTTGGATTTTGCGGG
>VZSC01010951.1:114802-152990 GCA_013398225.1 Steatornis caripensis | reverse complement strand
GGGGGGGGGGGGGGGGGGGGGGGGGGGGGGGGGGGGGGGGGGGGGGGGGGGGGGGGGGGGGCTGCCTTTTTTTACTCTCTTTCTAGTTATCTTAATCCATCCTTAGACATGAAAACCCGAGCACTCCACAAACTCCATGTAAATTATTATCCTGAATTTTTTACTTTCATAATAATGATAGAGACGAGGGAAAGCCTGCAATGCGAAACTTCTGTGCTTGGAAAACGACTGCATGATATATAACAGATGTCAGCAATTTATAAATTCAAATTAGAGTAACGTATAAATAGTGACTGTATAGCACTTGCTTTTTTATTACTTTGTGTATGACCTTTTTCAGAGTAGCAATTATTTTCCATTAGTTCAATTCAATTGAAAAAAACAGTGCTTAATGGGCTTTGAATCCTGGGTCACTGGTGATAGAATTGGACAGTTTTCAGATATATGTAATTGCTGTCATATGCAGTTCCGTAATTTGTCACACCAGCTTATTTCTGGTGGACTTTTACCAGTCACCTCTTCTGTATTTTCCTTGAGCTGTGTGGTAAAACTATGATCCAGGGCTCCTGACTGACCTGCGGAGCTGGCTTATGTCTCGACAGTAAAGCAACTGCCTGTCTTTGATCAGTGAAACTGTAATCTTAGTCCCGGCCCCTCTCCTTCGCTCAGGATTGCAGGTACTTTAGCAACCTCCCATAACCTCCACTTTCCTGAATATTTGATGGCTGCTTTGTATTCTTCCGTGTCAGTTATGGTTCTGGCATAAATGCACGCGTTCTTTAATCCATTTGACAGGACTGAATTTAGAAGAGGGGAAGGAAGCAGAAGGACATAACCAAATGCAAAGTGAGCTGTAGCGATTAAAGCAGGGGGTGCTGCAGGCAATGTAGGGAAATGTAGTCCTGATAAATGATTAATCTTTATGACTAGAAAAAGGAAATAAACAACACAGGCTCAAGACCATGTGTGGAAATAAAACATGGCTTAAAGGAAATAAACAACACAGGCTTAACTAACCTGTGATACCTGTTACAAGAAAGCGTTTTTATTTTCAAGTTTTCTCCTTTATTCTGTGCTTGTATTCTTCTGTCTGCCCCTTTTTTCAGTAGTATCATATATTTCTGTATCTGAGGCAGACATCAAAGTCCTAGGTATAAGCATTTTTGTGGGAATCTTAGGACTCTGTTAAATCTTATGAGGAAAAAGAGAATTAACTTTGAAGCAGTTTACCATTCACTCTACCCCTTTTTCCCAGCTCTTATCCTTCCTCCTCCGCTGGAATTTTCTTTCCTTGTTACAAATGTGTCAGAAGCAAGGATGGGCTGATTTCCTCTGTATTTCATAGTACAATATAACAGTATGAATTCACTTCATCAGCAAGTATATTTTCTTATGTATGCTTTTTACAGGGAGTGGTATAGCAGAGAATGTTGGTGGCAAATAACTTCTTCAACGGTCACAGGAAAATTCAAAGAAATCTGCCAGAGAGGGAGCAATTTTGGGGAGCTCTTCAAGAAATTTTCTAGATATTGTGATATAGCAGGAAAAAAATGCTGAATATATTCAACCAATAAAGTCAGCAGTGTCTACTCTTAATCTAAGTACTTTTCAAGTGCTTTAATATGTAAAGACATTATGTATAGTTACTGAATGGGAAAGATAATCAGCAAGAAATTCCTTTCATACAAGGTGGCCTGATAAACAGAAAACCAAAAATTACCTTACCTACATCATTTATATCAGTTCTTGTATCATTCTAAATTAAAACATCCAAAACTTGATGAATTGCCCAGATAACACAGGAGAAGTTCGTATTCTGCTTCTTTTAAGAAAGTCTGAGTAAAATACTGTTCTCATTTGTGCTACATTGATAAAGGAAGCTGAGTTCAATGTTGCAGCTGATATGGAGGCCCAGTGTATTAGTTACTGACAGTATACAAAGACAAAGACGATAGTTTAGATTGGTGGGTGTTAAAGCACCTGCATTTACGCAGTAGTTAGTAACTCCTCAGGCTTGTGTGAATCTCCTGGAAAAGTCCTGAGGATGGCCCTAACCTGAGGAAAGTTAAAGGCTGTATCCAGGCTGTCTGGGAATTACGTAGGAGGTTCTTCTGGGAAAAGGGTCTTGTCGCAAATTAAATAGATGATCTTCTCAACTTTACAGTACTTACCTCTCATTTAATACTGTACTTACGTGTTAATAGTAGTTAGCACATAATGGTGTAGTAGAAAGACAGAATATTCGGTTCCATTTTGACATGTGTGTAGGTTCAAAGTTTATTTTACCAGTTGTTACAGAGAAGCCGGTTCATTTATCAGGTTTATGCATTTGAGAGTTATTTGTCAAAACCGATCTCAGTCTACATCATTTGGTTAAGGTTGATTGCACATGTCAGATTAGAAAGAATGGTAAATACTCCTTTTAGATAAGTAACGTTGATTGGTGGAGTTTTCTCTTTTACATAGATTTATATGACCATGTTGTCCTGTCATCTAGGTTCAATAAAGGCCTGTTTTCAATCCCCAGTTTAGCTAACACCACTGTACATACCAGCTCTGAATTAATGTGATTTGTCAGTAGCAATAGCCCACAGTGATAACCAGAACACGCTGCTACATCTTATTCTGGCTGATCTATGAAACAGCATTGCCCATTTGTTCTTTTGCACAACATAATAAACAGTCTTTGGGCTTCTACTTTCATGGCAGGTATTGAGCAGCTGAAACCTTCACTAATTTACGCGGTGGTTTATCTTTTCTCCTGTTGACTTCAGGGGCAGCTCAAGAAGCTATACCATAAAACTTAATGACTTCAAACATGCTCATGTGTCACACAACAGAGCAAACAGTGCATGCTTTGCCACTAATATTAGTCACAATTGGAAGGTGATTGGGGCACTTACTGTACAAAAATATATGTACTGTATTAGTGTATAAAGAGAATGATTTGACACACTACAGTTTCGTAGGTGTATTCCAGCAATTTCCAGGAAAACAGTCTAGAAAAAAAGATTTTTCCCTTACACCAGAATTTCTAAATGTTTATATTGTTCTCCTGGGTTCCCGTTTTTTGACCACTGAGTAGAAGAGTGGATAATACATTAATGCCATTTCCCCTGTTCATGGTGCATGGTCAAATTATATCTGTTGTTCTCATGAATATACTTAATTATGAGTCAGCCACTTGCTCCATCTTTTAGTGTACCTGAAAGTTTCTGTATTGACCCTGTATTGCCAAATGGTTTCATCTTCAGTGAAGACAATCCTGTTGTGTGCTAACTGCGTGAAGGAGGTGTGTAGGGCGGCCACAAGAGCAATTTCTCAGACCTTCACCTTCCTTTGTGTTGCCTGCAGCTTCTCAGGTGTGAGCAGGATCTGGGCTGCACGCTGTATAAATTGGTCTAGAAGTCTGCTACCTGTGCCAACTTCTGAAGGGCCCCACAGGTGTTAAATGTGTCTCTGTGTCAGATAAGGAGATAATGACTTTTGCTTTGTCCGCGTGCGATGGACATGTGAAGGGACAGTAATGACACTGTAAACCAGCCATGTGACCAACTCAGGAAAGGGATTAAACGCTTGTGATAGATCCAGTTGAGAGGGATAATATATGCAATATAAGTCATTTGACTTCCATTTTCCTCAAAGATCGTTCTGATCCAAGTATCTACCAGAAATAGGCACTTTATTTGCTATCTCACCCTAGTAATTCTTCTGAGAGGTACTTGTCACAACCTTTTCTTTCTTGTTGATTTACATATTCATGGAGGTTCCTGGGGTGAAGTTGGGATAAATTGTCACTGCCATATGTGTGAGGTGAAAAGTATATGTCTACACTCTTTATTTTTCATTTCTCAGTTAGGTGTGTGCTTCCTTCATGCAAGAGAAAGAAAACCTTAAGAACAAATGCTTGTCTGTCTTTCGAACTCTCTAGAATTAGCTTGTCATGAAATGTAAAACTAATGTGTAGTTGTAAAAGCCACTGCCAGCATTTTCCTCACTAGTGGCTGATGGCTAAGTAGATTTAGAAATGAAAGGGGTTATTATAAAGTGATTACTGAATAGCTAGGTATGTCATTTTAAACAAGCAACTAAAATCTCTGTTGCAGATTTGGAATGTAATCTTGTTTGTATCATTCACACTTAAAATCTGATTGTGGAGGAGTAATCATGTAATGTAGGTAATTTGACAAAAATATATCGAATGATGTTTTTCTTTCATTTCTTATTTAAATGGATTAGAATTTAAATGACTCCTCATTCAGAGAATACCTATAAAACGACAACATAAAGAAATATTAAATTCAGTTTGCATTGGTTCAGATTTAAATTTTACTATAAAGTGAAAAGTTCATATCAGGTCTCTCATGAAAGAAAACATTATATGGAAACTAGCACTTAAAAAATACTACTAACTTTAAAAGGGTGTTACCGGTTGTTAGAGCAATATTTTTTGCAACTGTGAACGTCAGCCTGAAGACATGGGCCTCATGGCATATGTGTAGCCGTGAATTGGAGAATAAGAGATGAAAAAGTTAAGGAAACTGTCTCAAACAGGATTATGTAATTCACTCATGTTTCTGTATCCAGTACTTGTAATAACACATTACTAAAAACTTAAATCCAATGCCTCATCTGGTTTCAAGCAACAGCTTCACTTACTTTTTGTAAGTGGTGAGCTGGTGCCTTGGATGCTTGTTAGAATGTGCTTTCAGTGAATCTTCTATAGTTGGCTAAATATCATGGTTCTCTCCCAAGAATTCCTATATTTGTAGCTTGTGTTTCAGCTAGAAATATCACAAAAAGAATTCTCGTAGTGATAAACTGATATTAGTATTTATGATCCTTCCTGGAAAAGTAGACCTCTACCATATCTTACGTTTGAATTTGAGAAGTGAGTGAGGATTCTAGCTGGCTCATTTTAAGAACTTGGTCTGCTCATTTTACTGCTGTGAGCTGTGTGTCTGTATTTTATCATGTTCTGAGCTCTCACGTTTTGGAGCTAACCATTTCTCGCCACAAAGTACAGGGAAACCTGTCGAGTGCTGTGTTCCAATGGGTTAGAAATGAGACTGGGAATTAGGATTCCACAGCTTTTGCTGATGCTTTGTAACCTTCAGCAGATAATCCATTTCTTTTGAGCTTCAGTTTCTTTGTATATAAACTAGGACAAATGCTATTGTCTTAACCTCATACAGATATGATAAAACCAGTGGAAGCACGATATTGCATCTGGTTCTACACTGAAGAACGGTGTTAGCTATAATCTTACTGACAGCAGGATAGTTTGGGAGATGCTAGCTTTTTTCTTCTGCCCAGTGGACTGCTGGCATCTCTGGCGGGAAAAAGAGGCTGAGTATGAGCACGTGCCGTGAGAATCTTCTGGTTCTCAGATTCTGGGAAGTGGTTTAGTCCAGAGACAGAAAACTGTCTGTGGTGAGGTTGCCCTGAGATGTGGGGTTTTTATACTTAGGTCTTGTCCTGTTGACACCTTCTCTCCGCTGTGACACTGTGGATGCTGATCACATTAGTAAAGGTGCTGGTGGAAACATATGCAGGAAGCTTTTTCCTGCCTCTCAATGCCCTTAAGTCTCCAATAACTTGGAAGGGTGCAGAAGGGATCCCCACAGGCTGCTGCTCAAAGTTAACATCCTGATAACTTTAGGCTACATAAACCCTTGTGTTCATCTTCCTTCATTGGCATTTTGACTGTGGCAGACAAATGAATATAATTAAAAGAATATAATTAAGAAGAAGCCATTTTTTATACAAATAATATAATTAAAAAGAAGCCATTTTTCCAGAATTTGCTCAAAGAAAAACAGACACAGCCTAGTTTTCAGCATATTTCTATCTATCTATCTATCTATCTATCTATCTATCTATCTATATATATATATATATATAAATAACTGATTATTTCTGCCTCTTTTGGATTGCAAGTGACTATCATTTCAGTTTTGCTGTCTCATAGTTCTTTCTCTCATTAGCGCTGAAGCTCTGCAGGGCTTGCATCCCAACATTTTTTAAAGTGTCAGGGAGTACGTTTAGAAGACTGATAGAAGCGCTTCTTTTCTGTGGGAGGCATCTATTTTTGCAGAAGGAGGGAGATGTTCTTTTGGAGATGCTATTAGCAAGTAACAGTGAATGATTGGTAAGAATTTTAAATACTGTAACTTGAAATCTTTTCAGGAGATGCTGGGTATTTTCTGCGGTCATTTACTTTTACCTAAATAATCTTAGTAACTATTGCTATCAATTTCCATGGCTGCTCCATGACGGGAAGTAGAGATATCCTAGATGAAACCAGTGTTTAAAACTTTTACAAATTTACAATTGTTCTTTGCTGCTTTTAACATTTTTGCTTGCTGCCACAACACGTTGTGTTCTTAGATAAGTAAGATGACCAACCTCTAATGTGCCCCTCCTTACTCCAAGGGTTGCTTCTGGATCTTCGACAGTTTTGTGCACGCTGGTGGCTTAGTCTTTGGTTTCACTTTAAAATTATTGGATTCAGCAGGATGATGACATCAGCAGCATCATATTAGGATTTTGATTTTGCTCATGAGTCATTTGTGTCTTTGTTTCTTTGTTTGCCTTCTCTTTGTTTGATTCCTTTCTTGGACATCATGAAAAATCATGAGGGTAAAGTGCCCCGTTTCTTTCCATGGTCCTAACTACAAAGCAGTTCTTTATATTAACAAATTTGAATGCTCGTTTGGATTTGAGATGCAGCTGTGTAAAATCAATGTGTTTCTGTTGACCAAAATAAAAATGTGTTAAAAAACTGTGAAGTTACACCACCCAAAACCTTGCCCCTTGTTTCTTTTCTCACCGCACCCTGCAGTTCTTGGTAAATTGGAATTCAAAAACCCCTGATCTGTTACCAGATCTGATAAATCATGCGGTATTTTGAGCAAAGAAGAGCTCTTCTTGAACTTCAATCTGTTGTTGAAGAGCTCAGATGGAAGAATAATTACAGTATAAAAATCACTCCATCACAGTTGAATGCGATCTGTTACAAAACTGCCTGACCAAGTTTGCAAACAACCTCAAATTGTTTGCAGTCATGTATAGATTGGACATCAAATCAAATCAAATAAGGACAAGCCAAACAAGTCAAGTATTTTACTTACTTTCTTGTTTGGTGTTGACTATAGATGGATACAAATCTCGAGATTTGTTTTCTGAAAACAAACAAAGCATTGTTACTTTGGTAGCAGCTGGCTCACGAGGTGTATAGTCGGTTGCCCTACAGATGAAATGGTACTTTGTTACCTCGTGATCTGTGCCCCTGAGGCATGACATAGTACCTAGACTACTGAGGAGCAGCACAGTATCTGTTTATCTGGAGAACTGTAGAGTGAGTAGAGAAGTCTGGCTTTATAACCTCTGCAGGTTGGGGTTTTACCCACCAAAGAGAGACATGGCTGAAGTGTGGTGTGCATAGATACATGTAAAGTAAGAGTTGCGATCTCCATTGTTAAAAAAAAATTAAGTGTCTAAATGTTTTAGGTTTTGTGCAGGGAAAAGAGAACTTTCTCTCCTCTGTTTTGTTCTTCCCTCGACGGTATTCCTGATTCAGTAAAGTGCGCTGGCAGACTGATCACTTTCACCGGTGCTGGTGAACTCTTCAAGCATGTGTTTGACTTAAAACACAAGCAGTCTTGTTTGAAACAAAGCCCTTGTCTTAAATTGTCTGCTGAATCAGATGTAGCCTTGACTTAGCATGTGGAATAAAGTGTAAAGCATGTATATGCTTATTGTCTCCATCACTTTAGTATACAAACTCCTTGCAGGAGTTCATTAAATTATATGTGAGACCCTCTGGTACTGATGCTAGAGTACTATAACTCCCACTTTACTCAGAGCAAATTGATGCAAAAAGGTATTAAGTGATTTAAACAGGACTGCTTAGGCAATCTGTGACCAAGTCTGTACATTTAATTATCATTAATTAACTTTTGTGTTTAAAAGAGCTATAGTGGGTAATATCATAAATCTCAAATGATTCAGTTATCATCTTAACTTTGTGTATTTTCTTGTTCTGTTCATCCTTTACTTCCTGTGGAAGGACAATAGAGTCCAATCTGGAATTTAAATCATAAGAGTTGTTACAGAGCTAAACCACACTAATAGTTTCCCTATACAAGAAGTAAATTATCCATTCCTATCGTTCAGGTGTGTCTCGTGTCGTATCTAACACATACAGGTGTCTGCAGCTACTGGAGTATCATGCAGCGGCAGAAAATCTCCATGCCATTCCTTTCTTCATCTCTTACTTCAGTAGGTCTGTGCAGTCTGTGGTGAAAAGACGAAACTTCCAGTCGGAGTTTTCATTCTAAACCCAGGTTTTGATGATCAATGACAGGATGCTAAAAATACACCTAAATGACTCTTTGATTCTGAAATTGAGTTTCTGAAAAAGCATTGTGCTTGTGGTAAGAGGTAAAGTGTGACGTTCCAGAGAAATGAGCTGTGAATTGCAGCTGCAATGGAAATTGATCCTGTCTGTCAGTCTCTGCTCCATATTCTCAGGAAAACAGAGTGGAGCAGAGAAGGAGCCAAGATCACCGATTAAATGGGATGCTAAAGTGCCAGGGGCTAAAACCCAGCTTGCTGGTCCCTCAGGTCAGAGCTGCAACTGTCAGACTTCACTGCGTGATACCCTGCTGAAGCTGGCAGAAGGAGAGCAGTATGAAAAATGCTGCAGGCACCAGCAGGGGAATTAGTAAGAGCTACCTGGCTAAGCTTCAGACATGTCAGGCACTGCACTCCTTTGGGAGGAAAACTTCTTCTCGTACGAATTGGTAGGCCTGATTTTCCCCATTCGCCTCATGATTCGTACCAGTGAGGCATAAGAAAATAGCCGGAATACTGAGGAACAACAGAGACTCAGTTCATCTAGAGAACTGAACAGTGAGTGGAGAGGTCTGACTGTATAACCTCTCTGCAGGTGAGCCTTTCCCAAGTAAGGAAAAAACAAAGGTTCAGCAAATAGCTGTTGTGGTATGAAGTGTGTATGTTGCATACAATATAATCGGTGTGGCATATTAAACTCCTAATTCATATTCTGCTCTAAAAACTGTTGTTTCAATTGTGATTAGCACTGTGAAATGACACTTCTCTATGTAGCTATCACTTGCTTTACCTGATGCGAGGTAATGACAGCAGACCGTCGCTAGGATGACAACCTTCAAGTACTACATGAATAGTTAGTGCAAGTCTCATGAGCACAACAGCAGCATCTCTATAGAATGCTTACTTTTTCACTTGAAGTTGGGAATATATCATAGGAAAATGATAAAAAGATCCTGTAGAAAACAAAAACAACTAAATGAAGTCATCGTGCTGTGGTAATCGGTTCAGCTTTCCCTTTTAAACTGTAGTCATTAGCTGTCATTCTTTTTGTGTAGCTTAGTAGTTCTCTTTCATCAAGTATCTTTCGTCCTTCATGATGAAGAGCATATATGTTCCAGTGTATTGGACACAATGTACTGTGCTATCATAACCGTATCGCTTTAAATATTTCCTCTGGGGTATAAAATGATACCTCCAGAGAAGCTCAGTGCTAACTTGATCAAATGGTAACTTCTTTTTCTATCTTTTCTTGCAATAACTACTATTTTTCATGACTGTTTTGAGCTACATGTGGTTTTTAATCCAAAAATTCTGTTGTTACCTTAGCCTTTTTTTCTGGTTAAAAGTAGACATGTTTCTCTTCATCTCTTTCCTGTGTACTGTATGAATTAACTGAACTTAACCAAAACTTGTCATGTGCTTAAAGCGTATAGATCTGTTATGACTGAGAACTTAACTGTATAGAGCAGATGAGAACTGATATCCTCAGGTCTGTAACGAAGTAATGTCTGATAAATGAAAGAAGCATGATATTGGAAAGAAAAATAAAACAGAGCAAATAAAGTAGTGGTATTCAGGAATTAGGTTTCTTTAATGAACAATCATCTATTCCACTAGATGGAACATCATCTATTCCACTAACCATGTCCATTCTGAGACTTTAAAAATGAGGTTGAGGACACAAGACAGTTTACCCACAAGTGAGTAAATTCTTTGGAATACAGGCCTGTATCTTCAGAGACTCTTTCATGGACAAACCTCTCTGGAATGTTTAACCTCACTTTCTCAGTGGACATCCCCCATAAAACAGCAATTATCCCAGCTGGTGCATCATATAAGATCTTGCTTTATTTTTTCCTAAACGTCTTCCTCTTTTGTGTCCCAGGGCCTTTTTATATCTACCTCTCCCTTTCTTCCCACTAAGTGCTGTCATTGACTGGTGACACACTACACCTACCCCACAAAGGGGTCATTAGGGCCCTATCAGTTGCATAATCTCTGAATGAATTGTAAGAAAAACGGATGTGATCTGCGTAGCTGTCTGGTACTATAGATTACAGAATCAAGCCAGGAACCAAAGCAACCAGAGTATTTGCCTTGTCTAATGAGCTTTAGCCTGTGAATATCAACAAAAGCCATATTGTCTCCATCTTTTACAATGTAATCTCTTTTTTCCCTTGTCTGTTTTGTTAGAAGTGAAAATATATCTGTCATTCTCATAGCAATGACTTCAAGATTTAACTAGAGGGCTAACTTGTACTTTTTACTAACATAACGTGACGTAAGAATATCTTCCTCCTGGGCTGAAATCTTGGATAGGTTTTGATCCAGTTTTTTTGTACGGCCACTTGATTTCAGTTTTAAAATGCTACGAATTAGTTTTATGTCTCTAATAAAATGATTTCTCAGCTCCCCTGTGAATTTTCTGATGTGCCAGGACAGCCTGCTATGGAACTAAGCAGGCTGTTGCATATTCTTGCAGGTAGGAGCTTTGTTCAACTGCTTAATGTTGTATGTCAGGGTCACCTCAATTTTGTCGATTTTCTAGTTCTATTTAGCCCATTTGGATAGCATTACAGTTACACAATACCCATCGAATGTCCTTCGCTATTCATAGCCTCACCTAAATGAAGAAATGCTTGGAAGCTGACATGAAACCAAAAAAAGGAAAATTCCTTTTCCATGAAATGTATGTCTGAATTATCCAGAAGTAAATGCTTAAGGAAGACATGAAACTCTTAGGACTTGCCAATCTTTGAGATTTGCTTCTCATTAATCTTAACTGTTGTAGCAATAGAAAATATCCCAAATACCCCAAACACCAGGATTCTTAGTTGGCATATCTGAGCGTGGAAGCAGGTAAATGGCTCTATACTGATCTATCCTTGGTGAGGACATTTTTACCAGTTAGTCTAGTCACTAGAGAGGAAACCAGGATTACATCTGTTACTGAATTTGTCTTGCTTTGCCGTTTTGTCACTAATCAGCAAATATTCTGTATTGGTGAGCAACACTACTGGGTAGTGGCAATTAATTAAAAAAAAAAAAAAAGAAGCTGGAGGATTTGAAAGGGGAAAAAAATACCCTGCTTTGTAGATGTTAGAGAGAACAAGCAATTTCTTAACACCTTTTCTTCAAGGAGTTAAGATGAATAACATCTTTGAACAAATATTTAAAGCACACAGGGATTTTATTAAAAAGTAAAAAGATGAATCCTGTGTAAATTGTTTAGAACATTCCTAGGGAAGACATGTTGATTAATAAACATAAAAGAGGGAAGATGCATATTAATTTGTTTATGTATAAGAGGATTCTAACTCATTAAAAGTCTTCTAAGCATTTAACTAGTGAAGCAGTGGAGAAAACCAGACGTTGTCTTTAATCTTGTTGAGGGCTCTGCTATGAAAAAACCCAGATTATTGCTAAGTATCTATAACAGCTCTAATAACGACAGTGTTTTGAAAACGTGGGGTGTGTGTCAACTCAGCGGTTTTGCTGTAATATGGTGGAAATTTGGGTTCACTTTTCTATCTCAATTACTAGGACAGGTAGTACTGAAGAAAAATTAACTTCATCAACCACATTTTTTGGTTCTTCTATATAGATAGCCATAAGTTCCTGGGTATGATAGTTTTAGATGTGATTTATGGCTGGTTATCAGCTGAGAGATCTCTAGGAAAGCTCAGATGCAGTAGGATGTCAGCTGATGTGCCTCCTGTCTGTTTCTTTTGGTTCTTTCCTAAACTGCTCCTACAAACTGAGGTATTTGCACTGTTGGTTTTAGAAACGGGAAAAAAAAAAAAACGAAAACAAAAAAACCCCCGCTATTAACAACTAATGTTTATGGGAAAAGAACCCTATGGACTATTTTAAAGGAAATGGAATATTAACTTACTGTCCTGGCCAAATAGAGATTGAGTAATTGCATTCAGTCTAACTTAAAAACAAATTAATAAGAAATAGCCGAAGAACTACCTAACACCTTTTCTTTGTATGAACAATCCTGGGAGAAAATCACCAGGTATTTACAAGTTTTCCCTGAAATTACCTTTTCTTTTTCAGATACTTGTTTTCTGAAGGTTTTTGCTCTAAAAGTATTAGCACAAATTAATCTTTTAAAAAAATTGGATGTGTTTATTTTTTGCAAGCAACAGATAGGTGAAAAAGTAAGCATCATTTAAACTGTATTGTGCAGTTCGAGTTTAAGCATAAAAACTTCCCGGTATTTTGTTTGCTCTTCGTTTTGCATCAGACACTTCTCTCTCCTTTTCTCACATATTTTTTCCTGATTTTTCAGAGACCTATACTTTTATTGTTATTTGCACTGTGAGAGAAAAATCAATGAGTTTCTGATTCTGTTTACGTCATATTTTTAGAACTGTATAACTTCTTATTACTTATGTTTCTAACTGTTATAATATGAATGAATAATCATGCAGAATTATGTTGGTAATTTTGCAGATCCAATGCGTGGGCCACGAAAACTAGAGGTTGTGGAGATCAAATCTAGACAAATCACTATTTGCTGGGAACCATTTGGATATAACGTCACACGTTGCCATCGATATAACCTCACAGTCCATTACCGTTACCAGGCTGGAGGACAAGAGCAAGTGAGAGAAGAAGTAAGCTGGGATACAGAAAGTTCACATCCCCAGCACACAATTACTAATCTATCACCATACACAAATGTCAGCATCAAACTAGTGCTAATGAATCCCGAAGGACGAAAAGAAAGCCAAGAACTTGTAGTACAAACTGATGAAGATGGTGAGTTTTTATATTGACGTATACGTATACATTGTTCATGCATACTACCTGATAGTCAATACATTTTTCTATGTAAGTGCATGTTCTACATCCACTAAAATCTGTAACAGATTTTCCACCAACTTCAGCAATTTTAAGGCAGCAAAGGGTCCATTAAAAGGGTTATAATGGTCTTTTACACAATCTATAACATCACACATCATTTAATCATTTCTTCATTAAACTCATAACTTGTGCTTGAACTATGTTCTGCCTCTTAAAAGTTCCGGTATCAGTTTGAAGAAAGTTCAGGTCCACAGACAGTATCCTCATGTAAGCTTTTCTGTTGAGTGATATGCTCAACATTAAATATTTGTTCTTCATTTGCAGTTTCAATTTCTCCAGCTTTGACTTTCCAACTACTGGACTCTGTTAGTTGCTTATTCAGACAATATATTCCATATAAGACATTCAAATATATAGATGTTCCCTTCCTTTTACTAATTTTCAGCTTACATGGGGTTTTTAGATCTCTTTTTTTTTATTTTTTGAGCAAAAACATAATTTGTGAGTCTCTTTATTGAAGCATGGACAGCAGAATTGGCTGTTGTGTGTCTGTAATGCTCTGGTAATACTGCATGAAAACGTTATACCATCTTCCTAAGTTCTCTGTGATATTATTGTGACTGTGCATGCAGAGAGTTTACTGAAGCTCTGTTAGCTATGACACCAGAATGGGACTTCCTTGTGGAATTGGTCATGCACCAGAAATCAGTTTCACGTTCCCAAAACACTCTGTGCTCATGTATAGTAGGCACTTAGTGCCTACAGATGCGTCTTAGGTTTTTTGACCTTGCTTTTAGCCATTTTAAAATGCGTACTGTTCAAAGAAACCTATCAAATGACTGGCATTGCTTTATATAACAAATCTGTCCTCCTCCCATTTTTATTGTCCGCAATCTGAACAGGAATGACTTTGTATTTTCTTCCAGATCAGTGATAGATTTATTGCAAACATGCTGGAAAATTTTCTAGAAAAAACTTCAGCAATGATGAGTTCCTCTTACAATAAATACTTGAAGTCTGTCATTTAAACCTATTAAATCTTTTAATATATGCTGTATTGATTTTGTGTAGTACTAATTTCTAATCAAAATATATGAGGGAATAAATTAAACAATTTAGGAATGTATAGTTGGCAAAGCAGCAGATTTGACAAAGCATAACTAACAGAAAATTGTTTAATTAGAATTAATTTTGCTGTCATCCTCTAATTTTGATTCGGTTCAATTGTAGGATGACAAAGCTAAAGACCTTATTGTTATCTGGGCCTTTTATGTATTTTCTCTAAAAATTTTGCATAATATTTTCTAACTCCTGGCCCTCTGGAACTTTATATTATTCCAGGAACTATTAAAACGCAGCATCAGTGATTGAGGGAATACCTTGAACACAAATTATAGCTTCATAGTATTCCGTACACTTTCAGTAAGGTACATAAATCTGAATGTAACATAACAGAGTATACTGACCCAAATAATCATCGCAAGTTTTTGAATCGCACAATCATATAGGTTGCAAGGGACCTCCAGTGCTCATTTAGTCCAGCCTTTTGCCCAGAGAAAATCAAATGAGAGCAGATTGCTCAACGTCTTGTACAGTTAAGTTTTTAATATCTCCAGGGAGGGATATCCCACAACCTGTCTAGGTAACCTCTGCCAGTGTTTGACCTCCCTCATGGCATAACTGCTCAGTGTTTATGGCCTTCAGTTAATTTTAGAGGGTTACCACAGTGTTTTGATATACGTCCAACTTATTTACACTATCTTTAATTCCTCTGCCTTTACACATAAATCATTAACCCTGTGATTCCAAATGAGTTTTGCCAGTTTTCTCCTACTTGGAAGCAAGGTTCGTTGCCCAGATTGAAGGTTACCTTAAAGGCATGATCATACTGGTCCATACAGAACTGATAAGCCAGTTCAAAAACCGTCACCTGTGTCCTTAGAGTTTTCCCTGGGTAGAGCAAGGGACTCTGTGGAGAACTATGGAGAGGTGATTATGAAGTCTCAACCATGTAAACTTCCAGACCAACAGCGTGGAGGAGTAGGAGGAAGATAGTGTTCTACCAGACCTAGAAATGGGAAGAAGTCACCAGATACCTTGCTTGCAGATCTTCCTATTCTTTAACCCTCCAGTAAATCTCAGTAAGAGGTCTGAGGAGTTATTTCAACCACAGCAGCAAGTAGTTTCCATCTTATGTCTCTAGCATGTGGAAAATGTGAAGTGATTCTTCTTACTGGATTTTCACATGGTGTTTGTGGAAAAGTGCTAACCCATCAACGCCTGTTGCTTCACAACAGTCCTGTATGCGTTTTTCAGAATTTTCTTTTCACATTCTGTTGCAAGTGTTGTTAGAAAAATAAAATTGCAGATACATGTCCACATGCTGTTTACATACCTCCTTCTCTGAAAACTGCATTGAGGTTAGCTCGAGGATAAAGTGATTGTTGCAGAAAAAACAGGAAACAGAAGCAGATACCTGAGAGCCGTTGACATACTTTTTATCAGAACCTTCTGACATCCCTGACTCTTTACAGGTCATTCTCATAAATTAAGAGACTTTAAGAAAAATTAATAATGTCAGATTTTCGATTTGACTGCTTCATAATTTCCTTATGTTCTTCCTGTTGTAGGTCTTCAGGCCTAGTGTCAGTGAGCATCATTGTTCTATGCAAGATGTGGCTCATCTTTCCAAGCTAACCATTCTAGTTCATTCTGTTGAAACTATACGTTGTTACTTCAGTGCTTGACCATTTTCATATATGAATGTTTGGTATATTTTTCACTATGAGACAGTAACACTGTTGATAAGTGGGTATCACAAGTAGATTGTATTTACAGGAATTTATATTTGAGATACTGCCTAATTCCTTATAAAAACCTGGCTTGTCCTTTCATCAATAGTGTTTCACTGGAAAAGGCTCACTAATTCCTTCTTACACTGAAGGTGACACATGTTTCCTTAATGGCACTATCATGTTAAATAAATCATTCTCTTCCTGAGCTACACTGGTCTTTGCTTCAGTCTTGGGAAAATAATAGTGGGTGCTATTTTCCAAGAGTTTTTGTGCAATTGACATGGTTTACTCAGAAGAGGAAGTTATATATGGTTATATATCATCCATTTAACAATTCACCAAGTGCTGCAGAATATGCGCCGTATCTCAACAAGGGATGAAGGCATGATGGATAGATGGTTTTTATGTCTCAACAATGCAAATGTTAAGCAGAGTGTCTCTTTCTGAAACTTCCCTCAAAACAGCATTTTTTCCTTTATTTACCTGTTAGTCCCGAGTGCTGTGCCACTTGAATCCATTCAAGGGAGTACCTTTGAAGAGAAGATTTTTCTTCAATGGAGAGAGCCAGCGCAAACATATGGTGTGATTACTTTGTATGAGGTACCTAGCACTTTGCTGTGTTTTAATTTTTATGTACAGTTTTGATTTTCAAAAGTGCATAATTAATAAGAAAATAAAAAAAGGGGGTTTTTCCCCAGTCTCTGTAAAATGAATATTCTTTTTGAAATTAGCAACACTTACAAAGTGATAAAATCAGATATATAGTACAGGAGTGAATTACTGCAGGACCCAAAATGTTCCTGAGTTACCAGCTTTAAGAAAACTCCTATTTTTAGAACCTATAGCATTCTATCTTGTAATGTGGATCAAACGTTTAAAAGATTGAAAGACAGACCTTAGTGAATTTTTTAAAAAATAGCAGACATAACACAGTGGTGACATTCAGCATCACAGATAAAGCTCATTACAGGAAGACTATTGTAATAGAAACAAGCAGGCATAATTAAAAAAAACTAGAATTTTTTAAAATGCAAATTTAACAAAATTATATGTTGTTAGATGTCTAAAAATTGCTGCTTTTCCTCATGTGGAACCTCTGCCTGAATACCTTTTAGAAAAATTGACAAAAGACTGCACAGATTAAGCTGTCAGACAGTAATCACTGTTAAGCTTCTTACCTGACCCTACTACAAAATTGGTATTGAAATGCTTTGTTAAAAAAAAAAAAAAACAAACCCACACCTAAATGAGATATGGTGTAAAAGAAAAGTTAAATTGAATGGTAACCTATTGATACTGTTTTGAAAACTATTTTATTGTAAGAGTGTAAAATGTTATGAAAAACTATAGATTCTTTTTTTATAAAGCTAACTACTTTCTAGCTAGTTCAACAGTTGCCTGTCTTCAGGCATCAGAATGTTTTGTTAATATGTTAATGTTTTTACTGATGTTAAAGGCTTTATGTACATAGAAACATAATGGTGAATCGTCTTCCTGCTTACAAACATGCATGTGTGTGTAGTTACGTCGCTGAGGAGTATATGCACTGTATACATGCAATTCGTTCTTAAATGTATATATATATACACATACATAACTTCATCAGCTGTAATGGGAGCTGTGCAGGTGTATTCAGAGGTGGAAAAGAATTGCTTGGCCAGACTTCCTAAGGTAGTCAGAACTGTGCAAGTCTCTGAACATCAAAAGGGCGTAGCATTCCAACAGTGAGGAGAATATTGAAAAGAAAGTACTGATATCTCCTTATACTGTTTATCTAATACGCCTCAAAGCAGAGATAGAGGAAGTATGGCAATCAGTTAAATCAGAAACTTGATTTAATTAGTTTTTAAGTAAAAATACCAACAGCCTAATGCAACCAAACTGTCCCTTGTTCTAAAAACGCCAACTCAGTCACCACAGTCAGGTGGCTGAATATGAGCAGACACCTAGTTGCTGAAGACTTGTTTATCAATACCTTTTCTCCCCTGATGTTTGCTGATAAGCCTAAAACGTATCATGAATTTTTTATAAATATGACTGGCAAACTACCTGGAGGCCAACAAATGTACACAGTGAATCACAGGGACATTTTACCTATTTTAAATGTATACTTCAATTGAAATATAAAAGTACACTTCAGATATGTTTCAGCTAACTGAAGTAGCTCACAGGATAAGAGCCAAACAATTTCGGTTAAATTTAGGTACCTGTGTTTTATAGATTGATTTAGACTATCTACAATGTCTCAGTAGGCCCCTCTCTGGCTGACCGTTGTGCTGTCGAGGTAACATATCCAAATCATCCAAGATTGAGAAGTGAGTTGCCTACCTCCTGCCTAGACCTTGTTGCAAGACAAAGCTTAGACAAAAAGGCATCGAAGCCTTGGCGGTGTGTATGTCAACAATTCTGATCTAAAAAGCATAGCCACTAAAACTGCCCTTATACAAGCATGGCATATTTGGCATGTTCATGAAAACTATGGTGTTCATGGTATTTACCTTCCAGAGAATGGCCTAGCAGATGAGCACCAACCTAGTAGGGGAGAGGCCTGGGTAGGGGCAAGTTCAGCCTCAGGGGTTCCCCGATTCATGATAATCTGCCGAGGAGTGACTCAGGCACAGAGCCACAGCAAGGGGTGAATGCTCCTTCCATTCACCCGTCACCTGCCACTGGACTATACACAGCCAGGGTGAAAGAATAGTAGTGCCAGGAGGCAAGCGGGTACGGGAGTGCCACGTACTTTAGTCTAGAGTTAAAGACACACAGCTCGGGTGAGGCAAAACTGCGAGTATGTAAGCCCGAGTCGGACCTAGGAGCAAGGTTGCTTTTTCCAGGACAAGTTCTTCAGCTGTTGGCTGTTTTTTATAGAGGCAGCCTTAAGACTGCAGCAGCAGACAGGAGGAATTCCCAGGGTCTTGATCCCAGCAGACAAATGACTTAATGTGCAGTCCTGAGTCTGCATCCCTGCTCCCAGATAGAAAGCTCAATCTGACCTGTATGTCAAACATTTCTTACTCTAAATACCTAACTTTCTGTGTTGTTAAAAATCTCATAACTTAGTCTGTTTTCTGTGGCAAAGTGTTTGTTTTACGTGCCTGAAGGAGATAGTCTTTTAGTGTATGTGATGGGAAAAACTGTGTGTTGAAGTATCAAGTATTAAAGTATTCATTGATATTGTGAAATTAAGTGCAAATCCAATTATTTTACCAATATTTAAATGAAAAAAGTCTTTAGATTAAGAAATGACACAATGACAGATTATACCATTTTGCTCCTCAACCACCGGTACGGGTCCGCAGTTGTAGGAATAAAGGGATTAGTCCTTTGAGCAAGATTTCATTTAGATTTGATAAAAACAGTCAACATCCAGTGAGAAAATGACCCTCATGCCCTTTTTTTCCCGTCACTGCAGAGCTGGACTGGCTTTAGTAATGGCAGACATAAGAAATTAGGTTTTTTTGAAAAAAAAAGCAGGAACAGTCTTACAAGTAGGAGTAAAATACAGAAACAGTGCAAGTTAATTTTAACCAGGCAAAACACTTCTTTTTTTTCGTATGTTCTGCATGATCCATGGAAGAACTTACTTCGTAACAGAACATCAGCCACTTAGCTATCTAATAACTAAACACAGCAAAAAAATTGTAAGAATGTAACATGGAATGCAGAGTCTCCAATAGCCTGATATTATTTTGAGTAAAACTTGAGTGAGATTTTGGAACATCCACTTAAGAATCATAGAAATACAGAAAACAGAGTTAAAGGGAGCTGCAAGAGGTCATTTAGTTCACTTTATCTGTGGCCAAACAGGATCACTTGTATATAAAACATAGTCGTGATGTATCTGTCTAACTTGTCTTTTAAAATCTCCAGAAAAAGTTATGATCCACAGTCCCACAAGCGGACATAACAACACTTACCATCAGATAGGGAGATTCTTTTGGGCAATACGTAATCTTTAATTCTGTACTGATAAAAGTTCAGATATTTGGTAGTGTAATCTTCTTCTGTCTTCTGTTATAATTAGGAGGGTTAGTTGTGCAATTTTTAAGGCACTGTCACTTCAATTTATGGATGAGGAGTTGCAGAGAATCTGCCTATATCTACTGAGATAATGTTGGGGTTTATCTAGATAGTATCAAAGTTTATATTGCTAATTTTCAGCACTTTATTGAAGTCATACAAAAATCAATTTGCATTAAGTCAGAGGTTTTAGGAAATTGCAAGTCTTTAAGGTGTGTAATGGCGACTCTTAGATGTTTCTGTGTATTGTTTTATATGTCTTCTTAATTATAATGATATGGAATAAATATAGCAAAAAGAATGTCAATTATCACTTTATATAATAAGAGTGGTGGGATTATTCGCATACAAGTGAAACTTTAAAAGTAAAAAGGAGTTATGAATCACTTTTACTGTTTAATTTTTTAATGGATTTCTTATTTTTAAATTCTCATTACAGTGCATGGAAATTAGTAATTAATGGAAGAAATCCAGATCAAGTTTCACTGTGAACTTACATTAACGTTTCTAATGAAAACTAAAAATACTGTTTGAATCAAAGAAGGAATTGAGGATACAATATACACTGTGCATATATTACTTAACGTTTTATCTCTCCTTTCCTCCAAATGAGAATCTGACCTAGGTACAATATAATAACTTGACAATTTCCAAATTAGCAATTACAATAGCTAAACTTCAGACTGAAATACAAGCTTTACCCACTTTCTGAAAAATTTGCCTTAAGGTGCCCTTATCATCTTTTACGGATAATCTTATTCAGAACAAAGTGTAATTATAGTGAAGTCATCTGGAACTGGGGGCTACACCTTCTGTTATTCACTTACCTATTTTTACCTGGTTGTTTTGATTTTGTTACTGTTGCTGATCAAAGCTAACAGTAAGATGAATTCAAAAAATGACACTGGTAAAGCCAGCATCTTGAAGGAATTAATGTAAGCCTGAGCCCGTCTTTTAGAGTTGTAATCTGGCTGCCTCTAAGTCTCTGTATCTGTGAAAGTAATAACTCATACCAGTTATGGCTGAATTTCTGTGTCCCTTTGTGGGATTCAGGATTTGAAGAGCATAAGAGAGTAAGATAGCTTATCATAAAATGTCTGACAGTGCATACATCAGAAGGGTTTACTGGATAAAGATGCAATCTCTGTCCATCTTCTCAAGGCAGTTTATAACTTTCTTACTCTTTTGCAGATCACCTACAAAGCAGTCAGTTCCTTTGACCCAGAAATAGATTTATCCAATCAAAGTGGACGAGTCTCCAAGCCAGGAAATGAAACGCACTATCTCTTTTTCGGACTGTATCCTGGCACTACCTACTCTTTTACCATCAGAGCCAGCACAGCTAAAGGCTTTGGACCTCCAATCACAAATCAGTTCACCACTAAGATCTCAGGTATTTGATTAAAGAATATCATTGTTTGCTTATGATAATGACATGGGTAATTCTGCTGTTCTTTACTTCCTTAGGATTTAACAAGCAGCAAATTGAAAAAGTAAAATACGCGTTCATCCCTGAACATGTCAAAATGACATACAGTAACATATCTGAAAAAATTCCAACTGCTTAAATATCAACTCATACTTTGAAATTCCTATGCACGACTGTAACTTATCACCCAAGAAACCCTATGAATTATGTGCCTGCAGTCAGTGCCAACTGCTGTTGCAACATTTAGCAGAGGGTTTTTTGGACGTGAGGATGAGAGTTCCATTCAGAGCTTAGTCAGCCTTGACATGATTCTAAATTAGTACAGTAACGGCGCTGGAAAATCTCTTTAATGAGCCATGAACAATTGAGAGTAGAGCAGAAATCCTATATGTCTAGCACTCGCTTAGAAACTGTAGCTAACTGCCAGCCTGTGTATGTTCCTAGGAGGCGTGTGGACTGAAGTGGATATGAAACTGTATTAGACAAGAACATCAGGACTAGTGGTTTTCAGATAACAGCAGCATGACTCTGTCACTTCTGCAGATCCATGAACAATATTTTAAGCCTTCCCAGAGGCAGAGGAACACTTCATTTCTCTAGCTGATGAGATGCTATTACATACCATAAATGCTTATGTAATTGATGACAAAATGTTTTGCAAAGTTACAGTTGAAATCCTTTTACTCTTCACTTCTCCACTGTCATCTAGGAAATTAAACTGACAGCTGAACTATGGCCCCTTGATAATATTTACAGAAAATTACCTTATCTACTTGTGGCCAACTTTGCTTTTCAGAAAGGATAAAGGAAGGCATTTGAGTACAATATATTCTTTCTCTTTTGCTCTCACTCCTTGTACTTTTCACCATCACTCATTTTCTCACTGGAATGAAACAAAGTAACAAGTGTTAATCAGAAATAGAGCAATTTCTTTTTTCTTATTGTAGGAAAAGGCAGTTAATGCAAGGTGGAATTGTTTGTAGAACAAAAAAATTAGTTTTCAAGTTAGAAAATCACTCTTTATAGAAACTCTAAACATAATTAACACTGATCAGTAATGATTGCGTTAATTTTCCATCCCCTTTCCTATACTGAGCAGAAGCTTCCTCTGTCAGAAATGAACTTCTGACATAGCAAGACTTGATACGAGTTAGGATGGCAGAATCAGCCCTTATTAGAATGAGGAAGGAAGGAGACTATTGAGAGTGGAGGAGAATCTAGGCATTTGGGAATAGTGCTGGATCTTAAGTTGTTGTCCTTTTATAAATTTGATATGTCACCAACTGAAACTCATTAGTGTAAAAAGACATTTCAGGCACATTTGGGAATGAGAGTAACCTCCAAGTTACCATGCGGCGAGGTTCTGCAAGGTGTCTTGTCTGCACCCCACTCTCTCATTACTTCATGTTAGTTACTGTACTAACAGGGAATTTTTTTTGCTTGCCTTTGGGTAGTTCAACTCAGTCTCCTGATGAATTCAAAATAGCAGCAGAATGCATATATTTCTTAGTATCATTGAAAAATCACAACTGAAATTTTAGCTTTTGAATATGGTACCCTCTTTGCAGGGCTGTTGGCCTGTGATCTCATTGTCTCACTGTAAGGCTTTGAGGCTCTTGATATGGCCAGTGCTCTCCATTTTGGGGACATGTGAAATGAAAATGCCGAACATTTATGGATAAAAGGTTTCACTATTTTTTGGACCAGAGGTGGCAACGGTGCATTCTGACCAATTTCTGAATGAAGTCATTGCATTTTAATTTGTCTAACTCTAGACTGCATTTTCACTTGAATGAAATACTCTTAATTTCCTGTCTCAAGTGTTTGAGTAGCACTATCCTGTACTGTAAATAGTCGCCATGTTTCATTCTACGGTTGTGTGATTGGCACCAACGGATGAAATGATCTGTATGTAGATAATTATTACCAAAAGCAGAGCTTGTAGCAGTGGCTGCTATCGAAATTGATGGGCACTCTGTTAGAAGACTGCTTCCTGTTGCATATAACTTTGTGAAAAGTCAGCTGTGTGGGCTGAAATTTTGTATGCTGCCTTTCATACAAAAAAGAGTTTAATCCATTTCAGGAACATGGCTGACATAATGAAAAATTCTGGTGACCGATACATTACTGAAGTGCTTTCAAACGGGGATTTAAATATTTAGCAAGAAGGGAGACATTGCTCTGAACCATCACTCTGAAAATCTGTCCAGATTTGGGCAATTTGTAAATGTTGCAGTTTGCACACAATTGGTGGAAGCTTGACAGAATTGAGCAGCGAATGTCACCATAGATGCCATACTCACTAAATAGATTTAAGTTCTCCAAGCTTTTAGAGCCTCGCCTGTGTGTTCATTGACTCAGTGTGAACCAATACAGATAAAGAGTCTCTATGGGCCTTACCTTTTAGTGCATCTCAGCTTTCTGCTGCTGAGGACCAGGGTGTGCAGCTACAAAAACTGTGAACAGGAAGAACATCTCCTGTTTTCTCTGTTTATTGATAAGCTCCTTCTTTACATGTCGGCAGTGTGGAGGAGGAAGATTCCTAACCTAGATGGGATAAAAGTGTAGCATAGATAATGTCCAAGTGTCTGTGGAGAAGACAAGAAGTAGCCAGGACTAAAAGGTGTGGCTGGGAGAACCACAACTCATATCCTGGACAGGAAGACAATTTTGGTGGAGGGAGACTAAGATTAGTAAAGAGTGCAAGTAGGGTCTTAGAGGTCGTAAGTTAGGAAGACTTGTTAACATGTGGGCAGGAGACCAAGGGCAAAAAATGACACAGCGTTCCAAAAACGTTCAGAGTTCATACAGCTTTTTGGAGATGCAGTTACTCTGTGCTTGCCTTATTTTCAGGATGGTCAACTTGAGAATGGGGCATTATGTGAACAAGTTCCGGATATTCAAAACTGCAAAACTGAAATATGTGAAAATGGTTCCTGAATCTTTAAAGTACTTTGGAATGTTATGCCTTTAGGCTTCTCAAAGTGGGTACCCAAATTACTTAAAATGAGTAGTCTAAATATTTGTTCCTTATATCCAGGATTGTAAACAGAATAAAATATCAGTTTACAAGGAGGTTTTTTAAAGATTATTTTTTTTTTTTGTGAAGCATTTCAAAACTGATGAATATCAATAAAAAGCGATGAAGATGTTAATGTTTTCACAGCAGACTGAAGAGTTGTGGACAAAAGTGTTAATACAATCCTTACTTGGATATATAGGGCAATATGGATAAAGGAGAGAGAAGTTCATGTACCTTCCAAGTAGATGCAGCTGCTACTGGCAAGGTGAACGGATTGGAAAGTACACTTGAGAGAAAGACTCACTTTGTTGGAGCTATTTAATTTGCTAGAGGAGCCTAGAGGTTGATATTATATGCATGTCGAGCATAACATACTCTGAGTAACTTCATCAGTATGGTACACAAAGCATCCAGTGGCTGGGAGATGAAGCTAAACAAATTGAGATGCCAAATAGGTCTCAAGTTTTCAACATGAAATAACATTAGCCATTGTAAGAACCTTCTAAAGAAAAGATCTTCTCCATCAAATGTATTTTCCTTTTCAAGCAGGAATTAGTTTAGTTAAGTTCACTATCCTGCATTATTGCTGTGGTCAGAAAAGATCGTTGCAATGACCACGTTTTGCTTTTATAGCCTTTAAATCTTTTAATTGTGTATCATCATTAACAACTGGGCAATAAGGATACAACAGACTGCTAAACAACCAATTAACCGAGCAGCCTTCCATCCAATATAATGATAAAAATGCGACTAGATGATAGCACTGAAAAAAGTAGCAACAGTAAAAGACAGTAACTGAGGCATCGTCTGTTTTAATCCCAAGTCTAATTCCTTAATAAAGACACAGTTTGCAAAAGTGCTATTGAGTGTGGCTTCAAATTAAGATAAGCTCTCATGGTGATAATACTACTTCATTATTGTAAATTATATCTGTGGTGGACAGTAGACACAGGACTGTTACAGCAGTAGTTAAAATTCCAGGAATGACGAATTCTGACAATGCATCTTAATACCACTGACATACTGAGAAAGCTGGGCTCAGTTTCGGAAGCTATAGTCACTTCAGCATGCACATTTGCAGATGCCTTTCTTGAGATAACTTTTCCAAGTCATGGATTCTCAATACTTTCTGCAAACTTACTCCTACTAGTATCTGTCTCCTGTAGTGAAACTGGCAGTAAGCTGAGATTTCTTTGTTCGGGTTGGGGTTTTTTTTCTGAAGTTATTCAACAATTCTCTTACTTGTAACAGTAAGCATGTTAGACCTATAATACGGTCTTTGTATTTGAATAAATCTTTAAAATTACCTATCCAAATAAAGATACAGCTCTCAAAAGAAGAAATACAGGGATAATGATTTTTGCCTCTTCTCTTTTCTTATTCTAGCACCCTCTATGCCACCATATGAACTTGAAACACCTTTGAATCAAACTGACAGCACTGTGACAGTCTTGCTGAAACCTGCACAGAGCAGAGGCGCTCCTGTCAGGTACTGGGGGAAAAAATCTTTACAAAATTAAAGCCAAATTGATTAATTTCTTGAACATGTTTTCTGGGGATTTTCTACACAGCAATCAGTGTCTAAATTCATGTCTGTATTAGCTCTAATTAAATTAAATAACTGAAGAAAATGAAAGTGCTTTGATGTTGAGTGTTCATGTATTGTTTAAAGGATTTGATCCGGATGCAAGTGGCTTGTTCTTTGAAGATAAGGAACAAAGCCATAGTTCTGTTGTGCGGGTGGCTTCTTTAAGGTAATTGCTTACTGCAGTGTTATAAGTTCAAGGGCATATCACATTTTTTATGCAGAGCTACTGTCTTTAGTATTCACTCTTCTTGTTTACTCTTTAGTATTCACTCTTCTTGTTTACTTCACAGAGTTAAGATAATCGACTCTTAGTAAGTTAGCCAATTTAAACACTATGTACTGTAACATTTGTAAAGTATTTACCTTTAATTCACCATGATAGCAGAAATAGGGAAAAAAAAATCAACCCGGAAAACCAGTAGCTTGCATTCTTTCATGTTATATAGTGCCCGTTAATGAATTTCCAATTTGCAGAGGTTTATTTCACCACCAGGCAGAGTACTGTGCAAGTCCTTTCTTGATTAGAATAAAAGATGCCTGCTTTTCAGTGAAGAAAACAGAGGATTTGTTAGATTATTTTGAGTGAGAAGCAGTAATGACCTCAATACTCTGAGTAAATGAAAATACGGATAAGAGAAATACAGATTTTTCAGAGGCTTAGGATGTTCTTGCTTTTGTCTAATGAAATATCATCGAAATGGTTAATTTTTTTGTTACTGTAGGAAGAGTTTCCACCTATGCTGAATGACTATCAATTTTTTCAGTTGTGCTGCTAAGACTTTTTGGTAATTTCTGTTTGTGTGGGAAATACATATCTGGTATACTCTTATATGCGTGAATAAAAATAAATGTTCTTTGGGTTTCTTCCGAATTGTCAATGTTTCGTATATTCAGGTTTCTTTACTGTGCAACGTACTCATTGTTGCATTATGTATTATGTATGTACGTAGGTCTGCATTTAGGAAATGCCATCGTGTTGCTCATTCAGACAACTTTTTAAAAAGAAAACGTAACACTTTGGGGAAGTCTGAACCAGCTGAGAAAAAAGCAAAAAGCAATTAAAGCAGATTTAATGAAACTATTCGATTTAGAAGATTAGATTAGAAACAGAATGATTTGATGTTTGTCTTACTTTATCTCACAAAGCTATAGTTTAGTCCTTCTGAATTCAGGGATCTGAATTAAAATAATACCAGCTGGAGTCATTATTGTTTGAACACAAACATATTAGACCATTAATAAAAAAGCAGTTTAATTCCATTTATCTGCATCATGAACTAAAGATGATTGACTCCTATAGCAATAGTGACACATGAGAAACTTCACTGGCAATAGAAAGGAGCTAGTTAGGAGATTAAAGTGTGCCAAATAAGGGGATGAGTGGTTAGGAAAATAGGAGGAGAGATTTAAAGTAACATGAAGCTACAAAACTGACAGATGATCACACAGCAGCAAATTTACCGAGGTGCTTTGCAACAGGTCTTAAAATACACTGAATGCTGACTGCAAACTCACAATGTAAATACTGAGTGAAGCAGAGTGAAAATGAAAGTAAGAATTTCTTAATGCTTCTAACATTTTATTGTGCATTACACTCTCAGGCACACTGTCATTGCGTGTCTTGCAGAACACATTCTGCATATGGATGATACCATCTTAATCTTTATTCATTGGGCGTTAAAAGTGTAGTCATACTTCATTTATGCACACCACAAAGCAAGATGCCTTGTCTATTGATTCTGCTGCAACTACCAGCTTGGTTAATGCAGATTTTTGAAACTGCACTAAACTTGCAGTGTAAATGATTGTTGTTGTTTTATTGATCAACACATCAGCCATGTCACATAAAGTTCTTTAATTCCTGAGATGGATAAGGAGAGCACAAATTCTAGCATTCAAGTCAAGAAAGCAAATACCTGAGGTCATTCAGAATTCCAGCTTTTTCCTCCAATTAAATTCTTTTTCTCTACTTAAATATGAAAAATCCTGATATCCTATATCTTATTTAGAATCCACACACAACCACCACAACATCAAAGGAGAGAAAGAGCAATGCTGATTGTTTAAATGTTGATTCAAAAAGAAGTCTTTATTGAAATGTTCAGGAAACTCTGTTTACAATGATAAAGTACACATTAATCATGAAGGCCAAATGGCATTCCACGTTGTTTTAGAATTCATAAGGCTGGACATGATTAAAATGTATTTTGTCAGAGTTTTAACACAAGAAATACTGCTTGCTTTGTCTTCAATTTCAGGTCCAGAATGTTTTATGGCTGTTGCTGTGTTTATTTCAAGGAGATTATTTCGGAATTATGTATGTTTAAAGCAGTAATGCATTCAGTAATGATGAGTGTATGCACATCTTTAACCACTGGCTAAGCTATTTTGATTTTTAGAATTATTGTAATTTGCAAGGCTTTTTTTTTTATTTAAGATTATGTCTATGGAAATTGTGCTATATATGTCTTATTGTGGACATTCTCTTTTTTCCAAAGACATGTGTGTGTAAGAATCAGTAAAGTTTTAAAAAATAGGCATAAAAGGCATACAAATCCTGCAAATATATTTTCTGTGAGGGATGTTCGTCTATTGAGGCACTCACTCTTCCAAGACAGTATCTGTCATCTGTACCTTTACTTCTTCAGAGTAAGATAGCCTAAAGTTTAAAAGACCCTGGGACCAAATTGTCTTCAGGTACGTAGATTGGTCAGTTGCATTTACTTCAGCTAAGGAATGCTAATGTATTTCAAAGTTCTGGCTCATGCACAGGAATGAAAAACGTAATGCTTGGTGACTGCATGTATTTAGTGTTATTTAAATATTCATCTGTGTTAAAAAGAGCTTTAGATTGTTTGCCGCATTCCGTTATAAAAGGTTCTTGTGACCTTCTCTGGAAAAATTTTCCTGCAGGCTTTTAGCTTCAGTGGGGAGAAGCAAGTTTTCTTTGTCACATAGATTTCCATTCAGTCTTGCCATGATAAAGGTTGAGTGTTTCCATTTCTNGTTCTTGTGACCTTCTCTGGAAAAATTTTCCTGCAGGCTTTTAGCTTCAGTGGGGAGAAGCAAGTTTTCTTTGTCACATAGATTTCCATTCAGTCTTGCCATGATAAAGGTTGAGTGTTTCCACTTCTTTTATCTCACTAACGTAATCAGCAAAATGCTGTCACCGTACCACCCTCCTCCTTCTATTCTCTGCCACATCCTGAAAAAGCCTTAAGAGCAAACATCGCAAAGGTTTTTGCCCAGATAACACCAGACCCACCTGGTGTTAGCAAGCACTCTGGGAGCGGCAGACTGGGGAAAGGAGCAAGAAGGATAAAAAAGAAGGCAAGACCATCCAGGCTCTACTCTGCCTTCTGGTCCCTTTCTGATATTATATTACAGAGCTTGGCTTGGCTGGATTTGCCCTGTTAAACCTTTGTAATCAATTAATGGCCCATTCAGCCATCCCATCTGCTCTTACAGACACCAGAGACAGTACTTTCTTCTTCCAGCCTGAAGTGAGAGAACAAGAGGGTCAAGCGTGTCAGCTAGCGATGCCCTGTGGATGAAGTGCTTGGCATTTAGGATGCCAGAGTACTTCCCACGCTGAGTATGTGGAATCAGTCCTGCAGCACCTGGGGCTGCGAAGCCCAGGCAGCATGAGGGGGAGAGAGAGAATTGCAGCAATTGCCAAGTAGTATAATTTAGAAGTACCTTAAAGAAAACATGCAGAAGGAAGTAAATAAACTTTTAATAATGTTGAGTTGAAAGATGAGAGTGTGCTGGAGTCAAGGCAATCTGTGTACTCTCAATGCATCCCCTTTGTTGTCAGTGTGCCCAGCTTCTTCAACATGCAGGTTGGATGCCCTAACTAAGATCGACTTTACTGGGAAAATAAATCAAACATTTCTTTACTTGAAGTGCTTCATTTTGTAAGGTACTTTTAATCTCTCTTCCCTGAAGAAGTATAGTATATTTTAGCCCAAAAGGCCATATTGAGTTGTTAAGTATTTTGAAATGTGGCTGAAAACTACCACAGAAATATCAAACTACATGTTATCTGAAGTGATAAGCACTCCTTTCTACTATTTCATCAGGTAAACACTTCATGATGTGTTCAGATTGTCTAAATTCCACAGAGATTTGCATTTCTTATTGGCCTAATCCAGACCTTTAAGGGCACCCTGTAAATACTGGTTCTTTGTCACTGGTGGAATTAAGGCTATCTGCACATGATCCCTGGGATAGGAACAGCATGGTTCAAAGGAAGATGCATGGTACAAAGAAACCTTTGTCAGCCCAAGTCCAGGGAGTACTTTATTCTGTATGTGGCTTAGCCATTTCAAACAACACTCCTAGTATAATGATTCTTAAATGAACGACAGAGGACACCTAGTTTCTACCCACTGACTAGCAGTAGGAAGGAGTGAATTCAACTGAGGTGGTCACCTTTGAAATACAAACACCGGTATGTAATGTAACAGTTCCCCACTGGAACCACCAGGGCTGCAAACGCAGCAGATGTCACAGATGCCTTCCCATCCTTGCCACACACATTGCAAGATTGGAGGACGTGTCTTAGGGCCTCATGTCTTTTCTTCAGCATGACTGGTGCCATGAGTATCAGACTTCTACATGTCTGGCCATCCCCTCTGCTTTGTGACTCTGTCTACTCACTTTCTCATAGACCGGCAGCAGGAGTTCATGCTCCTTGAGCCATGTCAGTTAGGGCATGCAATTCTGTTCAGACACTTCCGTACAAAGAAATTGGGTCCTTTTGCAGGACGCTACAATCTGACAGACAGCCTTCCAGAGAAGCCACTGTCTACCTTTATTCTTGAAGTTTATGATCTCCACAAAAATACTCACCTGGTTGGCAGATCAGCAGATTAAATGGTTTCACTGGCAATCAAGAAATTCAAACAAAAGCTAGCAAGCTACCCAGGCTGTTTGGAAACCAGTGGCATATATCACTGGAACTCAAAAAGCAGCAGAGCTTCAAGCACTCTGAATACAAAAGTTTTAGGATATTCTCCATGACCTTGAAGAGACCACGGGGTACTTGCATTGCTGTTGTGAGTACATGGCAGCCACAGTTGCTATCCATTTCTCGGAGAAGAAGAGGTACTGATATCTCAGTCTGAGTTTCTGTGTTGCATCACACTAGAGTGCAATATTCATTCCCATGCATGAATTATGGAGGCAGACATCATGAGTGTGACTATAAATTCAGGAAAAGTGAACAAATGAGTTGTGAAATGGGAGAATGATGATTTGCACAATAAGAGGTGTGTTAGCATTCTGCGTGGGCAAAAACGTGGCAACAGCACATGCAAATAAAAGCATTGCAGTGTCTGTATTCTTAGCTCTGTCCTCTCACAATTCCTACCTAGCACGTTATGTAATGCTGGCATGTTATTGTAATGCCCTTCTACTCCCAGTGACATTACATGGTAATGCCGTAATGAGAAAAAAAGAAAATCTCATGTAGACACAGCTGAGGAGAGAAATATCAAAACTGTGAATTAAGCAGGGGAGATTTGTAAAGCTTCCCAATAAAATGAAGAGTGAACTTTGGCCTTCAAGAGCTCACTGATAAAACAGTCTAGACATTTGGTGGATTTCTGATAAAGAAGTAGTTACACTGAAATAATGTTCAAGTAGTATTACTAACTCAGTAGTATTCTGAAATGTCACGTTCAAAATACAGCCTNGGGGAGATTTGTAAAGCTTCCCAATAAAATGAAGAGTGAACTTTGGCCTTCAAGAGCTCACTGATAAAACAGTCTAGACATTTGGTGGATTTCTGATAAAGAAGTAGTTACACTGAAATAATGTTCAAGTAGTATTACTAACTCAGTAGTATTCTGAAATGTCACATTCAAAATACAGCCTCTCAAAATAGTGTGAGACCACAAGGTCTAAAAAGCACAAAGGGAACTTACTGTCCATTCTTTAGTTTGCTTGCCATAAGCATCCTTTCTATAGTTTAAGAGTCCGTAATCATAAACACTTGAATTGTATAGAAACATAGAATCGTTTTGGTTGGAAGAGGCCTTCAGGATCATCAACGCCAACAATTAACCTAGCACTGCCAAGTCCACCACTAAACCATGTCCCTGAGCACCACATCTACATGTCTTTTAAATACCTCCCAGGTATTAAAAAGTCACCATCACCAAGATGGTGACTTAACCACTTCCCTGGGCAGCTTGTTCCAGTGCTTGACAACCCTTTCGGTGAAGAAATTTTTCCTAATATCCAATCTAAACCTTCCCTGGCACAACCGGAGGCCGTTTCCTCTTGTCCTATCACTTACTATTTGGGAGAAGAGACCAACAGTCGCCTCGCTACAGCCTCCTTTCAGGTGGTTGCAGAGAGCGATAAGGTCTCCCCTCAGCCTCCTTTTCTCCAGGCTAAACAACCCCAGTTCCCTCAGCCTCTCCTCATAAGACTTGTGCTCCAGACCCTTCAGCAGCTTCATCGCCCTTCTTTGGACACGCTCCAGCACCTCAATGTGTTTCTTGTAGTGAGGGGCACAAAACTGAACACAGTATTCGAGGTGCTGTAGGGTCAGCTCTTGCCTGCAAACTGTTTTTCCAGATCATAGTTTTACAACCTGTAAGGCAGCCAGTAAACTTGTTTGAGGATGTCTGTGATACAGAAGGGACGGGGTTTTATTAATGCTCATAATTGTCACTTCTTTATAGCAACAAATGTAAGTATTTACAGCAGAAGGGTCAATTTCCGTTTCATTGAGGGAACAGTACAATAATTGCTTATGCTGTAAAAATGCTGTAATTCTTTTTTGTTACGCATTAGAACTTGTCCTTGGATTTTTACTGTGACTGGAATTAGAATTTATGGTACGTGTTGCCAAGGCACACGTGGTGCAGCTTCACATGTCCTGCTGGCTTGTTCAGAAATTTCCATGTTCCTTTTACTGAGACTTCTCACATAGTCCCTGGGTAAAAGGAGCATTGATTCTTGATTTCTTTAAGCAGTAATTTGTGTCACTGAGAACCCAGCACATAATGCTACCAGTCATTAGCAATGTGATTAATAAAAATTAATCTATGATAAATAAAGCAAGCTAGAGCAATTCCAGAATAAAAGAAAGAATAGATTATTCCATGTCTCTGAAGAGCTTATTTTTCAGTTTCATAACTCACCAATGCTTTCTCATAGGTTTGGTTATAATTAACAACTGAAAAATTTACTGCACCGTTACGAGGTTATGCTTTTTTTTTACCTTCCTTCTACATGCTGGCCTTAAGTAGAACATGCTGGAGACCATATCTTTGCATGATTCCTAATTATAGTCTTTTCTTTATTGCTTACCTCTCATCCTAACAGCATGATAGTCCAGTTCAGCTAGGCTAGTTTTCTCCTAACATCCTTTGGACCACTGAGTTTTTCCAATCTCCCTGGTGAAGGATGAAGTCCATCAGCAATTCAGCTGGTGAATCATAAACTCTTGGAACTCATACCCTGTTTTGCTGGCTCTGGACTGCCAACTTGAGTCAGAATTGATAAAATATGTTTTTCTTAACTCTATTTACTAAAATGAACAGCTCGGTCCCTGAATATGCAAGGAACAGAGCAGTGCTATTTTTCCACAATCTCTTTCCAAGGAATAGCTACTCAGCGCTCAGCTTAGCCTACTTGAGTTCAAATTTCAGGCATGCATATAGACTAGTGAATTTTGTGTGCTCTGTACCATTCTCTGGTACTGAGGCCAAGTGGCTAGAAACAGCCCATGCTCACCCTGCAGAGCTCCCAGGCACAATGACCACCTACACACACTGCCAGTTGGGAATGGACTTTGATTCACGTCTAGAAATTTTGAGGAGAGTGGTTGCTGGATGGTGCCAAAGCCCTGCTGGGAACCTTTCACACCATTTAACAGGGAGAACAGTGTTGCATTTCTCTATTCAATCTCCTGTTACTCATAAAGCTTAGATGGATTTTAGGCAGCTCAGTGTTAGCAAGTCTGAGCCACCAGCCTGTTCTCAAGTATCTCTGTGTTCTCTGTAAACCAGTAGAAACCTCTAACTAGGAGAACAAAGTTTCTAAAGCTCCTCCTAGGCAAGCAAGAGACCTGAAGCCCTCGTTCCTTTCTCATGAGACTTTTCATGTATTCTATTTTAGATGGTCATTCAATAAAAACAGAAATAATGGACAGAATAAGGAGAGTCTCTGTTTGATTAGGCAGGTTCCTTCATGAATGCTGTCCTTCTGGTTCTCCAATTCTTCTTGTATTTCTGTCTGCATGCTAGGCCGGTCTCAGCAGCAGACCACAGTAATGCTGTTGAGATGGCTGGAGGATGGGATCAGTATCGTAAAAGCCTCTCAGGTTGAAAACGGTATTGAACCCTGGCCTCCAGTTTCTGAGAACATGCTCAAGTCATTAGGTTATTGTGGAACAAGCTAGCATGACTGTCGCATGTCAGCTCAGAGGTTTGTATCCTAAGCAGGTGTAGACCTATACAGTAAAGCCCCAAATAAAGTGCCTTTCAGGTCTTTAAATGTAAGCATCTACCTCTGGCTGAGTTTGGGTAGTACCTCAGTTATATTGATCACCCTGTAGAGACATTGTGAGGGGTACAATCCAACCTTCATCTCAGAGGAGCCCTCTTGAGTTGTAAAGAGACGTGTTTCTCTCTCCCACTAAGTGTGTAGGGGGCTCAAGTGTGTTTCTGGGCACTTACTTCGAGAGAGAGAGGTGCTTAATTTAGGGACTATAATGAAAGAGTTATGAACATCACTGGAAATTACTACATTGCGTGATTTTTAAAAGTGTACTCAGTTTGTACATACCTGAGTTTAAACACAGAACAACTGGAGCACTCCTTGAGAATGTAAGAGGTGCCGTTGCCCTGTGTTTACTAAAGTATGCCAGGGATTTGTTTTCATTTTACTGTGTTCTGTAGAAGGGTTGAAGGGGGAGTATGTGAGTCAGCCACATTTCCCCAAGTGGTTGTTGAACAGGATTGTGTGGGAATGTACTTTCTGGAGACATTTTAGTCATTTTCTGACGATGTGTATCACAGTAGCTGTATGTTTGCAGGCACAGTGCTGAATGACCTATTCTGAATGCCTGTAAAAATGTAGTTAGGAATTGTCAGGCACATATAACCCATTGCTGTCTCTGGGAGCTTTCAGTGTTGAGCTTACTGTATATTATGCATTTGCGCTTCCCATATCCTTAACGTCAGTCTGAAATTAGATTTTCCACTGTGGCTTATCATCTCATGACAGTGCTTTTGTTTCTGTGGAGCTTTGAATGTCATTGGTATTTTTGCTCTCAAGTGCTGGATGGCAAAGCAAGATGTCCCAAGTGAAAAGTATGGAGTCGCTTTTAGTGATTGTTCACCCATTTGACTAAATAAGCACACAAGTCATGTTGGAAGCGATAGCTGCTTGGGCCCTGTTAGTACTGAAGCCTTGGCAATGTTGCACATCAATCTTTCTATGCTTTAGCCATGTCATATACTGCATTATTTTTTGTGGTTCTTGAGATTCAGTTGCTTTTCTTTCATAAGTATTTTAACTATGTATTTTTAAGTGGCTCACAAGCGCTAAACCAGTGGCCTTGATGTAAGTACACGTTCATTGTGCTGTATTGTGAAATACTGAATTATCATCTGAGGGGTGACCCAATAACATTCTGCATGTTTTCTTTATAGATATCAAATATAAGACATTCTAAGCCATTTGTCAGTACAAGTAGATCCTACCTGCATCATTGGATTGGAATGCTGCACCGAAAATACTGAATAGCCTTCACGATTAACATCCTACAAATAGGATGAGGTGCAAAGTTGGCGTTTTATGAACTAATAACAAGGATGCGTGTTGTAAGATAAGAGGCTCATTTTTGGAAATAACAGAGGCGAAGAAAGTGTGTATTGATGACTTGTGGTATGACTGTGAATCATCAAAGCATGGCATGACTTTGAAATAGGCAAATAAACAGTACACAGCAGTTTGGGTTTCCAGCAAAGGTGACAAGCTGTAAATGCCATGTACAAGACACTGGCAGGACCTCATGTAAACTCCTGTGCTAGTTCTGGTCTGCCAAGAAATACTGATTTGCTAACACCACAGCAGCAGAGCATGATGGCATAAATGATCAGGGAATTGACAAACTTGTATTACATGTGGAGGGACCAAGAGAACTAGACTTGTTTCAGCTAACCAATTAAGGCCAAGAGAAGACATGGCTGTTTTCTAAAAATATATCAGAGGAATAACCTTCAGAGAGGGAAAAGAACAGTTTCAGTTCGGACAGCATGTCAATAAACAGCTCAAATCTAAAGTCTCTACCCAGTGGTGAACTGAAGCTCTGAAACAGATGCAGATATAAACGTCAGGAAGTTGGTGCTAGATAAATTTTTAGAAATGATGATGAGATGTATTGTGTGAGAGTTAGTCACATAGCACTGCGGTGCCAGAAGTGCCTTTTCAGTTTTATGTACGTGACATCCCCCCAAAAAGCACAGGCTTTTGTCAAGATGCTCACACATACTAGGGTCGTCTTCAACAGGGAGCCAGAAGTCAGTGGGGTTTTTCTCATAATTTAGGTTACAGCACAGAAGTAACCTATACCATTTTAATTGCCTTTTCCGTAGGTTCTTTGACAACGATGCATTTTCATACTGCCATTGACCTTAGGATTTTTCCTTCCGGTATTGTGGTTTTTGAGCAAGTTTATACAAGCCCTTTATTCACTAGCAAACACTAAATGGCTGTATTGAAAAAGATTCTGTTACTAATACATAAATGTATGACAGGAGGACTGTGGTTTCCAGGACAAAGTAATCTGGGGGAATTCCTAGCTCTCAGTATAAATAATATTTGATTGTCCTGTTCTGTGTGTACTAAGGCATTTTGATCATGCATTGCATGCAAACAAGTGAATGCTTTTATTTGATACGAAGCAGTATTAAAGGAGACGAATAAAGAGGAATGCTACATGGAAAGAGGAAGAAAAGCCATAGATGTGCTCCAAGTGAAACACTGTCATTTCCCATACTGGATGCTGAAAAAGTATTCATTTTACTGAACATTATGATGAAAACTTTCTTTCTGTTACACTGTTCATTTAAGCAAGATAGGAAATCACTGGCATTTACAGCAAGCATCATGACTCTAAAGCATTGCTAAGTAAAAGCTAATCTGCTCAACTGGATTACATTAAAAGACATAAAGAAACATTAGAGTCACTTACTGGGCTCTACAACTGAAAGCAGCAACTCTTTAGTGAGAAGCAGTATAAATGCCTCAGCCTAGAACAGTTTCACAGAGCGGTAGGATAGATGTCGAAAGCATTATAAAAATGTTGAATTTAGGGAGAAATTACCTTGGGGAAATCAGACGAGGGCGAATGACTTAACCGTGTTCACACATCTAGAGTTGAAGCTGGTTTTGAGATTAGTCTCACAGGGTAGCAGAAGCACAAGGCCAAAATCTCATCTGTATTTAACAGTTGTGCTAATCCTGAACTGTGCAGAATCTTTTATCTACAGCCAGATTTCCTGTGGGAAGAGCTGTACAATGTCATGCTGCCAAGGTTTCTGTGCCACCTAATCCTACCAGAGTTGTTCCCAGTGCAGGGAGAAGGAAGAGTTATACCTTCACGGACAGAATAGAAAGTCAGTCTTGTATTTATCCACAGAAGTCCTGAGAAACTGGGGACGTTGCCACAAATGCTGCTTTTCTGTATCTGCGTGCATCATTCTGCATTGCTGACTAGAGTGCCCTGCAGAGCGTTTTTGTAGAGAAGAAAGAATGAAAATGAACACAGACAGTAATCTCCATTTCCAAATTGCTGGACCAGGACTCACTGCATTTAAGTTGCGGAAAGAGATGATACCATTGAGAGACGAGAATTTTATTGTGGTTATGTCTGCTGTGGTCCTGCTCTCCCACAGCAGAGTTGGCAGGAGAAAATGTGCCCGTTCCTCAGGTTGCTTAAGTGATAATGCTAGGCTTTTCAGTTGCAACTGAAGCACAGGCATGTGCCGCTTTCCACCAGGTCTCCCATGAAAGCATAGCATCTGGCAGAAGGAGAAAATGGACAAATGAGACAACACCTTAAACCATGTTACGGTTTAAAGCTGGGCTGGCTATTAAGCGAACGACAGATGCTCTTTGTTAACCCCCTCCTTCCC
>VZSC01010951.1:0-114503 GCA_013398225.1 Steatornis caripensis | reverse complement strand
TTCCAGCACTAACTATAAACACCAAGCTAGAAGCAGTCTGGAAAAACATGCAGTTAATTCCAGAGAGTGCAGCTTCTCAGAAGAGACTTAACTAAAAATGAAAGTTACTAAAAGAAAATTGGTTCTGTCCTGGCCTAAACCAGGACAAACCACCACACCAGATGTGCTTGAGCTATTCTCTTCATGCTCCATGTTGTATCCTCTGGCTGAATAGATTAAAAACTTCATATCCTCTCTGAGCGCTTTAATGAACAGTATTTTCCAAGCTTTGAATCAAAAAACTGTTGAAATTGGCTTGTGTATTCATCCAGCTGCCTCAGCAAATATTTTGCTCTCTGTGCTGCACACAAACAAGCAGGTTGCAGAGCACCCTTGAAGACGGGAGAAAATAAGCATTCTCACGCTGCTTATAAACTACTCATTTTAATACATCTGTTTGCTTAATTCCCCAGCCCAATTCAGTAGTGAGTTTCCAGTGCGCAGCTTTGTAGAAAATAGATCTCATTCTTTTAGTGTTAACATGGTGTCATTGATCCATTAGTTCATCTCCTGCTCTAAATACTACTTACTAATTTCTGTGTAATATCTAGGCTCCTTGATGAATTTGCACGTGCATATTATTTTGCATTCATGAATAAGAGCTGTGCAACTTGCCGTAGTTACACACGTGAATGTTGTTACATTTGCAGAGTGTCCATACCTCATGGACACTCTCCAGGGCATAGTCACAGCAGTGCAGGAGTTTATGGTTTACTCAAAAATATTGAAGTAGAATATTGCTTACTTGTAATCAGGTTTTCTTAGTAGAAGTGATTTTTTTTTTTTAATTTGCAAAGCCCTGAGGATATTGCAGTGTATGTGTGGATCTTTATGTTGTGATTTTAAATCTACCAGCTCTATGTTTTTCTTAGATTTTGCAAACTGTGCATCCCTAGGAATTTGCAGAGAACAGAATGAAAACCACTCTTCTAGGATGCAGCTTCTTACATAATAGATAAATTGAGAGTTGAAAACAGGAGAATGAGCAATAGCGTATCTTATAATTTATGTACGGATTTAGATCTGATGAAATCTTCCTATTCTTTAAGAATATCACATTATTTCTCAAAGTATTTCTTTCATTATACTTTGTGTAGCTACTGATCTTCTTCAGGTCTATTCAGGAAGAAACCTGTGGTTTGCAAGTGGCCCTGGATCTCTTTGAGACTAGAAATGACTCAAGCAGGCTCTTGCATGAAGACTGCCTCTTTTTCTGTTATTCCATTCATTTTAATTCCAGTACAGTATTTTATCATATCCAGCAACTTTTTTGTAGAATTGTAGAATATGTAGAATGATATATATGTAGAATTGTAGAATGATAACAACATAGCATAGTATTTCTTAAAAGAATACTTGAACCTCAAAATTATTTAGTGGAAATGACATAGCACATTCATCTCATGTAAATCTAAATAACTGGTAATGTCCCTGTTAGGTGGTAACAGGAGTTAGCCTTCCTGTTTTCTTGGGAATCCAAGTGAACTGGTCATTTAGACCTTGCTAGATCTATTCTCTACCTAATTTGTGAAGACTGGGTAATAGCATTGTGTCATATTCTGCAATAAGAAAAACAACTGGTTTGTTTCTGCTTTGCACCCTGGCTTACGTAGCAGGAAGGAACCAAGAGGAGTCTGATGGTTCAGGTACCGCCACTGACTTTGCTGGATCTGAAAGTGTGTTGCAATGAATCTTCTGGTTCTGGTCAGAAGCAGACCTACAATTTGCAAGCAGTAGTGAGCTTTCTTTGAGTATCAGAGGGTCAAGCATACACTTTCAGAAATGCTACTACTGATTCTGATAAGATCGGCTGTGCGATCTCACAGGCTGTTGCGTATTGGTTTGCATGTGTTCAGACTCCTGGAATTTCCTTTTGTTTCTTCCTCGTTGATCTGTACCTCAGTACCGTTGTGCATCAATATTCCCTTTCTCTGTAACAGATTGAAAACAAACGATGAGTGAGCTCTACCATGGCTTTTAGTTTTGAGTATTTCCTTCAAATCTCCTCTAACTTCATTCTTTTTTAGACTAAATTAGACAGTTTTGCTTTCTTTTCTTTCTTTCAATCTGTGAGAAGACTACTTTTTTTGCGCTTTCCAGTTGTTTTAGAAATTGGCCTTGGCAACCCGAAAACTGGTGAGTTAAATGGTGTAATATAGGCTTATAAAAGCACCTCGCTTGCTGTACCAAGATATTTTTATCTCATATTTATGAAACTTTCTGTGTTCTTTTTAAAAAGAAATTAAGCAAAGAGCATAAAGCTGATTAAGAAGCTTTGAAATGATCTTTGAATTGTTCTAAGTATCATAAATGTAAATTCATTGAAAGTATGTTTTCTGGCTCAATACCAAAACATATTGCTATAGTTTCAGCAACATTTGTTGAAGTAGAAAACACTGATAATAAAAAGCACAGTTCTTCAGACAATGAAAATCTTATTTTGTGATATAATGGCACATTTCAGCCTGCAATAATAGATAAGATTGCTCATTTCTTACAATTCACTACTATGCATAGGATTTCAAGGTCATATGATTTGATTTGGACTAATTTTGGCTCACAGTTGTGCTTGTTTACAATCTGGTCACATTCTATTAAATCTTTGGTAATTCATCCGACTCCACACTCAGGTAAATTGAACAGATGAACAAAAATGTACTTATTAAGAAGTTTTAAATACTGCTGGTATTTTTTGAAAAAAACCCTTGGCTTTTTAAGACAGTAGGACAACATCTGCTACAGTTTGGTGCTGAGAAACTGCCAATCTGACTGAAACAAAGACTTTTAGATTCAACTGCTAGTTCTTATCTATTTTTATACCATGTAAGGTGATCGTTTTTCATACTATTTATGATATCTAACCTTTAACTATAATTGCTATGTCCTTGTGCTTGTTACAAATTTCTAATTACTAAATTGCAATGACATCAAAGAAAAAAATGCTCAGATAAGGAAATCTTTAAATTAGTTAAGTCAAAAAAATCAGCAGCAAAAATCTTTCATCTTGACCTAATTTACTTGAAATTCTATGCCTGATGTGAAGATTAATAACAGGTGGCCTTTTAGGGAGCGCTCAGCTTGAGTCTAATGTTCTAGTTGTTCTTTTATTATCCCAAACATCTATAACTAAAGGATTTTTTCACCCTGCCCTTTGTTCTCAATATGGGACTGTAATTGAGTTCATATTTCTCACCCAACCTTTCAGCTGTAATTAATATTTTATTATATCAGATTTTACCACTAAACAGCCTAGCAGCAGGGTATTGAGCCACACACACAGTCCCACACACGTGTACACACAAAAAAGCAGTAGTGACTTATTGATGCCAAGCAAGTTTCATATAATGAGTTATGGTTGAGACAACACAAAATACATTCATGGTACCCAGCTAATATTCCAAAGCCATTTAGGACTGGTCTTATCTTGATCAAACCAGGACAAAGAGAAATTAAAGTTGCAAGAATTAAATATTCAGCACTGTGTTACTACATCAAACATGTGGCATCTAACAAAAATCGTCTGTGCAAGACCAGTTATTATCTGTTTTCATTATTATGTTTTATGAACAAGAATTATTTAGGTCATATGCTTTTTGTAGTAAGAGTTACACACTGTACTCTGAGCTTTGCTAAGCACGAACACCTCCACATCATGACAGGTGTAAAAATCTGAGCCTTTAAGTTGCTACGCTGTTTGTTCTTTAAACTGGAATAAACAAAAGTGCCTTCCTTTCAGTGCACTGCATACTGAGGGGGTTTTTGTTACTCTCAACTATTCTAATGGAAAGATGTTTCTAATACAAATTCTGAAAGATGGAGGCAGTCTTAGCGTATAAACAACTGTAAACAAGATCGGAGAGAAATGTTTCCTAGAGCTAGATGAGTTTGATGATTAGTGGTTTTCATTATAAAAGTAGTCCACGTAATTTGGGGCTAACTGGCACTCCTTTTCCAGGCAGGTTTTATAGAAACCTCCCTCTCCGCCTCTCCATGTTTTCCTGTGTCGCTCTCCCCACCTGCCTTTCACCCCCTTCCTCCTTCCCTCACTGCTTTGAATAGGTGACTGCTGGAAAAAAAAAACTCAAATTAAGATGGAGGTCACCAGCACGATAGTGTAGAAGAACGTCTGTAGTTGAAATTATTTGTTAATTCTTTGGTATCAGCAGAAATAGCCTCTTGAAATGTGTCTCTCCCAAGAGTTTTTTTTCTTTTATCATTTATTTGTACACAATAAAGTCGCCCAGATAACGAGTAGGTCCATCGTCCCCAGGGGAGAGTTCTGTTGTAGAGATGAAGCTAAGCATCTTCAGATGGCCAGGAGAGGAATTACGGTGCGTTTCTCATTACTGAAAACCACAGTCTTGTTATGGTAGGAAGGATGGCCTAGAAGACAGAGCACTGGGGCTCGGTGCAGATGAGACCACGGTTTTATTTTTGGTTCGAGTAGGGATAATCTGTGTAGCTTTCTGTAAATCAGTATATCATGTTCTCTCCATTCCTGTCTCTAAAATTAAAATAAATGGAAATAGCATTTTCCTCTCTAAAGGAAATGAGGAAAAGATATCTACGTATGGTTTTCAGCAACTTAGCAATGGTGAGGAGTGTTGTAATAAGCAGCTGTATGTATGGCTAACTGTCTGGAGAGAATAATTTTTTTTTTCCCTAACCTCTTCCATGATGCCCACCAGAAGAGCTCAAAATAGTGGTTTTGTGGAATATTTTGTGGAATTGTTATCCTCACAATCCATCCCTGGTTTTCATTCATTTTAAAGCTGTGTTGTGAGCAGGCTACAAAGGATGTAGGAGGCATCTCTGTTCTATACTGCTCTGTAGTGAAGTCAGTCTCAAAGCCCTGGAGAATCTGAAGCCGTAGGTTAGTTCAGTTTAGACCAGCATCATTTAAGTTAGTGATACTGCTGCTTGGGCTTTAAATTAAGAGCATAAAGCCTTGTGGAGTGAGATCAATAGTATCTGGTTTCTAGAGAGATTGAGCCCTTGCACTCAGTAGGAATAAAACTTGTTTGCTGGTAAAATGAAGAAGGGAAGTACTCCTTGGCTTGTGTGTGCTATATAACACATCCAAGATAAGAATTAAACTTTCTGGAACATAACCTGGTTTTATCCTGGTTTCCTAAGAAAACAAGGTTTATGTATCATCCTGTTCACCTGTCCGCATGTTCCTTCCTTCCCTCATTGGTATTGGACCTCTTGGAAATTTTCAAGCACACATGAAATAGTTTAAATGTTGCATAAATAGTAAGTTTCTCCCACATTTTGGAATCTCTGGGCACAGAGGAAAGACCCAGGTTAGCATCTATGCTGAAGGATAGGCCGTGTAACGGTATGAACTGGTTAGTTCGTTTCATTTGATCTGTCAGTAGAGAGCTACAATTCACATACCGGCAAGCCCGTATGTAGCCCAGAAGCGGCCGCAGCATGTGTTTCACCTCTTTCCCAGCCAATGCTTGGGAGATACTGAAAGGAGCTGAGCATATTGAGAGTGGGAGCTTTGTATCACAGATGACGTGTGGAATATAGATGGGATTACGGCATGTTCTTGGGTACGTGTTCTGAACTTCTTGCTGTAGAGCTTGTAGCGTCTTAGTCTATTTATAAGGCTTTGAAACATCTTCTGCTTCAAGTGGCATTTAGAGAACCCTGTACCGGATCAGTGTAAATGGGATGTTCTTGTCCCATATACATGAAAGAGATATCAGCAGAGAAGTTTTGTTTGCCAAAAATATAGTGGTGACGTACCTTTTAGAAAGATTATCACCTTATGTATACCAGAGTTATTTATGGAAGAAGCCAAGTATCATTTTGTAGAGGAGTTCAAAAAATACTCAGTAGATCATTGTGAGTGTAAAGAGATGTTGTAGAAGATCATTCTTGGAGAAAAAATTCTCCCTCTCCCAAACTTATAAAATTACATTATATGATTTCATAACTATATTATGAAATACAGTAATTGTATAAATTCCGTGCGATGTGTTTATAAAAGGTGTTTGATTTCATAACTATATTATGTAGCTAAGTTGTTACAAAGTGCTTTGTTTAAAGTATATCTGTATTAGATAAATGTCATTTTTATTTTATCTTTCCTACTTTGTCTTTCACTTCTTGTTTATCAAAGGTGATGGTACATCTCAACCTGTTTTCAGTCTATTATCTGTCCTTTTATTTTCCTCTTCTTCTCTGCGTTCCTACTCCGTGTAGTCTTTTGTATTCTTTAATGTTTCAATCTTTTTATGGCTTTGTTTGCTCAGTTTTTCTTTCTATTTTCACATGNATCTTTCCTACTTTGTCTTTCACTTCTTGTTTATCAAAGGTGATGGTACATCTCAACCTGTTTTCAGTCTATTATCTGTCCTTTTATTTTCCTCTTCTTCTCTGCGTTCCTACTCCGTGTAGTCTTTTGTATTCTTTAATGTTTCAATCTTTTTATGGCTTTGTTTGCTCAGTTTTTCTTTGTATTTTCACATGCACAGTTACTTATCTGCAGACTAAAACTATTTAAATGTATTTTTACAGTCTCTATATTCTAAACATTTCTTTTCCTAGAAAAAAGATAAATACACTGCCATAACTCTGCTGCCCTCCTTAGCGTGTCACTTGCAGTCTGTAGCTAGATCTTGTTGATACAGTATGGAGCACATTAGGGGAGATCTATAATCAAAGATGTCTTTGTCCAGCAAATAGACAGTTAATAGCTGAGAGAATTTGTTAATATAGAGCCAAATGCCTCTTGCCTTGTATTACCTACACCTGTAGAAAATGACTTTGAAATCAGTGTGAAACAGTACCATTATAAGCAGCTTTTATTTTATTTTCATTTTGCACTCACTACAGAATACGTACAAATTCTATATATTTTCTTCACATTTGTGAGTCTGAAGAAAAAGCCGCCAAATACATGAATCCATATTGAGTATGGAGAGCACAAGCCACAGAGAGGTTGTAAGCGGTTCAGAAAAAGTATGTTCCTGATCATAGGGCTTTTTGTGGCCCGCAATGTTTAGAACTCTTTTTTTCTTCAGCAGAAGAAATAATAATGAAAAATTTTGTCTTCAAAATGACAAAGGGACATAGGTGCTTGTCTTTATAGAAAAAAGCGCATTAATTATGTGGTTATTTCTAAGTATGGAGAGTTGCTAATACATTGTGCCTCATCAAATTGATCGTATCAGTATAGAGCTGTAGTCAAGTTGCTTGGAGAGTGGGGAGGGGGAAACTTTATTTCAGCATTGAGGCATTTCGGGTGTAGAAACATACATAACAGTTGTGGAGACATAGTTGCCTCCTTGTCATCCTGTTTGTCCTTATTCTGGCAGTCTCTTACATTTGCGTGCCAGTATGGTTGTATCACTCCCAAGTCCTTGTTGAGCACCAGTATTTAAATAATTGGAGATAATTAACCATGGCGCTGTACATGCACGGAGGGAAAAAAAAATCATCGATATTTATGAAGGAATTGGGGGGGTGGGAGGGTTAAGAGAACAGCAGTTCTGATTCCCTTGCCAGTCAGCAAATCTCAGTTAACACCAGAGCAGTCTCTTGTGCCATGGTTATTGTTGGCGTCATATCTAACCGTCACTTATATATGTGTTAATCAAATGGTTCTAACAATTCTAGTATGCTGTTTCAGTAGTAAACTAATACTTATTTTAAATAAGAGTAGGTTAGCATATGTATTGAATTTATTGAATTTTGCAGAGGATAGACTGTACAAAGTTAAAACTACAGTCCATCAGCATGCTATCTATTGTAAAATGGAATACAGATTATCTACTGCCGCTTACATGTTGGCATTCTTATTATCCTTCTAAAACAAAAGTATTACAAACTGAAATCCTTAGAAGATTTTTTTCTCTCTCTCTTCTTCTCTCTCTGATTTATTTACTAAAAATATAAAGTTATATTTTTAGTCATCATTTATAATAACTGAATCTAAATGCAGAAACATTTCGCAAACATTTCATGAGTGGTACGTGATTGTCTACGATTACAAGGCTAAAGATCTGCTGGACGTTCTCTGCCCCTCATGTAGTGTGCTTAGATTCTTAAAAACAGTGAATCCATATACTAGGAAATAAGGCAAAAAATTAAATACACTGTATCGTCGGGGCTAGGTGGCACCCTTCTGGCAACTGGAAGGTGGAAGGAGTGTGTGTCATTGTCTCCTTTTCCTGTCTTGCAGATTTCCTTCTAAGAATTTTTGAACCCCAGACTCTGATGTTTCCCTTAAATTCTAGAGAGTCCAAACTCACAAAAGAGAAATTTATCAGTTCTTCTGTGTTTGAAAAAAACGTTTAAATCCATTACGAACTTACTGTGGCCGTTACTTTACCACTTTCAGGGCCTATCTGAGTCTTCTGCAATTAAGGTATTACGTAGCAACTGCTGTCCTTTTCAAACGAATTGAATGCATTGTCATATCCTCCGCTGGTGACTGTCCTTGGAGGAAAGAGCAAGCAAAATATCTTTAACTTCCAGTGACATAATGCTCCCCATATGAGAACTGTCAGTATTTCTTGTATAAATCCATACGAATGCTAAGGAGAGGTTTGCTTGGATGTATTTTTCCCAGAAAATCCCCTTTGTAAATAACTGACTTTTAAGTCTTTGAGACTGTCCATACAAAAGAGTTGGGCAGTCACAAAGCAGCTTAGGAGTTTTACATTAAAAACCGGATACTGTTCCCCAATGGACTGGGGTCTGTGAAGATAAAGCTTATTACAACACCTGAGAGTTTACGTTTGGCAGTATCTCTAGGGGCTAAACCTAAGTTGTCTTATCTCCTCCTTTACAGCTGTTTAGGTACGTCTGCTTTGATTGATCTGAGAAATAGGGCTCCTTGCATGACAATGGAGGTGCTGTATAATATTAGTCCCTCTTGTGTTCACTCCAGGTCTGATTCTGAAAGATTTGTGGCTTTTTCCAGTTTGACTTTTTCCCATGCGCTTGAAATTTCAGGTGCCAGTAATAGTGTTTCCTGAGAATGAAAACAGACCCTGCCTTGGAGAATCTAACCAGACTTATCTCTTGACTTGCAAAGCCAGTAAATAAAGCCAGGTGTGGAACTTAGAACCATTCCATTAAAGTTTCAGCAAGCCGGTAGCACTAAGTATTTTCTTTTCTTAGTCCCTATACTACACTTTGGAAGCACCAACTGTCCTGCAGACTTAGAATCCTGCCAAAGACTGTGGAACTTTTGTTTGCATAAATCCTACTGACTTCACATAAAGATACAAACAAAAATTTATAGGGATTTAAGACTCCCTTCACTCACAAAAAAGAAAAGGCAGTACACCTTTAACACTGCTATGTCAAGCACTTAAAGGTGAACGGTTGCAAGAATTTTTATTGCTTCTGTGTGGCCAGTGTAATTTGCAACATTGCCTAGTTCACCTTCTTTTTTCCCCTTTATAAATTAGGTCTTGCATCGTTGTTGTACAGTAGCCTTATTTGGAGGTTTTGTTTGGTCTGTTTGGTTTCCTGTACTGTAAAGTCTGTGTTTTCATATCTGAACCATATGTTCGTGCGAGGTTTTGGGGTTTTTTGTAAGATGCTTCCTTTTTTTTTTTTTTATTTTAGAAGCTATAGCAGACAAGGCTGTATTTTGCTTAAAGCACAGAAAACCTCTAATCTCCCAAATAAAACATCCCTGAAATAGAGGGATCTACCCTGAGCAGGCTTCTGCATCATTAGTAGACATACTTATTTGTCCTTTTGCTAATCAAAAACTTCCTGGTCTTACTTCTAATACATAAACTCTATGGAGTTGTTGACCTAATCCCTATCCCACATATAGCAATGTCAATTCACTCTCAGGAAATAAAAAAAAATTCAAACTCATACAGATTACTTCATTTCTAATGCTTGGTCAAGAAAAGTCATCCCTCCCAAATAAACTACCCATTTTGTGTTCTTTCAGACTTCCCTTGTCCAGAGATCTTACCCTCCCTATGAACAATTATTGCTGCGCTCAGTTCTTTCAGCCTATAAATGCTGATCTAGAATATAGCAATAGTCTCTGATATGTAGACAAGACACAACTGAACACTGTGTGCCCCCCTCTTTGACAAAATGTGCAAAATTCTACAGTGGTCAGAGGGACAGGACTACTGTTCGACTGTTTCTCTGGCTTCACATCTGTACTGAAAATGACAACAGTTGGAGTATATTTTGTTCACTATATATTATGTGTTGTTAGAACTCTTGACCCACTGGCGAAGCATGGGTAGCTACAGTGGTGAGACACCTGATAAATCAGGGATTGTCATTATCACCTTTGTTTAATGCCACCTATAATAAATGTACAGACTCTTGCTCGGTAGTAGTAGAATTAGTGTAGCCTTCTTCTGTTTGCCTGCGAACTGTAAATTATTAATTCCTGTCCTTTAAAGAATAATTTCCGGCTTCCATTTCAAGATGTGGCTTACATATAATTTCTAGTACTGTAAAATTTTAAGTTGTCAGATAGATTACAAGAATCTAGTGCAATATAAGGGCAGGAAGAAATAGATCAAAATCTCCAATATTAATGCATACAGATATGATACGAACACATCAGAAACAACTGATGGCAGAGATGAATTATGTTGCAAACTATATTAAAAAACTGCCCAAAGATTGTCTTTTTTTAAAGAAGCAGTGTTAAATGATAAACTTGTTACTTAACATACGATGAGCAAAGATATGTAAAGCTTTGGATGCAAACCATGAGTGAAACAACTGATAGTTTTTAAGAGTGCTTATGATTTAAATGACAGCATGACAGAAGAATTTTGTCTACACGATTATTGGTGAAATTGTGGGGACCGTATAAGCTATTCGGGTCTGAGCAATCGAGTTCTTCATGGATGTAGAACTGAGCTAACAAGGTGGGGTTTGGGTTTTTTAATTTTGCCATCTATTGGAATTTTTGTATTTTAATAGAAGAATGCAGTGAAGTTATTCTAGCATACAGATAAAGTAGGGCTATGGGAATAAGTAACTGAAATAATGGCCAGATTAAAGGTTATTCTGTTGTTTGAATCCGTTAGCATTAAAACAAAGCAAACATGCAAGTTGAGATACAGAAATAGATCTATAAACAGTACCCGTTATATATGTTCATAAAAAAGCATGAGACTAAGAAGAGACTAACTACAACGAGCAGAAAACTTCTAATTAGGCTCTATAGTGTCACCATTAACAGTCTGCAGAAATAGCCCAACAGTTTACACAGCTGATCAGAGCACTATTAGTGGAGCTTAACAGCTTTACAGGCTTTGTACATTTCCTATGAAAAAAACTCCCTATTTTTTCAAGGATAACAGAAAAGAAGATCTTGAAGAGGTTTTAGTTTTGAACAGTTGAAGCTGGCCAGAGGGAATAAGAAACTTTTCCATTCGCATTTTACAGCTGGAGAACTGAGGCACAAAATATGTAGTTCGCTTGCCTAGGATCACACACAACAGTTGTATTAAGACTAGTAAAGAAATTCAAATAATCTTAGTCTAGATTCAGGTCCTTAGGCCATCTTTCTTCTGTAAAATAAATTCTAAAAAATTCTTTATGGCTCCAACAAATTGCTTTCAGTTAGGTGAAGCAACAAGACTGTTTAAGAGAGAAAAAGTAGAGATGACATTTCAATAATGAGGTAATCAAAGTTGTTTTCCCTTTGTTTCTGATTTGGGATTACTTTTGGTGGAGATATATTTATAAATTCTTAAGTTTCAGTTGATAAATACCTAGACTGTACACATTAAGGAATTCTGTATTAAGAATCCTGAAGTCCATGTTTGTAATCAATAGGCCCTTCTTTGAAAATTGTTTTGTCTCTTTGATTGAGACTTTGATTAATTAAAATTTGATTTACTACATTCCAGTAATGTGGAATAATGTCCCGATTCAGCAATTTACTAAAACCCATCATTTAATGTAGTTAAGAATAGATATGCACTTAAGTCTTCTTTTGAATTATTTGAATTGTTTGATTCATTTGTCTAAATATTCTTAGCATCTTTGATTACTGTGTTAACATGTTTTCTTTCTTCTTTTATGTCTCTTTTTCAACTCTGCATGAGCAGACATTGACAGACCATTTTAATTTAAGAAAACCAATTTCAGTAAATATCTGAGAAGCCTGGTATATCTAATTTCTAACCAAAATTATAGTCATTATGTTCAGATTGGTATCTCTGCATAATCACTTAAATTTGAAACTGTTTTGGAATTGTTAAAATAAAAAGTGGCTTAAAAATTACCTTTTTTTTTTCCAGACACCTTTTCTAATCCCCAAATTTTAAATATTTGAATTGTAAGTTTAAAATAATTCCCGTGTCTTCCTTTCTTGGTGCAACAGTAAGTTTCAGCCTATATTAAAGTAGATTTTGTGCTCGATTTCCAAGGCATTGGATTTCTGTAGTAGAACTGCATAACGTGAATTAAACTTAAATTATGTTTCTTTCCTTCAGAAAGATCAAGTTAAGTTCTGCCAATAGCCAATATGCTTTCAGCACCTTTCACTGTAGTGTACATTTTATTTTTTGGATTACAGGTAGGAAGACTTTATTGTCTGAAATGTAGAGGTGTGGAAAAGGAATAATGCAACTTCAAACAAGCAGGACACCTGACTAATACCTAAGAGGACTAATAGAGTCCTGGCGCAGTGCTAGCTCAATTCACGAAGCTTGAACCCTTTTCAGCATAGACAATTCTTCTGTTACATGTTAAAGAAAGCAATTTTAACAGTGCGAATTAGAGGAAGCTTTAGGATTATGATTGTAATTGCAGTAATTTTGTAAAATTCATTAGCAAGATTATCTCATTTGTAGAAATGTAAAACCTATCACTCATAAAGTTCTGTCAGGTTTCCATTGACCCAGGTGCTTATAATGTGTTAATTTACATCAGAGAAACAGCAGTGTGTGGAAATTGGGCAGCAGATAGGATTTACTTATTTTTCATTAGCACTTGGACTTTGATAAAGGGGAACAGAAAAGAGCTGCTTGACCTTTCAGTGCTTAAATTATTAAAGAGCAAATAGATTTGAGGTCTAGATGCTTGCAAATCTAATTTGTCTTGTGGAGGAAGGATGAAAAGACATTTTGAGTTTGAAATTGCTCCAGTCAACTTAGTTCTTTCTTTAATGTATCTGAAGATGAATAGATGGCAGACGTTTAAAATGTGATGTACAAGGAGTAGTGGATGTAGTATAACTAACATGAATTTGCCAGGGGAAAAGGAGCCTTTTAATGACAGATTTGTTTCTTAAATATCTACAGTCCTTGGCTTTAATCACTGAGTGAAAAATGAAAAAAAATCCAGATTTCAGCCATTACTGGAATAGGTCGTATTACCTTGTCTGGTCTGAGGTCTCTCTTATATTCACTCCTGCTGCAATGAAAAAAGTAACAATACTCTCCTGAAGGTGACAGCCAAATAACTTAGTTTACTATCCATCACGCTTAGTGAAACTGAGGAATTCTTATCTTTTCTGCTATATTAGGCAAGTGTATCCAGCTTCACTACCTTGCAAGAACAGATGTTTACATCACCTACTTTTTTTCTGATACTCCATTTAAATTCACAAACGGTTTTTATTGTAAATTCACTCTAGATTGGTAGTTAGAGGAGGCAACACTCTCTTTTCAAAGTAGCTTGGAAACCCAACTCTAAGCAACTGTGTTTTATTCTAGAAAATTAACTGCTAAAATCATGTCAAACATTGATTTGGAAGAGAAAAAACAAGATTGTAGTGACAGTGATTAATTTTTAAGCTTAGAAAATTCATGGCTAGTTTTTACAGATCAATTCTCATAGGATCAGAGAACGGTTGCCATGTATTGACCTTCATTTACTACTCAGCATGGAATTAATCAGCTAATGAAAATCTTTCTTCTAGATGTGTAGACTTTGTGGTACAGAACCACAAAACATACAGACAGTGGCCTTCAAGCGGATCCTCAAGACATTTGTTTGTCTCCCTGGCTGTACCAGATTTTACTTATACATGGTTAGATTTCTTCATGGGGTTCAGCATCAGATTAAAACATCTAAATTTAGATGTCCACTTGTAGATGCCTACATGTGAGCTAAGTATTTAGTTATTATAGTCAGTGGAGCCTAGAACGTGAGTAAATTGACCCTAAAGTGGACACGTCCTCACTGGTCAGGTCTTTAAGATCTATAAGATCTATGTAAGATCTGTACTGAGTAGCTCTCCAGTGAGTCTAATGGGAGTTTACAGGTGTATAGACATCTTCATGAAGACACTTAAATTTAAGTGTCTTAACATTAAACTAAATCTCCACCATGGTGAAAGTCAATTAGACAGAAGAGGTATTAAGCATCCTCAATGTTAACTTTCTGGGCATTTTTTTCGTGAGCATAGCAAATGCAGTATCTCCTACTGCAGACGCTAGGTCTTAAAATCATGGTGAATGAGGTCTGTAGCACATGATCAGTAAGTCTGGTAGAAGAACAGTAAGATGGCCAAGGGAAATGGTGTTCTTCTGCATCTGGGTAATGTTCAACTATGATGGCTCTGCAGACCTAGCATCATGCTGTCATAGAATCATGAATTTATAAAATGGTGTGGGTTGAAAGGGAGCTTTCATGATCATGTAGTCTACCCCCCCTCCCCCGCCATGGGCAGGGACGTCCTTCAATAGACCAGGTTGCTCAAAGCCCCATCCACCCTGGCCTTGAACACTTCCACTGATGGGGCATCATTCAAGCACACAGCATTATTTAAATGTGCAAAGGCAGCTTGAGTGTAGAAGCAGTGTGTTAGTCTGGTTGTGTACTGAGTCAGTAAGGCTCCAGAGAGTGCAAGAGCTGGAGAACTCTATGCCAGCACTCAAATCAGCTTGAGTCCAGCAGAGCCTCAGCAGGTGCAGGAGCTCACTGGCTATCAGCTGGCTTGGTGACTGCACAAAGTGATCTCTTTTATTTCTAAACCAGATTTGCCTTCAGAAAGGCAGTAGCCATAGCGGTGCAGTGATATGACTAAGCCAGTAAGCCCTGTTGGGTGCAGACTGAGACCTGCAGAGGCCCAGCCCAAGTGTCCCTGTACATTGGGCAGAGTCTTCTGTAAACATAATCATCTACGTACAGATGACGAAGTGGGAACAACATGTCACAAGACTATGTGGATATTTCATCTTTAAGGAATATACCCTACCCAGAGATTCCTACTTTTTATGAATTAGCAACTTGAAAGATCATATATTGTTATTAGATGTAGATGATATGCAAAAATATGACACATTGCCGCTTTAACATCGGTTGCATATACTGACTTGCTAACTGGGATTCAAGATTCCAGGAGACAAATAATGATTAAGAATCACTGGCCCCCAGTGAAGCAATAAACTTGCAAGCCAGTCCTCTTTAGAGACACAGACTTCCCACTTCACAAATTTGAAAGCACTGACTCAGCCTTTTATAGCAACTGCAAGGGTATAATGATTACACTGTTTGCACATACAGCAGAAATCACAATTTCTTTGTTCCTGCTTGAATGTCCATAACACCTTTACAGTGGAGAGGAATGGACTGTTCCCCGTAGGTCTCAGTACAGCAAAGAATGCATGTCGAAACTGAATTGCTTTGCAAAATGCAGGAACGCTTAAAAACATGGTTACCTCTAAGGTGTGTAAAAGTGCTTTGCTGAGTGAGAGTGTCTTGCATCAAAAAATGTTTTATTCTTCTCACTAACAGTCAATATGCCAACAAAATTTTAAAAGACTGTAATTTACTCTTATGTTTGCTTTTATATATACTTATAATGTCAACAGTTAAGCAAGTACTATTCCCTGTCTCTTTGCAATTTATTTCTTCATTTTTATCTCACTACTCATTTCTTTTCGTTTAAACAGGTTAGACAAGATCTATAGCTTTATACTTCTGTGAACAACATAGCACTTAATTCTACATTTTAGCACTAATAAAGCAAGCTTTTTCTTTACAAGAGTTCGAACAAGAGAGTGTTCTGTGTATTTGCTATATGAAAAGCTGTGGCGTGTATGGCTAATTTTGTTTTTCCAAAACAAAATGAATTTATTTGAAGGCATGAATCTGTTCCACACAACCTTGCACCTGAATATCAAAATGACATTTTCTTCCCATGTCCTTTGCTTTTAACAGTTCTTTTTTCCATAAATATTGGTATACTGTTACGGTTTCGGAATAAGTTGACTGCCCGAATCTTAAAATAACCCGTATGTTTCTTTTGTTCTGTCCTTTCTACACTCTTAGTGTCTATCAAATAGTTGTTGAAGAAGAACGCCCACGGAGAACCAAAAAGACAACTGAAATCCTGAAGTGCTACCCAGTGCCCATTCATTTCCAGAATGCCTCGCTTTTGAATTCCCTGTACTACTTTGCTGCAGAGTTTCCGGCCAATGGTTTACAAGCTGCTCAGCCTTTTACTATTGGTGATAACAAAACCTACAGTGGTTTCTGGAACACTCCTCTTCTTCCTCATAAGAGCTACAGCATCTATTTTCAAGCTGCTAGCAGAGCCAATGGGGTAGGTCTTACGACAGGTGTGGTTTTATAAAGTATTTGTGTGTAAATAGACGATTGGCACCAACTAGCAAGATGCCAAATTTAGCTGCTAATGAGAAAATGAAGTAACCGTGAAATTTAACACACTGAGTTTAAAAAATAACAGTTTTCCTAACACAATATTGCTTAATGATTAAAGGTTACAGGAAGGAGGAGGGGAAAACAGCACATTTTGTCAGTAGTGAGTAGGCAAAGTAGTGCGTTACCATTCTGTCTTTTTATCTAAAAGCTGTCCAATGAGTGTGTTTGGCTTTTTTTCTCTATTTGTTTTTGGTTTTGTTTGCTTGCTTCAAAGAGCAAAGTGTTGTGGTTTTTTTGGTTAAGTTTAACCCAAACTTGATTGTGGATTCTAGCACACCTGTCTTGGCCTGTCCAGTCCCATTACCTTCGTTTGTAATGTCTTGAATTCCCATTTTCTCGTTTGGTTGGCCTGACTGAATTAGAGACCACTTCCCCCACCCCTTTCTGCAAACAGTAAAAGAAAAATAAGTAGATGGAACTGAAATGAAACGTGTGTAAAAAGGTCTTCGTAGATCATGTTTCATTGGGCTAATTCTTCCTGGAATTGTTTTTCATTTCATGGACAGACCTACCCAGAGCCCTTCAATTCTTGATAAGCTTTGGCTGTCTGTGCTGAGAGCCTGGAAATGTTTTCTGCCAGAAACCATAATGGTCCCTCTTTCATAGTGCACTGACGGTGCAGAAATGTGAAACACCATTGATTATTTTTCCTTTCTAAAATTGTCTAGCATGATGCCTCAAACTCCTATCTGTAAGAAAAAGAAAAATCACCCAAGGTCATTATGTTGCCAAAGTCAAAAAGCTGAACACCGGCCTGTGCTCTTGTGAATATCTTTCTACATATTTCCTACTTTTAGAGGAAACTTCAGTGAAATGTTTATGTACCAGACCCAAGCAGTATTGGTCCATATTATGAAAGCACATTAGAGTTGCATAATAAGCAGTTAAAAATATTATGAGGCACATTAAATGATCACTTCTCTGACATTTTATCAGTAATTTTAAGAATAGAATCATGAATGACTTTCTTTACTTGGAAACACAAGATGTGACCTTTTTCCTCTTTATTTGACACAGGAAACCAAAATCGACTGCGTCAGGGTAGCCACAAAAGGTATGTTCATATTATGTCATGTATTCTGTATTTCAGCCTGCTGACCTTTCCCTCACATGGTCTTTGCAAGAAGTGTTTACATTGCTGAAAGGCATCACTAAACCTTTTAGAGAATTTTAAATGATTCATTTGAGTCTCTAGCTGAGATTTAGTAAGTTTGTTTGTTTGTTTGTTTGTTTTAAAAAATAAATGTATTAGTTGTCTACTTGAACACAGGGCTTTTTTTAATATATTCTGCGGGTTTTTATATGATCTCACAATAAATATTTTTGACTTTTTTATGTATGGTAGAATTGTAAAATTGCCAATTGCAGAGTGCATACTAGCTGCTTATACATCCGTAGTAAAAAATTACCCCTTACTCATAAGCAATTATCTTATCTTAATTGCTTCATAAGAGAAAAGTGGAGAAATCATGTTCTTCATTTTCATTGTACAATCAGCTATATTTGTTGGAGTGTCAGCACATGATACTACCATTTGTGAGACAAGTTTGTATAACTGAGACAGTGCTAGCTGCTAGGTTTGATCCCCAATCAGGAAAAGATAAACATGCTGCTGATGTACTTAACTTTGGAGGCTAGGATATGTCTGTGATTATCTTTGTAGTCTCACCTTTTTAGTACTCTAGCACCTCTAGCTGGTGACAACTTCAAAGGCTGAAAAAGAAGTGATGGGATAGTATGATTATTTGGAGACTGTAATAGAGGAAAAGGAAAGAAAGTACTGCTGTGAGTTGGAACAGTAATACCACCTTGCGGTTTGGGCACCTGGTAAGAGTATGAAACAAAAACTACTTCATCCCTGTACCGCTGTTCCTTGCAGGAGATCATGCATGTCTCACAGTGACTATCCCTAACATAACTGATTCCACCATGATTTCCTTTACATGTAGACTTCACAATTCCGCCACCACCATGAAATCTAAATAGCACGGATGAGAATCTCATTACTTGAAAGTAAAGGAAATGTTAGCATACAGTTGCAGCTGTTGAAGTGCTGGATCCTCCCTAATGTGACAAATACAGGTTTTGTGGTGCTCTGAACTGGTTCCTGTTTGATTTTTTTTTTTGCCCCAAACCAAAGGAAGAAGTTTTAATTCTAGTTTACTGACTGCTTGCTAAACCATAGAAAATTTTCAAATCTATGAACTAAAACCCAGTAAAATATAGATGAGAGATTAGTTGCATATTCAGGTGGAGTCCTGTGCTGGTGTTTTTCGGTAGCTTCAGTGATACCAGGAGTGGACTACATTACCTCAGAAATCATAATAGGTGATTAGAGGTCTGGATTTTAAATTACTTGAAAATTTGTATTCCTAATCACTAATGAATATTGAACTATTTCCATTACTTGACTGACTGAAAAATCTTACACTCTCATTTGAGAAGTAAGGTTAACTCTATGGATTGGAATAGCTCCCATAGCAACAAGGTACTTTGAGCAAACCCATTTGGCAATGGAGATGTGACAAATGCAGCTTTTATTTTAAACCAATCTCTATACGTTTCAGTTTTGAAAGCATGTTTCAGAGTTCTTCATCATACCTTTGTGAAGCCTGTAAAATAATGCGAGGGGTTGTTGTGAGGACGTTGAAACCAGAGGTATCCTCAGTGGCATTTATAGTCCCTGGTGCAAAACTTTCTCGCAGGGCTTCTGTAAGGCTCTCATTTCCATGCTTATAAACCGAATGTCTGTATTATATTTTTAAAATACATTATTTTTTAAAAATAAAATTGAGACCAGGACATATTTTAGTAGATATTAATCATATCTGTCTGTACAGACTTTTTCCCTGTTGATCTAACAGAGATACTTGAGAAAAAAACACACATCTATGCCCTCTTTGGACTTCCCACATATGGACTGGAAAAAATAGCAAAAATGCTTAATGTCTGTAGGTCGGGAGTCACCGCACCTGCAGTGGGGCAAGACAGAGAACTGTCCTCTCCTGTTCACTCCCCTTCTGTCCACGACCCCCACAAACATTCACATTGCATACACCTCAGAAAACAAAGGCTGCTCTGACCACTGTGCCTGATCTCTTAGAGGCACATGCCATTTTCCACTGAGTTTTGTGACTACTGTATAGCTACTAAACAGTAAGCTACTTAAGGTCTGTCGTGTGTTCGTTGTTTCCATCTATTTATTACAGAGCTTCTTACAAACAGTGTTGTGAATGCTCTCCAGTACAACATCTGGTTTTTTGTATACTAATAAAATTTCTGAAATTTTTGTATTCTGGGCTTCTGTTATCTTTAAAAGTTCAAGTTTATGCTTTTTAAAGCTAAAAGGAAGTGCTTTAGGCCATTCATGTATAAAACTGGTACAGTATTCTTTTAAATTAAGGTCTGAACCTGAAAATATGTACAGCCTTGTGTAGGCCATTGGAGTTAGTAGAGGTACTGTAGAATTTAATATGTATGTGGGAAACCATATGCCCTTAGGCCCTAATCAAGTCAGTTATGTACCTGATTTTGAGCACAAAGAATAATCTCACTGATTGCATTGCAACTATTCTGTCTTAAAGTAGTCACGTAAGTATTTTACTGGGTGAAGGCGTGTGCCATAAAGTACACCCTGCAAAACAAACATGACAGTGCAGCCATCTGCCCACTTGTTTCTTGATTCCCTGGCTGCAGAAAGCTTCTGCTATTCCATTCCCATGGAATTTGATGATTCCACCAAGTGCATTGGCAGCCCCTCCTGGAATCCAAGTCACCCAAGGCAACCTCCAAGCTGGTCCACTGGACCAGCTGAGCTTGGCCAAGCCACCTTGTTGTCCGTATTAAGGGCATGTGGTTAGCCTGTGTGAAGTCCTCCCTCAGGACGAATACAGAAATTCAGAACCTGATGTGAGCATAGCTATATCATTTGCTAGCTGTATTTTCTTTAGTTATCCCAGCTCCAGATAATCTAAAAGTTTTGGCGGCCTTTGAGACCTTAAGATCATTGAGATTCTGGTTTATCACTGAGTTTTGCAGTGTTCGTTCCATGCCCCACTGTATGCTTTTGTATTTTTTTGTTAAAGTAAATGAGTAAGTGTGATAGAAAGATACAGATCTTTCTTGCTCCAGATCCAGCAGAACCCTTGAGTAGCTATTTCACTTTTCACTCCAGTTGATGTCGACAGAAATAATGCATGTACGTACTGTCAAGCATGTGTCCGACTGGCACACACTAAACTCTGTTGCTGGATCAGAGCCGAAGTGCACTGGGTAGCCTTTTGACATATTGACAGGCTTCTTGTTAGAAAAGTACAGCCTAACTCTAGTGGGTCAAATGCATGTGTAAGGTCTGCAGCTGGATAATACTTTCTCATTGCATCAAGTATGTTTTAAACAACCTCAATTTGTAATGTTTAAAAAAATGCTCTTGTTTTATGACCATTACATTTTTACAAATAAAACCTCCATTAAATGTGTTATTTTAGAGATCATATAAAAATCCTGTTTGCAATGACTGTTAAGTGTAATTTAGGATCGGAATATTGAGTTTTGTAGAGCTGAAAGTTTTCTTCCTCCTTCTGCTGAAGTCAAAGGGAACCTTTGCCACTGACTTTGCTAGGAGAAGGACCAGATGATAGCATATTCTTGTGATGCAGAGTCTTCTGATCTTAGTTTTCTGTAGAGAAAGGCTTCTAGGACCTCTGTGACTATTTGGTGTATGTACAAATGGGGAGACTGCAGGGTTTCCACTCGCATTATTTTTGACAAGATAATTAAACAAACAAACAAACAAAAATTAGGAAGAGATTTTTGTACCAGTGGTAATAAAGGTTGTCGTATTTTGCTTGAAATATGACTTTCATATACCTACTCTTTCTTCAAGCTAAATGACTGTAAAATCTCAACAGACAAACTTGAGAACATTCCAAAACTCCTCCAAGTTTATTGCTATCAACTTTGTGGTGTTTTGTGATTTATATTAAGACTATATTTCCTGATATGACTTACAACACTGTCTGGATAGAAACATCTTGGTTATCTCCTAGGATTTCAGTTCTCAAGAGGGAGACATTATTGTTCTAATTTTGCAATATTGAAAAGCTTTCATTAATTATGAGCGAGAAAAGGGTATTATAATATTTTAAATCCAATAGCAACAGTACTCTAGCAGCTACTATCAACACTGTGTTTCAGTGTTGCAGAGGGATATTTCAAAATATTATGCAGCAGCAGTTTTGAGTTTAATTGTCTGCAGATGGTAGATGATCTATTTTCCTTACTCGTTGCCACATTTCTAATAGCACCCAGGCTGTTCTATGTAAATGAGTGATCTTTCATATAATTTTGTCCTTAATTTTCCAATATTTTTTCTTTGCATCATTCTCCAGCTGCATCATGTTGGATCTGACCTTTTAATTTTTTTTATATTCCTTAATATATATGTATCATAGTGTGCTTAACCATTTAGAGGCAATCATAGAACTGCTGGCAAACAATGAAATACAAGATTTTATTAATGTGAGCCATGGTAATAGTTATCTGTACCAGTCAGTGATTGTTACAGCTCCAACAGAAAAGTTTGAATACTTCAGGCACACAAAAAGTTCGGGGTTTTTTATTTTTTCTTGTCTTAGTGGCTAGACATGAACTTGAAATTTGGACCTGAAAGTTACATACATACCTGATTAAATGTGTACCAACTCTCAGTCGTCCTTATTTGTATGCTGAAAGTTAAGTATGTGTGTAGAGTGTGCATTTTCAGAACAAAGACCCAAGTGGGTACAAGAAAAATGAATCAGCTAGCTTAAGAATATTTTCATGAAAATTACCTTAAAAAAGAAAAAGGAAAAATGTACTATTGTGACGTAGGAAAACTAGTTCAAATTACCTGGAGAAGTTAATACTAGAGTAATCTGAATAAGCAGTTAACTTTCACTTGGAAAGCCCAGTGCTGTGACTAGCCGAGCCAGAGAGTCTCCAGTTTCCTCAAATGCATTTTACGTAAATAATGTGCTTTGAGTCCTCTTCCTGAATGAAAGTCACATACGAAAGCTTATTAATTTGCGGAATAACCAAACTAACAACTGAAGATGAAAAGTAACTTGTGGGAGTTTTTTGGTTTTATTTGTAAGAAGTTCAGACAATAAACTATTGACCGAGATTCTTCTTGCTGGCCTAGCTTCAGTCTGGCTTTTTCTTCCCTCATGCATGCTGACCTGGAAATCTTCCTTTGCCTTAGCTGCGATAATCGTGACTCAGCTTACAACACCATACATTCGCATCGCCCCTGCTGCAGGCGACGACCAACTAACAGGTCAGACGTACAGACAAGTCATCATGCCCATTTTGTCTCATTTCCTTTGGCTCCTTTCCCCTGATGGTTTCTTCATTCTCTGCTCGTAAACAGTTTTCTATGTTAAAAGTTTCTTTTTGTTCACAATTTTTTCTTCAGCTCCATTAAATTAAATTGTGTGCTTGGCACCAAAACTTACACACACATCCCTGTACATACAATTCCGCTGCATGTGCCCATTGTGTGTGTGTCCCACCTGTGGAATGTTCCTTCAAGCCTGATGTTGTAAAGAGATCTAGTCTTGCTCCATGCACAAATTAAATGACAGTTTGAATATAGCTTCATACTGTTACCAGGGGTTTTTTTTCTGTGTTATTAGATCAAGACATTAGAATTTCTTAATAATTTAGGCTCAAGAGTTGCATGTGTAAGCCAGGACAGAGATCTTGTGTTAATGGATTTTTTTTTTTTACTGCAGAATATAGGGAAGATCATGTTTTCCGGCAACATTTCAATATGCAAAAAAAATAAAATACATAACGTTGATTCCTTTTTAATTACGTCACACGTGAGTTCTAGGATTAAAACAAAATAACCTGGCACGTGACGTATGAGAACGAACAAGAGTGTAAGGATTTTAAATCTAATTGTCAAAGTAAACTCAGTACGCAAGTGAGCCAATTATGAAACTGTGCATGGCTTAAAGGCCAGTTCAGAATGTACCAGAAAATCTTTATGAACTTGGGGAAACGATTCATTTTGTCAGAAAATAAACACATGTGTAAAGCTTTTCAGGGATTTGGAAACCTTTTTATTTTCAAACTGAAGTAAAGAGCATTAAAAACTCTAAAATCTAAGGTGAGTTTTATGCAATATGTAACCAGGGAAGATAGTCCTAGTCCATCAGCATTTCGCATATGAGTAAATCATTGCCTTTTTCAAGGATACTGGCATAGTTACTTGGGAAGCACATAAATGTTGCTACCGAGGTGTCTAAGGGACAAGTTCAGATGCTTAGCATCTGGATACTGCCGCAGTCAATAAGAGACAGTTAAATGATTCAGTTTAAGATAAGCGGATTAGTGACATGTCTGCTAGAACTTTTGATTCTGGGATATGTGTTGCAATAACAAAGCTGAGTGATCCATAATGCTCGAGTGGCCATGTCAATCAAGACAAAATTTTTGCATGTATGTTTATATTACATAACAACATATAAACTAACCAGAATAACATGTTTAGATGATGCCAGGAAGTACTTGTTTGTTCTTGTTAGTATTGCCTGTCAAAAGCTCTATCAGCATACATTTTTATAGCTCAATTATTTTTTACTTGAGAATACAAATAAAGCTTTGAAGAGACAAAGAGGATCTCTTCCATATCCTTGAACTTCAACAAGTTTTGATTTCTTCATCACAGGGTTCAAATAAGCATATTTTTCCATATGGGGAGTTAAATGTTTTTCTCCTCTTATTTTGTTTGTTACTTGTTTTAGTGCAAAACTGGGTAGCTACAGTAAACACTGGAGATACGCCTGTTCTACAAGGGGGAGATGGCTATAGTAGTTAACAATGAGAGAACAGAGATATGGCTAGCATAGGACGTGCAGCAAAGTATTTGTTTGGTTGCTTTGTCACTGGTGGCTCATAGCGTGGGCTTTCTGTGGTTGTCTGTCAGATCTGTGACTTTGTTTCCTTTAAAAAAAAAAAAGTTCTACCAGGAACTAGTTTTTTAGTGAAAAAGAAAGTATCACATGATACCTGCAAACAGCATTTATGGCTATCTGTGAAATGTATTAAAAGGCCTCTGAAATCTCTTCATCATTTCTGTAACCCCTTCTCATGCTTGAAAGACTGTATGATCAAAAAGAAAGAAGTATCTTCCTCTTCCTCAGTTGCCACAACTGCAACAGGGAGTGAAGAAACCTCACCCAGCCCACATGGTTGGTCCCATGACAGCAACAGCAATTCATGTTTTTCTACAGCAACATACTGTCCCTTAGGCAGGCTTTTCAACTTCAGGGCAGTACAGCAGCAATGGTATCTGCAGTATCCATGAGAAACCGAAAGATTTTCTTAAAGGAGATTTACAGGAGCTGGACTGGACATGAGGAAGCAGAGAATGGTGCACATTGTCCCTACACTTTTTTCCTACAGATTCCCAGACTGTGGAAAGGATCTACATGTAAAAGGACTCCTTTATGTGGAAATCATAGGACTATACAGCTGTAATTGTTAAATAATGTTACAGAGCATTTTCTGTTCAATGCCTTTTCCTCACTTCTTTGCTCAGCGCCAAAATAATTACATTTGATATCAAGAAATTACTTTTGTCTTTTAACATTTGAGGAGACACATAACTGGCAGTGGGGAGCTCAGCATTGGGATTTTCTTTTTTTCAGGTGGGAAGTTGATGCCTCTTGCATAATGAAAATTTTAAATCTTCACTGCATTCCTGAGTGTTGCTACCAATTTTGAAAGGTCTTTCTCTTCAGAAAGATCAGGATAATATATCTCAGCCAGCTCTACTTGCACTCATTTCCTCCTCTCTCGTCATCAACTCATCCTGATCCTTACTGGTGCAGCTTATAAACAATGCATTATTACTTCCAATTTGTCCTTCCTTTCTCCTTCCTTTTTGTATAAAAATAAGGTGACTTCCATCTGCAAGTTTACTTACTATTTGCCCTAAGTATTTTGACAGCCACTCCTTGCTTCAGTACTGCTTTGCAGCCTGTAGCAAAGGAAGCTTTTCCTTGCAGTTGCACTTAAATACCTACAATGTAGTTGTCCCTAAGTTATACTATAATACAACATGCTGTAAAGGCAACTGTGTTATTTTTATTCTTACAAGCCAAAATAGGTAAATTAGATCATTAGTATTAGTGAATAAATTATCACTGATTCAATAACCCAGTAACTAAGAAATTCAGATTTGGGGGATAGTGTTTAGCTTTCAGTGTTATCCTTACAAAAAGTAGCTAACTTGAAATCCACTCAGTTGACCCTATCCTCCAACAGATAGGGAGACTGTTTAGCTACCTAACATCTGTCAGTCAGGAGAAAAGACTACGTATACATGAAACATAAAAGACCTCGTGATACTGTCTCCATGTTTTCATAAACAAATGAAACAATATGGTTTAACAATATGGTTGAAATCATGTAGAAGGTTAACAAAAAGCTTATCACATACATAAGTGACTGTATGATCTTGACTCTGAAGTCGAGTAACAAATCCATGTTTTTGAGAAAGCCTGAAAGCATTTGCAGTTTGCGTCACTCTTTTGTAAGACACACTTCATGTAGCAGGTTTAAATTGGCCATGTTTGGTATTCACTTGGCCCGCATCTATTTTGTTCTGTCTGCATTCTGATAAAATCGCATGCCTGGAATTATGATTAGGGTGTTCATTCTTTCAGGTATTTTCTTAATTGCTGAAATATGTCTGAGCTACTTATATTTAAATTAAAGTATTTCCATTTGTGATTTAGTGAAGCAGCTACTCCTTTACGGAATTATTAAGACTGATTTCCACAGAATGCCCTTTTTACTACCCATTGTTAATTACACATGCAGCTGGAAGGGAGAGTTCTGTATTCTACGCTCTTCATAGATTAACTTCTTGGTACAAATCAGATACAGCAAGATATGTCAGATACAGCAAGATATGTCAGAAGTTTTGTAGGATAACCGATATTTAAGAATTGGGAAGAATTTTTTTAAAAATATAGTGGCAGTCTTAAAGCTTAAATGATTTTTACCCTGCATACCTTAAGGTCTAGATGAGCAGCATATTTTATAACCATGTTAAAAGCAGTCATAAAATAATCCTGGTTGGTTTCTTCTCCCTTCTGAAGTTAGCGGCATAATAAAATATTTTAGAAAAAAGAAACAGATTTCTTCAGATGTGTGTTCAGTACATAGTGAGATTTATTGCTGTAGTCTGGGTCGGATTCTGTTCTCAGCCATTCCACTATAAAAGTGAAAAAAATAAACTGAAATCATTGATTGATTAAATCGCAACTTCATTGTATTTTTTTATGTCAAGGGATTTACTCTGGATTTGTGCTGCATTACTGAAAATACAGTTTCTTTATTAACACAAAAACCAACTGCATGAATTTAAGAAGGACTGTTTTCCTATTAATCTAGTTTGTTGGAAAGAACTGGGGTAATTTCTTCATCAGTGTTTGTAGTTTCTCCTTTATTATTTAGTGCATTTGAGGTATAGCAACATGGGCTGGTCAGACATTCGCATTCATTTTTCTCCATCTTGAACCATGTAGCATTGATTTAGATGTATTCTAACATGTTGAAACTTGAAGTGCTATTTTGGGTAACGCAAAATCCATGATTTCCTAGTTGAGACTACAGTGCTGTCTGTAGTAACAAAGCTATGCACAGATATGTGTCTCTGCAGATTGAATACACTGGTTTAGGAGTTTATTCTTCTCTTGATACTTCTGAACAGAATTGAACAGGAATTGTGTATAGTTATCCAGGGAAGAGCGAGCACCTATGTGTTGTAATGTCAAAGCCATGTTACGGTGCCGTTGCAAGGCCAAGTGTCAAGGAAAGCCAAGTTAGAATGGATCTGACTCTCCAAAGTGAAATTCTAAGCCTGATTGTACATGATGGCCCCCGTGTTGGTTGTACCAGTTGTTCAAGGATTCTGGTCCTCTTGCTCAGCTGGTCAGAATGCAAAGCAAGAGGATATCTTCCTGCTTTCTGCAGCACCGGCTGAATGCATTTCAATGGGCTGGAGTGTCACTTGTGATTTATTGCCCATTTTTGTTCTTTTATGTGTTATATTTGTCATTTCTGCAGTGACAGTTTCATCTATAAAACAGTATAGTTACAAGAAAATGTTAAGAGGATACAGGAGTGCCATGGGAGCTTTTTTTTTTCTTCGTGCATTAGAGTCAAATGTCAGGTTTTCTGTTTTTAAGACAGTGCAGCCAACACATCTAGGATTTTAAACATTAGTACATTTTCCACAGAGCAACTGAAGACAAGCTGAAGTTGAACAATTAGACAAAGAAGGCCTAAAAATAACACTGATAACAATTCAAAAATGCTGAAATAACCCATAATATAAATACAAGCCCTTTCCAGCTGTAGACGATAGAGAACCTGAGCTGATTAGAAGTCAGTTACCAATGTGATTCTGTTACCGATATTAAGTACTGCAGTTCATGTTTTACAATAATAAGAACTCTTACAAGTTTTTCTGAAAATGAATTAGCAGCCTTAGTTTTGAATGTGTTTGAGTCATTACAGAATAGCCAGATGCTCTGATCAGGGAGGGGTTCAGGACCTCCTCCCATTCAGCTCCTCTTACTCTGAACAGGTTGGGTTGAGGGTGGTGGAACCTTTGCAATTCTCCTGCATAAATAGGAGAGTAGGGAGGATAAACTGCAGAGGGTCATAGCAGCCGTTCTGCTCTCTCATTAATGCTTATGGTTGGCCAAGGAGGTACGGGTTCATCGGCTACCCTGGCACTGTATTGCCAGAGCCAGTTGTTACAGACCTGGGACAGGAACAGCTGGAGATCTCATGACTTAGAAGAAAGTATCAATCATTCCCTACCCTTTAGGAAGGACAAGTAGCCTAATTAGGTATGTTTTGCACTGTAGAGACTGTCTTTTATTCAGAGGAGTTAAAAAGTTGGGTGCCACAGAGTTAATAGTCAGTCATTGCAGGAGCTGTGTTACATCCCTTGAATACACAACTGATTTGGAAATTTGAGTGTTCCAGTCCATAGCTGAGAGAAGAATATGATTCCAAGTGTCACTGTCAAATACCTCTTTTGTGAAGACAATGAAAAAAAAAATTAACTTAATCCACTAAAGATGAGTCTTGAAACTTGAAAAATAAGATTAAATCTTAATATCAGGACACCTGTGAGGTGGGTCTGTTGGATTGGGGAGAAGAGCACTTTCCCTAGTCTAATTACAGAGAATGGAAACATAAAACCCAGTCATGAAAATAACAATGAGAATGAACTGACCAGGACACATTCTTAACAAAATTAAGGAATCTCTTCCATCTGCGCAGTACCAGTCAGTAAGTAGCACATCTAATCGAAAATATTTCAACATCGGCAATCTACAGAGAAGCAGAAAATACAAAACAAAGCAAAAATACCAGTAGATAATTTTTAGAGCGTGGTTGTATGTGAAATAGCGTGTTATTTCATTTCTGCATTAAAAAAATATGCCTCTGATTTTTACTTTCAAAGCAGAACATGTTTTGCATGTAACACAATGAAAAATTAAGGAGAGGCAAGGGAAGAGAGAGAAACTCAGAGATATAATTAGTAACTAAAAAAACCTGTGAATTTCAATGTTTCCCATCTGTAGTTATTGACTGTGTTCATAAAATGCTAAGCAATTAGAATTTTAATTTGAAAGAAAATGTGGGATCAGTTGTGGGTAGAATAGCCTGTAGTTCTTAGGAACTGCAAAGCTGGTGTTTGTATCACTGGAGAGTTTAACAAATGTGTAATACAATATTACCTGGATTACTTCTGTGTTAATGTATAGGTGAACGTTAAAATGTGTTACGGTTAAATAGAGTAGTACAGCAAAGAGGAGAGTAATACTGTCAACTTTAATGAAAAGACATAGAACATACTACCTTGGGCAAAATAATGTTTCAGCAATTCACTCAGTTTAGATTCTTTGAAATAACTGAAATTTGAATAAATATCTAAGCTGCATTTGTCTACTTGGAGTAATAACTCAACACTATGCAAGCCATGAGTGTAGTTACTGATGGGATTTTAAACATGTGCTTCTTCAGACGTTATATTGAAAATGTCCTTTTCTGCAGTAATAGGAGTTTGACTGCAAGAGCAAATTATTTTAGAGCTCTGGGAAAGGTGTTCAACTATATGTGTGCATTTTCAAGTCTTATTTTTCCAAAACTTTGAACTTTCATTTCATTCTCTTCATCCGATATTCTGTTGTATGTTATTGTTGACCACTAAGAAGTTTTTGTGGAAATAGAAAACTCCCATGCAAGTGAAAGTTGAGTCATAGTTTTGCCTAAAAGTGAGTGGAAGTTGCTGTCTCATGGTTTCAAGCTGACAAGAGGGGGAAAGGTGTAGTTTCAGGTTCTGTTTCATCTTTGGAGTTCACATCAGAAACAGAAAGGGAAACATTGTCATTGGTCAGAAGCAAACTATTCATGAAACCTTTTTGAAGGAAAATGGTTATATTGTGCACTTTTCAATATGCTGTCATTGAATTAGACAGCTTCTGATTATGAAGTAAATATGTTGATAATTAAAAATGATATGGAAAGAACTGATGAGAAAAATGGCTGTTTAAGGCATTCTTAATCAAACAGGAAAGATTCTGTAACCCCTAAAACCTACAGGAAATATATGAAAAATGAGAAGTAAATTAGAGATACCCATTCAGAGGAGGCCTAGTCTATTCTTGTCCCTGTACTAGAATCTTTGTTCATCCAACATTGCGTCAGTTTGGACAGGTTTTTTATTGGCAGTACTGTAATCACTTCTGAAATGTGAACAGAATTGCTACACTGTGTTGGCACAAAGATTTAGAATTCTGTGGAATTATTTTTTCTTTCTTGTGCTGATTCTCCCTTCCAGTTCCTCTAGCCAACCTGCCTGCCCCAAAATAGTGTTGACTCTGGAAATGCTTTACAAAAAAAAAAATTGTTACTTTTTTCCTGCTTTTTGTAAATTTATCACAAATACATTTTTACCTTTTTGCATACACCATTGCAATGTATAATTCCATTTATCTTTGAATAGAATGAGCCATGTTATGCGTTCCTCCAAGAAAATAGTTAAGTGGTGAGTAATGGTAAGTAAATTCTGAGAGCATGTCTGGTTTTGAAGGATTTCTGAAGAACCCTTCATAAGAGATACAACGGGGAGGGAGACTGGTAGTGGAAATCACGAGGAACATCAGCCTCATCTGTGAGCCAGTGGCAGCATAGGCCAAAAATGCATGGATGTGCAGTCATACCACTGAGATTCCTATACTACATTGTCCTGAACCCCAACATCCCCACCCCGACTCCCCATTCCTCCTAATGGCAAAGTAACAGGGTCTTCACAGACCTTCCATATGGTGCTGTTCATTAGTCCTTGACTGTTCTTAAGTCCTCAGCGGCAGCAAGATCAGACGATGGCACCTCACTCCACTACTTCCTACCCATAGCTTCAGGTTACTCAATTCCCATGCTGGATGTGATCCTTGCATTTATGAATGGAAGATAAAACAGTTGTGTTTGTCCAAGAATATCTACTTCTATAGCTGAGTATCACCTGCAGTAGACTAGCTCTAGAAACATTGCTCTGATCTGACTTTACATATTTCCTGCCTGGTGGAGGCCGGATGAGTACTAGCAAAATCACATTTTACCTCCTCTAAAGAGGGCAGAGTCCTCTTAAGGCTTCAAATCCACACCTTTCCTCTTTGTAGAAGACAGCTGAAATTAACTTTCAGGGACATCTGATAGTTCTTGACACTTTTCAGTATAGTTTCAGGAGTAGATCTGGTCTTGAGAGCATGGGAGTCAACCAGAGGTCTCCTTCAGCACAGGTGAAATTCAAGTGTCCTTGGCGAGGGTGATGATACATTATCCGCTACTTCTATAGGAGTGGCTAGAAAGTGGTGCTGACTTGCTTAGAAAATGCATTACGTATGGCCAGGATCAGCCTGGACTGGCTGCTTTCATTTCCTTAAGGCTAATTTAAGAGAGTCACTCTTCTACCCTGAGTACTGTTGGCTTGAAGTTATGTAGAGAACCATAAAATCGGATGTTTTAGGGCTAAAAGCTCCCCTTGTTATACATTATACCTCTAGGACTTCTTGTTCACAGAAGTCAGATTTATAACATGCTGTTGCACTTCAGTGGCTGCAAGTAGGATCTCTTTCACACATCATCAGCTGATAACAAGCCTTACATTTCAAAGTACTAAGACACTTGCCGTTCCAGCACTTATTGGTGCTTCTTTCTCAGACCTCCTCATCCTTGTTCATTATGAGACCGACGTGTAAACAGATAATTTGATGCAAGTATGTTCTCATTGCGCCTCAGTCAACCGTCTTGATCAGAAATTTGCATCTCATGGAGTTATATTGATCTTTGCTGCGTTTGGGTAGTCAAAGAGCAGTTTGGTAAAGAAGTCCAGTTTCTTCCTTCCATAGTAATCAGGAGCATTTTATATTTTATTTCGGTGGCGAGGTCTGTCTTTCAGATATGCTACCATGACCTTTCCTTTTGTTGACATAGAGGACTGTGATGTGCACCATTGTGGCTGCTTCTTTGGCCACACAGAATGAGTACTTATAAATATGTAACCAGACTTTTTTCATTATAAAATAGACTAAAGTGTGTCGGGGTAGCCTTTAGGGCCATTTGAAAACTGAAGGTTCCAAAGGCTTTTTATTTTTTCCTTGGGAATTTATTTATTTCCATGAAGGACATACACCATGGCTGGATTTTAAATAATTAATTAATTTCTGGTTGTGATGTGGCTGTTGAGTATGCTCTAAACATCACTTAATGATCTCAGTGCTATTAAAGTGCAAGGACTTACACTTTCTTCCAGTATGAGTGAGGGCTTCCAACTACTTGGGTGCCCACTGGAGAGAAATGAAATTTAATTATTTAAATTTTCTTGATTAAACAAAAGGGAAAAAAAGAGCTAGCAGAAAGGCTTGTGGTTTGTTACAAAGGAGAAAATGAGCTGTTTCTCAAAGCTTGCTTATTTTCACAGAATCACAGAATGGTAGGGGTTGGAAGGCACCTCTGGAGATCATCTAGTCCAACCCCTCTGCTAAAGCAGGTGCCCCTAGAGCAGGGTGCACAGGAACACGTCCAGGCGAGTTTTGAATATCTCCAGAGAAGGAGACTCCACAGCCTCCCTGGGCAGCTGGTCCAGTGCTCTGTCACCCTCACAGTGGAGAGGTTCTCCCTCATGTTCAGGTCGAACTAACTTCCTGTGTTCGAGTTTGTGCCCGTTACCCCTTGTCGTGTCACTGGGCTCCACTGAGAAGAGTCTGGCCCCGTCCTCTTGACACCCACCCTTTAGATATTGATAAGCATTGATGAGATCCTCTGTCAGTCTTCTCTTCTGCAGGCTGAACAGACCCAGGTCGCTCAGCCTTTCCTCATAAGAGAGGTGCTCCAGTCCCCTCATCATCTTTGTTACCCTCCGCTGGTCTCTCACCAGCAGTTCCCTGTCTCTCTTGAACTGGGGAGCCCAGAACTGGCCACAGTACTCCAGATGCGGCCTCACCAGGGCAGAGTACAGGGGGAGGATCACCTCCCTCGACCTGCTGGCCGCACTCTTCTTAATGCACCTCAGGATATCATTGGCCTTCTTGGCCACAAGGGCATGTCGCTGGCTCATGGTGAATGTGTTGTCCCCCAGCACTCCCAGGTCCTTCTCAGCAGAGCTGCTCTCCAGCAGGTCAGCCCCTAACCTGTCCTGGTGCATGGGGTTGTTCCTCCCCAGGTGCAGGAGCCTACACTTGCCTTTATAGAACTTCATCAGGTTCCTCTCTGCCCAACTCTGTAGCTTGTCCAGGTCACGCTGAATGGCAGCACAGCCTTCCAGTGAGTCAGCCACACCCCCCAATTTTGCATCATCAGCAAACTTGCTGAGGGTACACTCAGTCCCTTCATCCAGGTCGTTGATCAATGTGTTGCACAGGGCTGGATCCAGCACCAGCCACTGGGCAACACCTCTAGTCACAGGCCTCCAACTAGACTGCACCAGTGATTACAACCCTCTGTGCTCCTCCATTCAGCCAGTTCTCGATCCACCTCACTGTCCACTCATCTATCCCACACTTCCTAAGCTTACCCATGAGGATGTTGTGTGAGACAGTGTCAAAAGCCTTGCTGAAGTCAAGATAGACAACATCTGCTGCTCTCCCCTTGTCTACCCAGCCAGTCATGCCATCATAGAAGGCTATCAGATTGGTCAAGCAGGATTTCCCCTTGGTGAATCCATGTTGACTGCTCCTGAGAATCTTCTTCTCTTCCATGTGCTTTGAGGTGACCTCCAGTATGATCTGTTCCATCACCTTTCCAGGGATGGAGGTGAGACTGACTGGCCTGCATTTTCCCGGGTCCTCCTTCTTGCCCTTTTTGAAGATTGGATTGACGTTGGCTTTCCTTCAGTCCTCAGGCACCTCTCCTGCTGTCCACGACTTTTCAAAGATGTTGGAGAGTGGCTTGGCAATAACATCTGCCAGCTCCCTCAGCACTCGTGGGTGCATCCCATCAGGGCCCATGGACTTGTGGGTGTCCAGTTTGCCTAAGTGGTCTTTGACCCAATCCTCCTTGACCAAGGAAAAGTCTTTCTTTCTCCAGACTTTCTCTCTTACCTCCAGGGACTGGGAATCCTGAGGGCCGGCCTTAGCAGTGAACACTGAAGCAAAGAAGGCATTCAGTAATTCCGCCTTCTCTGTATCCTCTGTCACCAGGGCACCCTCCTCGTCCAGCAGCGGGCCCACATTTTCCCTAGTCTTCCCTTTGCTGCCAATGTACCTGAAGAAGCCCTTCCTGTTGTCCCTGACCTGCCTTGCCAGATTCAATTCCAGGTGGGCCTTGGCCTTCCTCGTTGCATCCCTGCATGCTCTGACAACATTCCTATATTCCTCCCAAGTAGCTAGTCCTTTTTTCCACCTTCTGTAAATTACCTTCTTCCCTTTAAGTTTTTTTACAAGCGCATTGCTCATCCATGCAGGTCTCCTGCCTCCTTTACTTGACTTCTTACTCGTAGGGATGCACCAATCTTGACCTTGGAGGACGTGGTTCTTGAATATTAGCCAGCTCTCTTGGGCCCCCTTGCCTTCTAGAATCTTAACCCATGGGATTCCTCCAAGTAGGTCTTTGAAGAGGGCACAGTTAGCTTTCCTGAAGTCCAGGATTGTAATCCTGCTTGTTGCCCTGCTTCTTCCATGCAGGATCCGGATTTCTTTTAAGTCCTTTTTTTGAAAAACACATTCTCCAACAAAATCCAGTCTAAGGAGCCTGGATTAAAATCCTGTTAAAAAATAAATTGTGATGAGTCCAGAAGATATGTGTTAAACTGGGAACTTTATTTGTTTTAGGCATGTTTTGTAAAGAATGTTATTATTCCTGACAGACAGAAACACAGATGTTTAACAAAAAAAGTCTTTTTGCTCACATGCACCTACATGAATCATCCACCAGTGAGAGATACTGTTCATTTGATAGTCGGTTAAATGAGTCGTATTCATCAGTGAAGTAGTTCTTTGCATTTCTTTTCATGCCGTTCTTTGTCGCTCATATTTACATTTTTGTAAAGAATATCACAAACAAAATTAATAATTCATAATTATTGTTACACAGTGGAGCCTTATTTTGATAGTTCCTTCTTAGCATAGATCTTTTAACAAGGCTGTTCTTTCCTGCATTTGAAAATGCCAAATAAACAATGTACCAAATCAGCATGGTTGTCTTGTAAAAGTACAGAAATCTTTTTTAGGGAAGGAAGATCTGTACAGAGCAATATCTATTGTACTGATGATCATAAATTACAGAGAAGATACCCTCCTACAAAAATATAAGTAGTGTTTGCCCTCATTCCCAGACATTCAACAAATAGATTTAGTGAGTGCTAACACATCATAGGAAGGGAAATCAGGATACATTGATTTCAACACTTAAATGGCTCCTGTGCTTAGCAAAACAGAAAGAAAGTGCAATCCCTGACCCGTGGAAAAGCAGTTTATACATGAGCATTTCCAAAGGGAACAGAAAGGGAATAATACTGTAAAAAGAGAAGTAAAGCAGCCCTTACTCTGAGGCGTTTACAAAACTAATATATTCAAGGCATGGACTAGAGAGAAAACTGAAAAAAATTCTGATCAAAACCACCTTCTGTCACAAATTATACCCTGCCCAACACCACCTCGTAACTTCTACCATATGGACAAAAAGCCAGTGCAGTTTCGAAGGAGAACTAGGAACACTGATTTGAAAGCTAACAATGAGGAAGGGGAGGGAGAACTTTCTCCCTTAGCTGGAGTTCTACCAGGAGTAATAAAACAGATTTTGTTAGCAGAATACATGCTGGCTAGCAGATGAGGACTGAATGCCAGTCACTTACAGTATAAACAGACTAGCCAGGGTGGTAATTCATTTCATCTACAAATCTGTATGTGTTTTGGATCTTCTCCAAGACAAGTCACAAATCCTGGCATCTGGAATGAACTTGAAATTCAAATAAAAAGCGTGTTGGACTGACTTGTCTTTTCATAACACCAGTAGTGCTGCTACGGCCTTAAAAATGAGGGCACAGTTTTCTGCAGTCATGAGGAAGATGGGGTAGAAATGCTGAGGAAACTTCTGGGGGAAACTGGACATTTTGCACTACTGCCCCGTTCAGGTGTATTTTGCAGTCTGTGATATCATCATTTGACATTCGTAAGAAGGATCTACCTCTCTTCGTACCAGTAGCACAGACCTATTTGTGTACTGTGTTATTTTGTCATGCTGCATTTTATCCCAGCCCATTACTTGGCACTTCTGCTTTTCCCACCTTTATGTTTACGAACCTTTATGTTACTTACTTACTTCCTTGGAGCACCTTAACCAACATCATCCATAAAAACATTACTTCGTCCCTCAAATCACTCTTGAAGATCTGTTTCCTCTGTGTTACTGAGTGGATATGGTGAGTGATACCAGCTAGCTAAAAGAGCAGGAGGGATAGAAGGGTTCATTTATTTGGGTGTTGTAAATGCATTTTCTTAGGGGTATTTGCCTCCCTCTCCCACCTGCAGTTGCTACACCTGCCTGTTAGAGCCTAGCTCATCTAGATAGTAGGCTTTTAGTGGCAAAGATTGCTTAGCTGTGTGGTTGCACTGTTCTTAGTACAGTGGGGCTCCCAATCTGATTTAGAGCTTTTAGATCCTACTATCATGCAAATAATAGAGATTAGTAATTGTAGTAGCCTTTGTAATTTGTGTTGTCCTTGGAGAGTGTGGGCAAAGTCCTTAAAGCCAAGTTCTTAGATCTTTTCAGTCTTCGTGATTTGTGGCAGGGACAATAGCACTCTAGTGATGGGTATTCCAAGGAAGTATCACATCTCTCTGCCTCCCTTCTGCCTTGTACCGTTTTGCATGATTTCTGCCACCTAATCACAGTGCAAGTGTCACACAGGGGTATAATGTTTCATTTTCCTTACTCACTCTGTAAAATAAATTAAAAGCAGGTGCTGAGATGTGTTAGTTGGTTTGCACTGCCTGCTTAAAAAAAATCGTGGGCTGCTTACTAACACAAGAAGTTAGTCTAAAGTTTGACTGGAGTCTAAGGCAATCTGGACTAACTGTATTATTACTTTAAAGCTTTGTAAAGTTAGCCATTGCATCAGTCACTGGAACACTTGTGAATGAAACACAGTTGGAAAGGTTTGCAAGTGACTTACCAAGCAAGTACCTTTTAGGAGCTTAAAGCTGCAGAAAGGAAGTAAAAAAGGCAGCAACCATGGTCAGCCTTGACGGGGAGAAATAAAATTAGACCAGCCGAGTTAATTAAAGAAAGGGATTATTTCTTGACTCAAATAAGAGAAGAAATGTCTGGATTTTTTGGATTGCTTTAGACAAAACAACCTATAACTACTTTTTAGTACTAACAGGTTTAATCTTATTCCTTCCTTTTAAAGTATAACTAGCAGCGCCTTGAGTACTCACCCAGAGTTATTTTATTGGTCATTCTATTTTATACAATGGTCAGTCATTTCTAACTACATTTTTTGGGAAAGGATTAATAAACGTTGAACAGAAAGTGCAAACTTTGTTTATTTACAAAGAGAGAAGGAGGGAGAGGTTTTGTTCAATTTGGTAGAGGTGCATTTTGTTTACTTCGGAACATTTTCATTGGTTTTGAAAAACAAGATAATACTTTCATGTAAGTTAAAAGAATGATATTTTGCTTGGCTGGTTAATTCAGTGAATAGTCTTAGTTTCCATTTTAATGAGGAATAGTTCTGCTCAAACTTTTCTACCCATAAACTACGTACAGGAGATTGTTGTTTATGAAGTTTTGTGGTTGATCAATAACACAGCACTTGTGTCTTCTGAGTGAGAAAGGAAAGGGAAATTTTCCATCCAAGGAAGTGGCAGAACCTTTTTCCAAAAATCACAAGATATTCCTGTAATACTAATACCACACCTGTATCTTTCTGATGAGAACTAGTTCTTCAAAGAGAGAGGAATTTTTTTCCCACCCTTCTAACCCATAGTACAGAAATAGACATTTCACTGCATGAAGTAATTTAAGAATTTAGGGTGTGGCAGACAATAAATACTAGCAACTAGGATGCAGCAAAATGGCTGAGTAATCACTAAACTTCAGAACAGGAGATTTCTGTATTAAGAAAAAGTTAATTAAATAAGTCTGAGAGTCAAAAATAAGTGAAATAAAATCTTCAGATGTTTCATGAATACTACTTAAAAATACTATCACTAGGTCTTGCGAAGGACTGAACAACATGGGACCCATGAGGGAAAGTCATAAATTAGGCCAGCTGAATTGCATTTTTTTGAAGGTAAGAAAAAAAGATATTTCACATTTTAAGTGCTGCTGTAGGGAAAGCCATAAAGAATGGGCAATAAATAAGTAAGACTGAAATTGGAATCAATTAGATTAATTAGAAAAGTAAATAACTAAGGCTATAGAACCAAACAGTGTTACTGTCATCCACCTTATTTGCTGGATTTAGTAACACCTTGGAGTTTAGCTATAAGCGTATCTCTTGGTTTTCACTTCTGGCAGGAAGCACTCTAGTTTGTTCTCATCAAGTAAGAACTCTCCAAAGTCAGCATCTTAATCCTTTTCAAACGGGCAGGAAACATTTCCTTGTCCTTTCATTTTCTAAGCGGCTCCCTTGACCTGTCCTGCACTCACTGCTCTTTACTGACCTACTGCCTTTCTAGAGGTGGACCACATTATATGTGTCAATTTGGCCTAGTTTCTTCTAACTCTCAGTCTCAGTAAGAAAACAGAAGTGAGATTATTGTGTAACGCTTAAAGTCAGGCTTAAAAGTAAAATGAAAAAAAAAAAAACACAAACCCAGTAAGTCATTAGGTCCAGTGTTATAAGGAAAATGCAGTGGGCTTAGCCCAGCTGTTGGCAACAATATGCAGTCTGTCATTAAAAACAGATATTTTACTGGAGATACAGAGCTCCATAGTCTCATAGTTACATATTTTTAAAGTCTCTAGGGTGAGCAAGGAAATTAAAAATGACTATGTTGGACAAACCTGTCGAAACAACAATAATAAATAGAATAAAATGCCAAGACTATAATATCATGATACAATAATGTATAGTTAACACTATTTCTGTAAAGAAGGATTACATTTCACTCAGCTTTTTTAGTATGTGTCAGTACAGCAGAGTGAAAGATAAACCACAGCATCATTTTTTTAGACTTGCAATAGTAATTTTCCAAATTTCTCTTGAAAATATGCAAACAAACTAAAACCACAAATTGACATTGCAGTTTATCAAGCGGCAAAATGAATTTCGGTGCTACTACCCCTCGCTGCTTTGATTCCCTTACGCGCGGTTCACCTTTCTTTCCATGGTGCCAGTGCACTTGCCTGTGTGGCTATAGGTTAAAAGTCAGTTAAGAAGTAATTATGAGGTGAGAGACAAATATCTCTCTGGTTCAAAAGTTACCCATCATCAGACAGAAACCAGAGAGAAGTAAAATGGCAGCTTTTATTGTAGCTAATGCACTTAAGGTTTTAATATTATATGCTGTGAAGAATTTCAGCAGAACAAAAGCAAGCTGAATAAAGAGGTAGTGCCATTTCAAATGTCAGTCTTCATAAATGCGATGTAGTGTTCAGTGGAGGTAAATTTGAATTACTTTTAACTCATAAAGGGTTCAACACTGAAGAAAGGGATGCGGGTTTCACTTTAAACAATGCGCCAGTGACCTGTTCAGTGTCCATCTGATGTCAAAATAAAACCAAACAGAATGCAAAGAGGGGATAAATTATGGGGTAGAACACAACAATTTTTAAAAATCCTGTTGTAGGAGAACTGAGGTATGTTAAGGAAATAATATTAAATAAAGTGAAGAAAGTTGATCCAGAATTTCTAATACTAAAAGACTCAAGGGATGCTGAAGAAAGGTGAGAGGTGGCAAATTTGGTTTTTACCCAAGTAGATTTTGGAACCCACTGATGCCAAGAGAGGAACAACATTCTGTCAGGGAATGAATGAGATGCTGAATGGAACTAAAGGAGAATTGAGATAATGCCAATATTTGGGTTTTGTGATAATTAATGATAGGAGTTTTTCAAAGGCGTGTCATAGAATCATGGAATCATAGAATCACAGAATGGTAGGGGTTGGAAGGGACCTCTAGAGATCATCTAGTCCAACCCCCCTGCTAAAGCAGGTTAGCCTAGAGCAGGTTGCACAGGAACATCAAACATCATGTTTCCAGTTTAAGACAATCTCTATTATGAGTCAGGCTGAGTCCCTCATGGTGGAAAGCTTTATTCTATTTTTGACTCAGGGTGGCTTTACATGCACTTTTCTTAGACAATTTGAGATGATCCCACAAGTGGATAATCAATAGGTGATGCAATATGGGAGTTTCAGTGTCCTGATGTTAAGCTCCGTATCTCTCCTTGTGTAGGCTTTCTTTGGAGAATTTGAAATAGTGGTGGATTCCTCAGCTTGTCCATGACTCCCAAGAGTGTAATGCTTTGTGTCATTGAAAGCATTTCATGAAAGTTGCTCTCTGGGATATGCAGAAAATGTGTGTGCTCTGAATACAATTTTGATATTGTCTTCTCTACATAGTGTAAGTCTAGGTAGTTCCACTGAAGTGAGGACACTGTGCTGTCAAAGAGAGACATGACACTGCGATAAAACACATTGGATAGTCGAGAGTTCTATGTGAAAACGTAGCAAGACTGCCTGCACTTACTTTTAATATTTATAGCATTCAAGATCTCAAAACTAGTGCTGGACACCTTAGCAAGAGGAATGAAAGCATAAGGCAGAATTTGATTTTAAGAAGATATTACCGATGAGTGTTCTACTAGGGTGAGGTAGCCTGAAGGAGATAATGAAGAATAGACTTTGGAAGGAATCAGTCTTAGAAATTACATCTGAAAAGACTGCTTGTCGTTGACTTTTTGCATTCTTTCTTGCTTGGGCTTTAGGTTTAAAAGAAGAGGACTGTGAAGTCCTTATCACCTCTTACCATTTGCATCATACTTGATTCACTGCTTCCTGTTTGCCAAGTTCAACTAGCAACTACCTTTTGCATAAACATACTCTAGCTGTCTCCTAAATAACTGCTACACCTTTGAGTGCCATGCAGATTACAGCAATATAGAGTTTAACAAAATGATTTATATATGACGCAAGGCAAATAAAAATACAACTGTTTATAACAGAATTTTATGCATCTGCACTGAAGAAAATACGAAGCCAGATTCTGTTATCGTTACTCATACGGAGTAATGTTTTACTAATTCAGAATTGCAGTGTATTACTATTGAACTAATATTCTGGTGGGATGGGGCACAGAGATAGGCAGCAGATCATCTTGTCTGACTTAACACTTAGACAAAGTACCATGGCCAGAATTTTCCAAAGAACTTGGTTCCTGCAGTTAGCTCTGGATGTATTTTGATTAAACATTAGCACCTTTCCTGGCAACAATATGAATTGCTAGGTTTTCCTGGCATTCCTAGTGGAAAAGAGTTTTGAAGATGTAGGCCAAAAGTGTAAATGTGGGTGCTCAGAAGTACTCGCCATTGTAGACTACCCTGGTTACAACTGAGAAGAAACACTGGAAATGTTTTCATTGTACTTTTCGGAAAATATCTCTGCATGTAAATTGATCACCAATTTACTTTCTTTCAAAAAAAAAAAACAGGAATGGAAGAAACACATAAAATATAATTGGTGCTTTCAAAATCCTCTGTGAAACCCAGACAGTGATATAAGAATGTGGTCTTAAAATATTACACTTCACTTAGGCTTTACTCTTCCTTCTCCCTTCCCCAAAAAGCTACAGCAGGAAAGTGATCCATAAATCCCTGTGTCCACTTTATGGCATGGTGTCTCAAATCATGAATACTATCACATTTTGATTTAAAAAAATGGAAGTCCATAAAAAAAAAACCCTCCGTTTAGTGAATTTAATGTTGCTTCCTTAACATTTTTCATCCTGAACTCATTTAGTAGAGGAAATGGATATTTCATCAGACATGGATTTGACATTCCATCACATTATACAGTAAACAGTACAAACGATGTTATTTTTTTTAAATGGAGAAGCTGGAAGACCTAAGACAGTAGCTGCTGTAAGGCACCGGTTATCTCATTTAAACAGATATTAAATGTGGGTGCCAGTGGTGTGATCATCAGCTGCTTCCCACTTTGTGAATAAATTGCTTAGAAGGAGTCTTTTTGCCTACCAGATGTGACCTAGATTTAGATTTCCAAAGGCAGGAAAAAAAAAAGTCTATTGTGTGAAAAACAATTGTGGGTAAAATGCATGGTAAATGAGCTTATCTCACTTTTCCAGGTGTTTAAGCTAATATGTTACGGAATTACAGCTTCATTTATGAAAAATAATTGAAGAAAATGTTCCAGCAAATCAGATTTGGATAAAGGCTTAGGGTAGTTATTGTGTTGTTAGCAAGTTTCTAAATGGCAGAAAGAAAAGGGAGCCACCACAGATAATAGATATTTGTGAATATAGAAATTTGTGGATCTGTGAAGAGGCTCTTACAAAAGGGTCAGGGCCGGCTGTGGTATCCCACCTGTGTTGCGGTCTAGCAAAATGTCACAGAACAATGTGGAGAATTGTATTCCTGTCAACGTATACGGAGCAGAATTTTTTCTTAAAAGATGAAGACATCTGTTGACCCTGGATAAAACTAATGAAATTGGTAGGTTAAATGCATAAACATCGGAATAACATCTGTATTCTTCTTCTCTCTCTTCTTTCCCTTTTACTGATTCCATAGGAGCTGCCACTCGAAAACCGGACCCAGAGCCTGAGAAGCAGACCGACCATACCGTTAAAATTGCTGGAGTCATTGCAGGCATCTTGCTGTTTGTCATTATATTTCTGGGGGTCGTGCTGGTAATGAAGAAAAGGTGAGCAATTAGTAGATGTTTTCTATGTACATATTCCTATCACGGCATCTCCTACAGCAGTTCTCAGTTTGATATTGGCAAAAGTATCCATCCACCTTCGTGCCCTTTGACACAGAGTTTAGGAAGTATTGCTCCCTCCCAGCCCCAAAGCTTTGCTGGGTTTTTGTAAAACTACAGTACCTGTTTCATCCCACAGTGTTTTCTATGAATTAATGTTTGTGGCTTTGTTATAGAAGAAAAACAACTCAAGGTTAATGATTCTAGCACTTTACGTGTTAGTACTGCGTGATGGACACTAATGATAGAACAGTAACTCTGTCCTGAGATTATCAACTCGATTCAACAGATCAGCTGAAAGTTAGATGTGGTTTTGTTCTTGAATGTAAACGAAACCCTCAGCCAAACAGGAGCTAGAGCTAAGGTAATTTTTGCTAAGAATGGAGTCTATATTGTTCTGCATAAACTTCATTCCCTGAAAACAAATGAAAATGTTACAATGGTGCTGAATGTTTCCAAATGCTAGTTCAACACACGCATGCATTGAGGTTGTTTTACTTTGAGTATCATTTGAAAACTGCTACAATATTAGAAGTGTAAGGCGTTTAAACCTGTTTGCCTTTCTCAATACTGTAAAAGGAAAAATAGTAAAAGGAAAAGTATCTCGTAGCTAGGGAGGTGGCATGGGTAAGAAAAAAATCCGTGTGATTCTAGAAGCTAACCCTAGATTGGGAGAAATTTATTAGCAAATAGAATCAAGGTTATAGGTTGTATCCTGAGCGATGTGAGATTTGCAGCGGTAGAGATGGGGTTGGGAGTGTGTGAGAGCTGTATAGAGGGGCTGAGTCGCGAATTCTGCTTCCACATCTGCCATAGTGTTCTTACTGTCCCGTAACGCCTCACCTCCTTGCCATTCACCCTGTATTATCCCCTTTTTGTCTTTTGCGAGCAGTCTTGTCCTCATTTTGCTTATCCCAACACTATGCGATTTAATTGTATGTTAACTGGTTTGGCAGGTCTGAGATAGTCCAAACCCCTGAGCTGCCTGAAATTCTTCCAGAATTTGAACAGTGGAGGTGAACAGCTAAGGAGGCAGCTGCCTGACAGTGCCTCAGGGCAGGCAACAGAAGTAGCTGCTTTTCACTCTCCTTGAAGACAGAAGCAGGGCCATGAGTTAGAAGGGCTCTGTGGAGAGAAAGGTGAGCCGTGGCCAGGGCTGAGGGCTAGGTCGTGACAAGAGGTAGGTAAAGCAGTCAAAAGCTGCCATACAGAAGAGATTGAGACTTAAGCCCCAGGGCAGGTCTGGCTGGGGCAACGAAATCGACCCAGTAACCAAATCTCAGTAAAGTACAGTGTAGCAGAACTAAAATCTGTTCTGACTTTGCAGTACTTTTTTCTTCCGACTTCTGGTTTCTTGCATCATTCATACCTTCAATTTTAACAGTTGAACTCCAGACGCCTCCCTAGGGCCAGACACAGCACTTGGCATGCAGGAAGGAAGGCTTCTCATGTTGTCTGGCCAATCCAGCTTCACACAATTCCTGACCAGCATTCATCACTTTTTCTCTTCCAGTTCTAAGCCTCTCCTTAAGCATTTTGGCCAAAGGTAGGATATGTTCACCCAAATTCTTCTCAATCTTGAACGGAGAGCATTGCAAAAAGATCCAAATAGTTTCAAAGTAAATAAGGTGTCAGAGTCTCTGGCTGAATGGATGCTATAGCAGCTCTTACTTCATTCTCTAGGGAAAAGCGCTTTGGTAATCTAATTGTTAGAGGCAGGAAGGCTTGAATCCTAACTGTTCGCGTGTTAATGCAGAGGGATACTTGATTTCTTCTGTCTACCACAGCACAGTAATTATTACTCATAGTAATTCTGTTGTTAGAAGAGAAGTGCATTATGTGAGCTTCTTTGGGGTTCGGAATAAATCTGCTTGTGGCAGAGATGAAACTATTGAAAGTACAAGTCCAGGAACTCTCTTACCAAATACATACAATTTTATTGTGTACTACAGAAAGAATGATACCAATAACTTAAACGTATCCCAGAATGATGCTGCAGCCTTGAACAAAACAAACCATGAAGTCTGCTGAAGTGAATATTAAAAAGTAAGAATGGTTCATCTGTGTAACAGGATGTGACTAGGCTTTAATGAGAGTTTCAGGAGGTAGGTATATTGTGTCTCAGACCTCTAAAGCAGATGCTGTAGCATAGAGGGTTTTGAATACAGTTGCACTCATGACTTAAGCAAAAGATGAACCGTTTCTTCAATACATTGCTATTGGTGCATTAATTTACTATGCTGCTGAGAGCCCCTGTGGCTACACCTTGCTTCACTTACTGTGTATACATTATGGATTTGAAGAAAATGTATAAATCAATCTGCGAGCTTAGTATAACTGTAGTGGTTTTGCAGTTTTATGATACTTCAGGTGCTACTTTGAGAAACAATCATAGTGAGCTAGCATGCCATTTGACTACTGCACTTAATCATTTTATTTCATTTACTTTATCAGGAGTTTTACCGGAGTAAAGTTCTGATTGCAAAATAAAATAGCATGTTGTAATTCAGTGACACCTTTTCCCCTGAGAACCGGTTTCCTCTCTGCACTATTACGTGCAGACTCTTTGGGCTGCAGTGCTAGGTTTCACTGCGCTGAGTCTGCACACTCTGAAACTTGTCTTCCTTGGAGCTGACTACAGCAGTATTCCATTCACACTCCACTATCCCAAGGCATATCCCAAGGCACATACTGTCTGTTACTCGTTCTTTTGCGGAAATGTGTCCTTGTAGACTTGATCTCCAGATCTCAACAGTAGATTAAATTTACTCTGTCTCCTGGGCTTCACGGTCCGTAATTAACTTAATTTCAAACCATTTCTTTCCATTATCAAGAGATTTGGAAAGCGATTTCACTGTACATGATAACCATGTCTTTATCCAACATATTCCTTTAATAACCACCTCAGTTGGGCCAGCAACCATTCTTTGCTTGGTCGGTGCCAGGCACCACAGGTTTTCGCAGATCAGCCTCTTTGACTTTTAATTCAGTAGCCAAGCAGGCAAGACCAACACTCAAAGCTAAGTTCTCAGTGCCGCACACACATGCTTTGGATATGCTCACTGTCAAAGCAGTAAGTAGAGAAGTTCTGCAAATATCAATAGTCATTAGGAATCACTATTAATTTCACTATAAAATGGACTTCTGAAGTAGTTATATTGTAAACTGGGCCCCAGAGAGATTAGGTGGCCTAACTATTCAGCGTATGGTATGGAGTCACTAGTGAGAATAGGAACATCATGGATGTGAAAACATTTTCTGTGTGGACGCTCACTCTTTGACTAAAGTAAACCAGATTTGTATGCCTGTCACTTGGGTCAGGGGAAGACTTAGTGCTTTCCTGTTTTTCTCCCCACTTGGTTGTCAGAGTTCTTTATCTGTTCTGTTCTATCTTTTTGTCATCCATTCTGTGATTCAGCTACATGCCTGCATAAAGATGTCATGTGGTGTAGACTAGTAACCTGCAAGCTATTCCTAAAACCAGTATGGTCATGTCAATGAGATGATTCTTCTCTGTGAAGACAGTATAATGCCATTAGGTTTTTCTCTCTGCTGTGATCCAAATGTCTCACATAACAGTTAACACGAAGTCAGTGGAAACACATACATGTATTTCCACAATATTGCTTCACAATAAAGTGGATTTTGAATCTGATCGTGAATATTAAATCTCAGGCAAGGCCCTTGATCTCTGCCAGTCTTTGATATACCTGCATAGAACTTTATAAAAACTAAAAAAATTAAAAAACTAAAAATGCAGCAAGTAGGTTCACCTTTTGGTCAAGCTTAAAGTGGAGCAGTGAAAATGAGAGAACTGTTCCCACAGCCTTCGGAAAAGCAAAAGCAATTAAATCAAGACTTGGAAAATTCAGAACCTTACTGCTTTATTCTTTTCTCTTTTCCTTTTTTTTTTCTTTCTTTTCTATTCTATATCAACTAAGTGTAAAAAAATATGCAGAAGTTGAGAAATTAGATTTATTGGTCCAAGGTTTGCTTGAAAGTATGTATGTCTTTGGGGCAGCTGTTTCTTTTGGGGCTTCCATCTTGCTGCTGCAGTGGGAGTGCAGTAAGGACGCAGTTATTCAAATTTAACTATATTGACTTCTGCTTCAGTTGTAGGATGCCGTTTTTCTGATCATTGCATTTCTCCACAAAAAGGTTATTTCCTTTTGCATATCTTTAGTTTCTGTTTTCAGCTGGTTTTATGCTTGAGCCTTCCAGTAGTTTCTAGCGTGTTACTGTGGCATCTGTTTAACTCAGAGGCTCGAATTCTTGGCAGTGGATAAGGAAGGCTTTTGCACTCAGTGGAGTTGGGCTGGGAATGCATTGGTCCCATTCCCTGATAGCAAATCAGGCTGTTCAGTTGTACACCTTTGCCAACTATTTCAAGCAGTTAGAACAGAAATTGGAGATAATGGGGCTGAAGGAAAAGTCCAGTCTTCTCCCAGTGCTACCCCTGAACCTTGTTTTTCCCTCTAGGCCAGCTACAAAAGAAAGACCATGAAAGAAATCACTGTGGTAATTACACAGTTCCGCAAGTTTTGCCTTCTAGTGGAACAATCCTCCTATGGGCAGCAGCATTGGTTTTGATAAATTTTGTAGTGGAGCCTTATTCTACAAGTGGTATTTATGAACTCTATTTCTGACTTCAGTCCTGAAGTATATAAACGTGCTTTATATTATCATGATGCACAGAAACAGTTTATTGGCATAAAATAACCTCTATAGTGGAAAGTGACTGAAGTCACGCACAGAAGAAAATTTGGCCAAGGTTGGCCAAAATCTTTGGGTCACTGTCTTTAACAGAGAGAGGCTTTTCATACATAGAGAGAGAGAGAGAGTCCGTTTGTATGCATCATGTAGGAAGTAAAATGGAATTAAGAATGGTGCATGTGGCCTGAGGACTTGCAAGTCTAAAACTTTCTGATTTTAATGTATTCTTTTTACTTGTCTTTCCAGTGTGTGGTATTCTTGAGAGTCAAAAACCACAGTGCTCTTTTTCAAGAACTTTCATATGGAAAATCTCACAGCTAACAATATGAAAATAACCGCAGCTTGAGACTTTTAATTTTTCTTACACAAATTTTTAATGGGACATTTGCACAAATTAAAGCTCCTGGATTTTCAGCATTTTTTCCATGAGCAATAATTTGTCTTTATAACGTATTTGGCAGAATTCTGACTATAAGTATCAGCAGTGCTTCACTGATTAATTGTATTTATTGTTGTTTCTCAAATTATTATATATCTTTTAGAAGTATGAGAACATTTGTACTAATTACGTTAAATCATGGCAACATATGGCAAGAAATAGGGTTGGCAGTGTCGTGAGATTCTAAATTAAAGTGAGAGAATCGGTAATTCTGAAGAGAAGGGTGGGGGGAGATATAATTATGAGTGAACCAGAGATAATAGAGCAGGTAAGTTGATCTGCTTTGAGAGGACCTGATCCTGTGCTCCTTGCTGAAGGTGATGGGATATGTGCTGGTGGAAGAAGCACCTAACTTTTTTGCAGCTTTCCCCTTACTCTATTCTAAGATGTCTTTTAAGACTCAACTTTAACAGGTGTGCATTTTTGCAGATGTGCCACGTGATTAAATATTCAGTATCTAGCCTCTTCTGTTNCTTACTCTATTCTAAGATGTCTTTTAAGACTCAACTTTAACAGGTGTGCATTTTTGCAGATGTGCCACGTGATTAAATATTCAGTATCTAGCCTCTTGTGTTTGAACAATACTGTTTGCATCAGAAAAATGGGAATAAAAATTGGGAAATATTTCTAACGGCATCTTCACACAAAGAAGATGAGAGAGAAAATTTGATGAAAGCCTAGTTTTCAAAGGGATGCCTGAAGCATGTAGCTAGAGGCAAGTTAACGTTAGTTACAGTCCTTTGCAAGGCCTGTTTGCATGTTCCCTCTGTAGTCAAAGGGCTGTACGCACGTGCTCTAAAAATTACAAATGCCTACATAGCTCCTTTCAGTCTTTTATCTTACCAACATGTGAATGCTACTTGACGTCATGCTCAGAGGTGTTTTAATATCTCCAGCCTGTTTTTAATTGCAGTCAATATATGGAATTCATTTAGGTTCGAACACGCCCCTTTTGGAGCATTGCAGTCCTGCTTGTAGTGGGCTCATAACTGAGGGAAGGAGAGGTGTAAAGCAGAAGAGCGTAGCTGGAGGGCTTCTATACTTTGTACTCATGCAGAGCATGTCTGCGTGGGGGATCTGGCTGTGCAAGAGGTGATGCAGGAAAGACTGACTGGGTCCGTATTTCTCAAGATGGTGGTGCTAGGTCGCCAGCTTGTTCTTTGTGACATTCACATGGGCAGAAATAACAGGGATACAGGATCAGTTCGTATTTTTTCCTCTACTTCATGAGGAAATACTACCAAAATAACTTTAGCCAGCAAGGGTAGCCTGTTTGTTGTTTCCTCTCTGGAAACAAGTTCTTGTTCTGTCAATGGCAGAACTGAATTCTTTAAGTAAAGAAAGGGATATCCAAAGATTCGACAGTACTGTGACAGGAGGAGAAGCTGCTTAATACATGTTCTGAAATTCTGCGTTGTTAAACTTCTAACACCATGTTAGAAATTCCATATCCTTATTCCTAATGCAGTTGAGGTGTAATCAGAGGCGTTTTATCACTTTAATTGGGAGTGTTTATGTGTGTAGTATATGCAAAGTTAAATAAACATTAAATATCTAACATTACTTGGATAGTAGTTGTACTTTAAGGTGGTTTGATTTAACAGTTGGAGATGCATTACACATTGTATTGCTTAAAGTTTTATGGAGATTGGGTATGTCATCTGTCTGTTCCAGACGTGTTGCATGGTATGCCCAGATATACATTCTTACTACCTTTCATTTGTGTCACCAGTTCTGGTCTCGGTTTCATCTTGATTTTTCATACATTAATATTTGGCTTTTCTTTCCTTCCATTTCATCTTTTCCACCACTGCCTAATCCTTCCACCATCATGGCAGAAGAAGCTATCACTCCTACACTTATTACCTGTAAGTAACTTCTTTGTCATCAGAGACACACTTTCTGCCATGTTGTTCCATGCATAAGTAGTGAATGCCAATATTAAAAGTTCCTTTATAAAAACAAACTTTGTAAAACTTTTACCAAGGTAGAAACAACATGGTCAATAATGTAATGAAATATTTAGCTTTATAGCAGTTTCTTATGCCTCATACTGTGCCTTAGAGTCCTTTGAATATCATTATGTAACAAATTTTCTTAGCTGAAAAGTAGCAGGTATAAATATCATTACCATGTTTATAAGAAATTTTCATGCCTAAGCAACTATTTTTAGATGTTTTTAGTGGTTTCTTTCTCATTTGTTCTGTTGAAAATACAGCATTGGTTAGATATGTACAAGCATTTCCATTTGTTGCTGTGTACGTATTACTGCATTTTCATTAATAATGATCGTGCATAAATGTCATGAGTTACCATTACTGGAGGGGATTTAGTAGGAGACAGCACTAAAAAGTTAGAGCAAGATGAAGCATAACTTTCAGTAAGTAATAACTTTTCATTTTGATACAGTCCTTAGTAATACCATTATATTATTCTTCATTTACCCAAAGCCTTTGTTTCGTTCCCTGCTGTCAGCAGGTAATGAATGAGAAGGGTTCGTCTGTGAATTTGGTAAATCCCTTTCTGAGGCTATTCACCTTTTCTCACTTTCCAGGTAGAAGTGCATTATAGTTTTTGGATTAGCAAAATTTTAGAGGTCTTTCTTAGTCATGAAATGAGACGTGTTTAAGCTTGTTTTACCTTGTTGGCCAGTGGCAAAAATCAGCTGTCCAGTAGATATCTGTCTTCTTTAAAGCTTTAAAAGGTTTAAAAGTCATGAGAAACTAGGAGATATTTTTATATAGTTACAGAAGATAGAGTGTTACTTGCATGAGACAGAGTGTGGTAGTTAGTATTCAGGTACATATGGTAGTAGCATGCTCTTGAAAGGAACACATTTCAGTAACCTTCTTACTCAAAAAACTTACTAGGTTTCTCATGTTCCTTTTTAGTTGCTCTTCAAACTTTTTAAATAAATGTTTTTTCAGTTAATATTTTGAAAAAGCATCAAACATTCATTTATAGAATTTAAGGAAAAATTAGCTAATGTTTTCTACCTTGACAACTTGGTAAGCAGAACCATGATATTTAAACCTCTTAGTTGAAATTCCCTAAGACTTCTGAATGTATTGAAACTGCTCATTTACTTGGTAATTCAGATTTCATATTACATTATTTGACACTTTACATACAGTGCAATTTTTTAAACTGTTCTTTAAAGCATTGTATTAATATGAAGGTCAGAAAAAAATTATCTCTTCCACAGATACAGTATTTCAAAATTCGTTTCTGTTCCCAACATGAAAAGACCGTATTTTCCATTAAATAGACCTTCAAAAAATATTCAGTTCAGGACCATTTAAATGTTGTTTTTAAAACATCAAAAGAGTATAATATAGTAAGTCACATAGTATGTTGTTGCCATAATAAGTAAATATATTTAAATTAATATTTTAATATGACTCATGTCTCAAGGCTAAGTCAGAAAACCAAATTGAAACAAATGGAACATTGAATGAAACACTTTCATTATTCAAAGAAATCAGATTATATCTTTTTTTCTCCTTTTCCACTGACAATGGAAGATATGTGAATTGAAATGTTTCTGTAAGTTTTACGAACAGGTTTTGTCACCAGTTCTGCAGTAATAGAGACTGTTTATAGTGGATGCAATAGGGTTTCTGTTGATTATTTGGAATGCTCTCACAGTGGCTTCAAGAAAAGGCCTGTCTTTTTGTTAATGCGATACAAATTCACTAACTTTGTAGTTTGGGTACATTAACTCTTCCAAAAGAAATCATGTGATCTTGACCGTGTATTGTTTTGCTCCCCGTCTGGTAAGCGAAGTTAAGTAAGAGCCCTGAAAGCAGCAGACAAGTTCAGGCCCCAGCAGGAGGGAATACTTTGGACCAAATTCTCCACCTGTTTACATACCATGCAATTTCACTGAAATTGGTGGAAATCTTAGATGAATGCAGAATTCATTCCAGTTTTATTTTTAGCTGAGGAAGTTGGTATGCATTATAAAATGTTCTATATTTTGAGAAACATAATTTGAAGTACTCTGCCATTGCTAATTTACCACTTCTATACTGAGTGTCATATTCAGATTTACTGATTAGTCATTGTAAATGCAAGCTGTGACTTCCAAGCGAGCGTCTATGCACTGAAATAGTTCCTATTGTCTTGTGTGCTGCTTTCTTTATGTGCTGTGGCCTCCTTTTCCCTAGTAGACTGCTATCTCTGCCACTCCTAGATCCATCCTAAATTAAAATTAAAAAAGAAAAAATTGGCAGATGCCTAGAGCTGCTGATGAATCATCAGAGGTGGGCCTACAGCTGTGCATATTTGGCAGAGAATTATTTCCATTTTATCTTGTGTTTACTAGTTAGCTAGTCAAGAGACATTACAGAAAAGAAGTTGAGTACTGCTATGGAGAATTGTATTTCTTGTTAATGGGCTTAAGTGCCTCTGCCAGTGCCTTTCCTCCCACTCTTGCTTTCCTGAGAACTGGTGCGGTTTTTACCTTTCACCTCAGTCAGACAGCAGATCATTTTTTTTTTGTCTGGCCATAGTTAGTCCTGTATAAGTTCTTTTGTTCTTAAGATTAGAGCAAATTTAATACTGCTCATTAACTCTGCAGAAGGTCTTTTGACTTCGCAGTCAATTCCAGGTGGGAAAAAAGAAGAATGGAGACGATGTCGTTAGTGACACTTGTAATGACTGGTGTTCTCAGCATGGCAGCTGGTGCTGGCGTGACTCTGCTTGCTCCTGACATGTTTTCTGATGGGCAAAACCCCTGTGACATTGGCCAGAGAAGGAAAAGTACATTAGTAGTTTATTGTGTAATTATGGTTAAATGAACGAGACAAGCCTGTTGTGCAGGTGACAACAAGCACCACTGTACTGTCTGATGGCCATTAACTTTTATATTTGAGATTTTCATTTTGATTAAAGTTCTGCCCTTGGAGATCATTAATCATTAGTCAGGAGCTAACGTAACTAGATTCATGCGAATTGAAGTGCCAGACAAACAAAATGAGTGCTTGGATGATCTGAGTTTACTTGAGACAGTGGCACCTGATAGAGAGCTTGGGGAGTTCAATTAACCCAAATTCTGGGGCAGATGGTTACAGACTGTAGCTGTTACAAGTTGCTTTCAAGGAAAGGCCTCATTACGTCACTATGAGTAGGATGTAGGCCCAGTTAAAATACAAAGTTGTAAAGGTAGCTTTTCCTGTTGTCCCTCAGTTTGAACTTGATATCAAGATGGTATGTTATGATTGTTATTGAAATCAAGCACTTAGGCAACAAGAGTGCTGCACAGCAGTTAGGGGCATAATGTTATGCTATTTTTGTGCCTTTTCACAAGTCATTTGAACTTTGAAAAGTAAAGTAGGGAAACAGGAAACAATTATTGCCCAGTATCCTTAGAAAATAGTAATCATGTTGAGATCCTAACAGTATGAAATCTGATGTTGTCTGTCTCAGCACTAATCATCCAGTTAGGTGACTTAGGACAGAAGGGCATCACAGGTACGTCCTCTGTATGGAAATCTCAATCCAGAAGCCTAATAATACAATGTTGAAACATTACAAAAATGGACTGTATAGAGCGGGAAGTCCTGTTGCCAGCTACTTTGCATATGACTCAAAGATGACAAAATTCCTCCTACAAGAAAATTAATTCTACAAACATTGAGCTTTTTCATATAAATGTGAATAAAAACACATCCTCCTTTTCATGAGAATTTGACAGTTTGGGGCCCAGTTGAAGTACGCCTTTCTTGTGTATCGGACTTGAACTCAGAAGCCTAGGAATCTGTTAGTTTAGTTATCTCTGTGTCTGTTGCTTCACTAGCAGATTTCCAGACCTGGCTTCTGGACCTCTGTAGAGAGATTTAATTTGTAGTCTATTTCCCCAATCCCATTGCAATTGACCTAGTATCTATGGCAGAAAGCACAAGTTTAGCAGATTTGCAAAATGACCCTAATAATCAGATAATAAAATTTCCAAAAAAATCAATGATGTTGAAACTCTTAACAGTGATTTCTGGGTAATTCCAGTAAATATACAGTCATCACATTTTAAGTTACACATTCTGTAGCAATTTGAAAATAGTGAGAGAGGTTTGAAACAGTCCTGTGTTCTCAACTGTAGCTGCCCATGGAACTAGAATAAGTACATCAGTTTGCATCTTGCAGGTGGAGGAGAGCACTGAACAGAAAAACTTGAATGTGTTTGAACTGTTAGACTAAGCCTGTGATCTCTTCTGAATCTCTGAATATGCATAGTTACTTAGACTTGCATCATAGAATCGTGTAACCCGAAATGAACGTGGATTTCTGTAATTGTTTTATATGCTACACTTAAATGACTTGGGGACGTCCCATGAGTTTTGTTGCATCTGGCAAAGTCTCGAATGCCAATATATTGAGATCTTTGAATAATGTGCAGTGCCCAAAATAGCGAGGAGGGCATTTTACTAAATCGCCATTGCTGAAAAGTGCATTAGTGGGCTATGTGCCATATGCTTTGAGTACAGAGGTACGACATCTAGCTTTCATGCGGAGATGCTAAGCAATCTAAGAACTAGAATTTTATTTTTAGTTTGAATACACCACATCTTTTTAAAAAATCTGTCTGAAGTCTTTATTTCTTGTACTGATCCCTTGTATCTTCTGGTTCTTTTGGATCTGATTGTATTGCTTTATAGCCAAGGCTTATGTTCCCATTTCTCTGTTGAAAAAATTGTAAATAATCCTTAACACTCAGACCACCAGTAAGTAAATCTTTTTTTTTTCCTTATTTTATTAGTTCTTTGTGGAGTTTGTGAGCCCCCCAGGGCAGTGTTCTGACTATATGAAATAGCTTTCTTGAGGCGCAACAGAGATCAGATCATTCACGTGGAGGAATAGATCTGCTTTAGTTCATCTTTTTTGTGCACGTTTAGATACTCACTCCAAGTTACTTTTCCAATACCTACACATAGCAAACCCATACTAATTTCTGAAGTTACTCAGACTTTTCAAAACCATATTAGCCCAGATGTGTTGAGTGAGAAACCATAATATGTAATGTGCTGCAAGTTTGGGTTTTTCAAAATAAATGGGTACTACAGAAGGAGTGAAGTATCAAAAGTGATTGATTGCTGTGCTGGTCACACAATCACATGCAGTTACTGTCCTTGCTCCCTCAGTGTCAAGTAGTAAATTTGCAGATGAGCTGGGGTTTGGAGATCTTCCTGGCCTTAAAGGGGCAGTTTCGGTTTACACTGAAGGTACCAGACATTTAGTGTGGGAACCAATGTAACTGTAGGAAAAATAAATGCTTATGCAGTCTAGAGATTTCTTGGTTCTTTCCGTGTTAATAAAGGGTTTGTCTTGCTTTTCTAAACTAACGTACAGAGATTTGAATTGAATGCTGAGGTTGCTTTTAGAAATTGTGGATTCCATATAGTGTTGTAGGATAAGTATGAAAACCTGTCTTGGTTATATATTACTCTGAGATGGAATACATACATTCAGGAGGGAAAGAGAGGATAGGGACAGGTATGTCTATTAAATCAGTTACCTCTATATTTGAGTGTTTGTCTTTCTGTCCCTTATTGTGTCTTGTTCAGTTAATTTTACCAATTTACCAGGGTTGACAGTCTTCTCTATAAAATTGTGGATTGAATTACTTCCTCAGTTAGCGTGTTGACATTGTTTGTAGCTTCCTAAAAAATTTGGTTCCTAAATTGGCCATGCTTATTGTCAACTATAGTCATCTAGGCACTGAGATTTTGCCATTATCTACGACCATTGTTGAATTAGACTTTCAAAGAGGCGATAATGTGAATCATTTTCATTCACTTTGTTTAAGAGTCTTCCCTCAGGAAAAATTTGTGAGTTTTTTACTCTGAAATTGCATTTCTGTATACGTAGATAGCTCAACACTGACTTCAGATTTTTCGTTTTAAATATCCAAATAGAAAGGAGAGGTTTTACTTATTTTAGTATTAGTATTTACTGTACAAGAAGGGTAATGGCATTGGAAATGGCATTGGAAACTTTCTTTTTCTAAACCCCAAACTTGCCATTACACTTTATGTGACTGTAAGTGTGTTAACAGTAAGGAAGCTATACTGCATATTAAGACCAAAACTCACTTCCTGATTTATGTTGCTGAAGGTCTATATTTTTTGTAAAACATTGAAATGTTACTTTTCAAAATGGCTTAGTGAAAGATTGAACTGAATAACAGAGATGTCTGCAAAAGATGGGACTACAAGGAATAAGAGGAATGTTGCGTTGTGTCTCTCCTGAACTCAAGGAAGACAAGCAGCAGAAAAATGCTTGAAGAAAAATGGGTAGAAGAAATCATATCGTGAATCTAGCCTAAGACTTCTTTGCACCAGTAAGCCACAGGCTTAATCACTTCTGTGCTACAGATAAGAACAACTGTAATGAGATAATTCACGTCTGTTGAGTGATGTCAGCATAGGGCACTGAGGTGTTGTAGTCATTAGTATTGCAATAACTTCTATTGAGTGATTGTATTTTTGTTTGAGTTTCTTATCTGTAATCTTTTCTCTAACCCATGAATCCCATGGGAGACGCATCGACTAAAATGCCTTTGTTGAGCCTGTCTGGAGGGGTTATGGCCAGGTTAATGATAATCAAGCTCAAGGTAGCATCTGTCACTATTCACTCTTAGTTTCACAATGAAAATGTTCTAATCTTGGGTCCTTTCCCTTCTTCTCCTTTTCATTTCCTTTCTTATCTACAGTATTCCTTGACCTCCCTTAAATTCTAGACTGCCAGATCCCTGGAGGGAAGAACAGTGGCCATTTGCTTTCCATAGTGTCTAGCTGACCAAAAGCATAGTTCATTTCCAAATGTTCTTTCTGTCATTTTTCTTGGTCATTATTTTTCCTGTGATGAAGTATATAATGGGAGAATAAGGAACCATACCTCAGTTACTTTACTCTACTTTGCTTTCCAGTCACTCTGGCCCTCTGCCTCCGTGGGTGAGAGTCTGTGCAAGGATTCTATGTGGTCAGGGTCCTTCCTAATTTCAGGGCAATAGCCCACATGCAAAAGGTAGCTAGGAAGATTGCATCAAATGTGAAATTGAGCCTCACAAAAACGAATTAAGCAAGGAAACAGATGAACAGACTGTATTGTGTGCTTACAAATCCAGCAAAGCCTGGCATTTCATCAGTCCTAGACACTCTGTTGCGAAAGAAAATCTTTTACAAGACTTACCATAGATATTAGACTCATGGCTGTATTTCATTTACAAGTGTGCAAGAAAGGTTTTATTATTACTGCTATTATTATTATTATTATTAGACTGTAGCTTTTAGTGTATACTACAGAGAAAAACTGTAGGACTATCAGAAAAGTCTTGCATAATTCTGTAGTTAGTCCCTGGGCCAATCAGACAGCTGCAGTGATCCAAACAAGAAGAAGTGGTCGCTGGAGCAGAGCAGAGTTTTGTAGGGCTTGTGCCAGGAACTACCTGCTCCTGTGAGTACTGGGCTGAAGAACATAAAGAAGCACGTTTATTTTTATTTTTAGCAGCTGAAGCTCAGGACTGCTTGTGCACTTGATCTGAGATCCCTTGGTGACACACTGCACCAAATGTCTGGGGGTATCTAAATTAGACTCAGTTCACATGCAGAGGGAATTAGCTTCTCTCCTCCTTTCTCATTCCCTGATTCCTCTGATCGTGAAGACACAAGTCAGAGCTACCAGAGGCATCTCTGCCTTGTCTGAAGGAAAGACAAACAAAGCATTTGCTAACCTGTGCATTTCTCAGTTGTACAGGAATGAGGGGATCAGCTGGTTTAGGGCAATTATGCCACTCCACACCTCCCATTGCAAAGTGATAGTGTGTTTCCCCCCCGGCACTGTGGCATCACAAGCCAAAAGTAGGTCTTCCGGTATGATTTCGCCAACATGTTCATATTGGGTATAGTAATGCAAGCATACTGCCTGCAGCAAATAACAATTTAGGTAGGCTAGATAAATTTTAGTTTGCTTAAAGCTGCATATTGGATTATGCTTTAGGTATAATGGAATGTATTTTGCTGTTTATGGTCCTGTTTGGCAATTGTCCATGGAAGGGTCACTTCAAAGGGACTAGGTTCATGGCTTGCAGTGTATCTGCAAAAGCAGGTGGAATACTGAATGCTTTGTATTTACTGAGATTTTTAAGGTAAGATTGCCATGTTTATGATACTTCATAGAATAAGGCCCTGATCCTTATCTGGTAACATCTAGGTGTTGCTGGCAGTAGAACTATACTTTCTGCTTACCAGATAGGGAAGAGTCATGTCTGCATTTTAGTATTCTCCAGATTAAGATTATGGAAGATATTTTAAACTAAGAGAAGAAGAGAAACAAATAAGGATGCTAGTAAACTTTGAGGGATTACCTAGTGCATGCATGCTTAATAAATGAAAAGGGTATCAAGATACATTGGTTGCATGCCGAGTCCTAATAGAGGCTTCCAGCAAGGATAGGTTTCGTTTTTTGCTGAATACAGTACTGCAGTTTCAGTTGCCTTTTGTTGGAACACAAAGTACTGTAAATCTATTTTGAGGCAGGAGTACTGTGCGTTCATGGAATTACCCTGTCCAGTTCTCTGTCCACAAAGGGTTTTATCTCACTTACTCCTTAGAACCTACTGTTGTCTTCCTTCCAGCTTCTTTTTCAACATTAATCTGTGTGCCCAACTCTTAAGACTGCCTTCTTATTCTACTGACCATTTACTTTTTTCATCTGTTTATTTTCTTCCTCTGCTCCTCCTTTTACTTACTCTTCTTCCTTTATTCCCTTTTACTTCCCCCCCACTCAGATACTATACTGTCCATCTTGTACTGAAAAATATTTCCTTAAAATAGCTTTATTTTCATTCTCTGTGCTCTGCTTTGTGTCCTGAGACTTAATGTGTGCTGCCTAGTCATTTGTTCTTTCTCCACGTCCTACTGTGTCTCTCCTCAGAAACTGTAGAAGGGAAGGAGACGCAAATCTGAGATTGTCAGAATATCCTTCTGTTATTGTGCAACCTTTTTTTTTGTAATTCTTTTTACTCTTGGTATTTAGTGAAGGGCTGTTACTTAGATAGACTTACTCTGTGGGAACATTTAACCCGATAAAATTAAGGAAAGACTGAGTTAAATGTCTACACGAGAATTTTTTGCATTGGGAATTATTGCTTTATTTTCATGGTAAAACAGTGAGCTGTTTTTATTTACTCATTTTTTCTTATCTAAAAATTGATTTTGCTAAGTCTTTAAAAATATTCACTTCCAGGATGAAACTTAGCATGCAATATTTTACATTCAAAAAAGAAAAATTTTATCTTAAGCAATTGAAAATTATGTCACCATGGAAATTGCAATGAAACTTTAATTATAAGAAGTATACTTCAACACACACAGTACTGTGTATTTACTTACGTTAAAACAAGATAATGCTTACTGTATTAAGAACAGCTTTTCATTTTATGATTGTCTGTTGTTCTTTGAATCAAAACCTTCACTCGTTTTTTTAATTTAGGAGAAAAAGCCATTAAACATCGATACTTCCTGAAAGCGTGTGCTGCATGAAAGCTTTAATTAAATCTACAAGTAAAGCTTTAAAAGAACAAGAATCAAATTAATTGCAACAAGGACCATGCATTTATTTCTGTGACAGGCCTTTGCGCGTTAGAGAAAAGGCAATCTGTGTACCCGTATCTGAATTAGTAAACTCAATATCACTTTTCATTAGCATGGTAGGTCATTGCCATGCGTCTTCAGTGTGACACTGTTTACATGTTAATGACCTCACAAATAGAGTCTGTTCCAAACGGTTTGCAGTAGTAGAAGGTTGTAAATCCATGAAGTGGAATAAACTGTCCTCTGCTTTCTGCATCATTGCTTCTTGTGAGTTCCCCTCTAGAGCGAGCTTCATAATTAGGCAGCAGTATAATTAAGGCAAATTCAGTAAATGCAAATAGGGCAAAAGGATTTATAGCTGATTATGGTTGTTATAGCATACCTGAAATAAATTAATTTCTAAGCATCGTTATTAGTTGACTTTTCAATGACATGGACTCTAGAAGTAGAAAGTATAGTTCACAAATAAATCTTCATAGCTTAAGTTAGTGAGAGTCCGTGGTGATGTATTCAGATTTACAAAGTGCTGACATACCCATGAAAAAAACACAGATTCAGTAGAACGTATTGCTTTAGTTGTTTGGTGTATGATTGCTTTGTATTAGATGAGATTTTTAAGATTATAAACATATTTTTCCCCAACCGTATAATGTAATGAAATCATCATGCTCCCTAAAATCATATCCTTAAAGAAAATGTCATGTTTACATCTGGTAATTTGCCACGACAGCGGAAAGCTTCACTGCTTTAAAATCTTTGAATGATAAAGCGGACATCAAATAAGTAAAACAACTCAGCCTAACCACTTAAATTTGATTGCCTAAAATACCTAAAGCAAGGACGATTCTGATGTCCTGCTACATGAATTCATTTAAGTGCCAAATGCCCTCAGTTCCCATTGACTTCAGCACCTTGCAGAATCTCGTCCCGTATTTGGATGTCTCAGCCCTGCCGTAACAAAAAGCCTGTTTTTCACTGGTCATATGCACCGTATGCTTGATATTGCAAGACACATACTCTGTGGTTCTGCCTGCAAGAACCTTGGGAGTTGCTTTGCAGACAGAGAGTAATGGTTTCTACTTTAGTTGCTCACCTAATATGCAAAGCGAGTTTAATTATATGCTGTCCAACCTTCTCTGCTACATATTTTTCCACTTGCTGGTTCTGGATGAAATACATACTTTCTACGTGCAGAGGTTACTAGTAAGTGTACAGTGCCCCTGGAAGCATTTATGGCTAATCTTGCCCTCAGCATGCATAATGTAGCTAAGTACTAATTAAAGGTTAAAGAACAGGGATCCATCTTTTCTCTGCCTGATGAATAGAGGAATGTGCTTTGCATGGGGTCAGATGCTACTTTCAACCGGACAGAATTGCTAGGATGCAGCAAAACCTAACTACATGAGACGAAAATTCTAGAGACTCCAGATTTTCTCACAGCACAACAAAGGACTAATAAATCACTGTCTTGTGGTGTGTAATGAATTAGCTGTTTTACTGTGTTTCATATAAATGTGTAATGCTGCAAGGCACAGGTGGGTAGAATGTAGATTTAATTTCATAGGGGACATTTTTTTTGTCCTACATACTGACTTCTGGAAATTATCTGTGGCTCAGTTGTACATTGTGCTATTAAAAACAAAGACAGATACAGTTCTGGCAAGGCAGTAAAGTCACCATGAACATTATTACCTTCTCTCGGATCCCAGTAATAGCTGATTAAATCAGGTTTTGATTACTTCTAAATATTGCCATGACTGCTGCCATGCAATATAGGAGAAATTAACTGGTGAGTGATGGAGCTGTGGTGGCAGATAAAAAACTTGGCTGTTCAGTGGAAGTCTGTCTTTGTAGGACTACAATTTCCCCAGAATTTCCAGAGGTTTTGTAATTTTAATACTTCTGCAAAACCTTTCACACCAGAATGGACTGTAACTTTGCAGTTCTTTGAAGTCATCCTTTCAGAAATCCAGGTGGTCACTTCTTAAATTATAAGAATTTATTTCTTATAAGGAATTATCATAAAAATCTAAAAAATAATAGCAATTGCTTTTTAAATAAGCTTGCAAATAGGTTATGGAAAGAGGATGGGAATGAAGAGGTCTGGTTTCTGCCACCAACTCTGCTGACAAAAGTTCTTAAACCTTTGGGTGCCTTATTCTTCACATTAATTAAATTTTGATTGCTATTAACTGCTGCAAAGCAGTGGTATCAGAGCAACTGGAGGTCTGATAATCAGAGAGGCAGAGTACTTCATATTTCCTTTATCATCACCGGGATTTGAGAAAATTCGATCTTTGTATTTCTAAATAGGAAGACAGCACTGCCTGAAAATGTATGTTGTTGGAATATTAGTATCTGAAAATCAGTGAAGACATCACCAGCTAAGACAGGATTAGCCACATACACTTGCAGAAACACATGTTCACTTACGAGTAGCCCTTGCAAAAGCACCAAGGACACAAGGGAGGTGTAAAGTGTTTTCTCTGACACTAGGTGCTGTGGCTGCAGAGCTGCCTCCTTTCCCACAGTAGGAGTAATCAGCATTCAAGCTTTACGGCTTGAATTCTTGTGCAGGTGGATTACTCTTTTGACACACAAAAAGATCATTATTTAAAGCCCAGGTCTTGCAGTGGTACGTTCCTTGGATAAAGGTATGAAAACGGTAAAACAGAATAAAACAATAATTTAGCATCTCATGATTTTCAAAAATGCATAAACAAAATAAATGAGTGCACTATACCACTTAGAGTCTAATCATTTACTGATAGAAGAAGTCAATAGCCGTAGGGTGAAAGTAAGATGGAAAAGGTCGTATGATTAAATTAGCGGCATTCAGAGAGGCATTATTTACAAAGGGGTTTTGCCATGATTAAAGAAGATCAAAAATAAGTCAAGCAAATAAGATCAATTTAGTGGCCCTCAGAAAGGGAAATTAACCTGAACAATAAATAAAAGGTTACTGTCCACTACAAGCACTCCAAGATACGCTGCTCTTGGTTAATCACATCTTTTACTTTCAGCTGTGGGCTCTGAATGTAACTGCCATTCTGATTATTTACAGAGGAAAGCGTGTCCTTAATACAGGATCCAAATATTCAAACTTCTTTTCCCTTTCCTTTTAAGTCATGCTGCTTTTTAGTAACACAAGAAATACCTACTACAGTCCTAGTGCTCATCCCATTAATATCCTATCGAATTTGTCACTGTTTTCCTATTTTGTTGTAAACAGATTCATCTGAGCAGTGCTGTTTTCCGCATCACTTAATCTCTTGTAGGTGTTTCTAATCACTACTTTATTGCCTGGCGGATTAAAAATATTGACAACAGCTTAACATTTTGGTCACGTGATTCTCCCTATTTAATGTTGGGTTTATTTTCCTTTTGTGGACATTCTTGGGAGCCTAGGTTTTCCTGTTGTGTCCTGTCAGAGTCTAATGAAAATCTAGGCTAAATTTAAAGTGTAGGATTTTCATAATATGTCTCTTGCATTTGACTAATCTTGGATAATCTAGACTTTCATAGTCAAATTAGTTCTCTTCCTCGAAGTCCTTTAATATGGGTGAGGAAGTGCAGTGATCCAAAAAGTTGTAAAACCCTATAAGTCACTCGATGTCATTTTGGTACCTGTGTATTTGCTGCAAATGAAAAACTGCCCTGTCTCTCATTATCTGAGAGCCAAGAAATGCGTATATGTAGGGGAGTGACTAACCAGGAATGAAAACACAGCGGGAATGGTCACGGTCCTGGTTCATGCTTGCTGATTAGTCACCGAAAGTTCAAAGTTGAATTGGCCTGTCTTAATCTTCCCCATATCTCATTAACCTCTGCAGTACTTGTGGTCTAGGATTCTGCTGTTGGGATCTTCACCATAAATACTCATGCAGATCCAATCTGTTTGTGACAAAAGGTATCTCCATGAATGTTAGCCATTTGTCGTCATCTTAGTAACTTCTGTGTTCTTGGTTTCTATTTGGTGTTGAGAAGTGTCTGCTTTGCAGATGTTACAGTGGGCTGCAGCAGGATGGCTTTGCCATTCTGAGGAAAGACAGTGATGGGGTGTATTTTTTTGTTGCTTCTTTCACATGATGCTTACCAAGGCTTTTGCCTAATGCTTACCAGACAGTGAAAAAATCCAGCTATTTTTAAAACACTTAGAGGCCAGACAGAGTGGGTTGCATATTTAAGAGTGGTATAGTTACAAGGAAACAAATAGTTAAATGGTTACTCAGAGCTTGTATATCTTGGAGTGGCATCGTCCACTCAATATTGAGTAATCCTTCAGAAACTGAAGTGAGATACGAAATAAACCTATGTCACATTCTACTTCTTCAGTATCAACTCACAAAATGTTAATGCCATGGTTCCTTCTGCTCTCTGCAAGCTGTTGTTTTACTGCATTATGCCCTACAATTACAATGTCACCTTTAAAGAAAACATCTTTTCTTTCCTTGCCTGTCCGAGATCAGTAAGAGGAGAATACAAGTTTGTGTCATGTGCATGCAAGTCGTTGCTCAGGAATGAAATGTTAAAGAGAGGTTGAATAGACTAGCGAATGTCCTAGGAGTTCAGACACGGTTAGTTTGCCCTTGGTTTAGCTAGTGAGAGTGATTTGACAGCTGTACTTTGTAGTTTCTTCCTTCTGGAGCATGTGATCATGCTTTGATAGCAACCCTTAATCTATTATTAATGCAGTTGTATGTAGATCAAAACTAAAGATCCTTAGTCACGTCAGAAAGTAATGCTAGTCTATTTTTATATCATTTGAGGATATATCTGAAGTGAAGGAAATAAACTGCTGGAGTACTAATGTCAGGTGTTTCATACCTCTGTTCCTGTATGCCAGCTGTAATCTGAAGCTCTGTAGGTGTGTGTCTACATGTGCCCTGCACAATAAACCTCCTCAGTTTTTTGTCCCAAGAGCTAGTAACTAAGTGCCTCTTTGAGTGTTTTCTATTAGTTGATTTTATGCTGTGGCTTTTTGTGAAGCTTTGAAGAAGAAAATTTCAGACTTTTTTGGGTAAAGTCTTGCTAACATCTAGTTGCCAACATTTTCATGATAATCTGTGTACACCGGCTTTCACAATGAAAGGGGTTAATTTAGTCTTGTGACTTCCTCTAGTAACATCGTTATTGCAGGGTATTGTAGAAGTAATGCAGTGTGGGTTATATGCACTCTGCCATTCTGAAATGGGCTTTCTGTGGGCTTAAGACAATGCAACAAGCTATAAAATTTTACTGCAGAAGAGTGCATGGCCTGCTATGACCTCATCTTCGAACAAGCTTTCCTCTTCCTTTTGTTACAGAATCACACAGAATGGTAGGGGTCGGAAGGGACCTCTGGAGATCAGCCAGTCCGACCCCCCTGCTAAAGCAGGTGCCCCCAGAGCAGGTTGCACAGGAATGTGTCCAGGCGGGTTTTGAGTATCTCCAGAGAAGGAGACTCCACAGCCTCTCTGGGCAGCCTGTGCCAGTGCTCTGTTACTCTCACAGTAAAGAAGTTCTTCCTCATGTTCAAGTCGAACTAACTGCCTGTGCTCCAGTTTGTGCCCGTTGCACCTTGTCCTGTCGCTGGGCACCACTGAAAAGTGTTCACACTGCTTTTAGATCAGGCAATGCCTGCATGGATGATCTTTAAAAAGCAAGCCACTTGGCTCTTCACATTGCTGTCTTGTAACTCAACAAAACTTTTTGAGAAGAAAATTTTGAAGGCTGTGCTGGGGTGCTTCAGGGGGTTTAATTCTGCTTGTTACAAGTCTCAAGTCATAAGGCATTTACAGCTTATCAGCTTTACTGGAGAACGCTACTGTGAAAGCACGTAGACACCAGATAGTAAGACATGAGACAAATGGCTGTGAACTGGTAACAGCCAATGGGCCATCTTATCCTGGTGATGTTCTGATGCCTTCCTGGAAGGCCGGTACATTCTCAGCCACTGAGTTCCTTCTGCAGGGACTCCATTGCAAGACAGATGTATGCTACCATACATGCTAGGTAGGACTCTTGAGTATGTTGGTTAACTTGGGTCTGCCAGAAAACCAAAACACCTGGGCTTTGGGATGATCATTCTCAGTTTCACCTGAGAGTCAGGATGAAGTCAGGGAGTACACCTGGCTGCTGAGACTAATGAGCCCTCCTGGGTTCCTCACTTTAGCCGTGACCTAGGAGAGAGCTGTATGCTTTATCAAGGAACAAATGTGTTCTGAAAGGGAACAGCTGAGGAAAATTAATGTCCTGGGAGGCAAACCAGAGAAAGAAAATACCTGTGAGACTGAGGTAGTACTTTCAGTAGAAGGAAAAGCATTAAAAATCCTCAGCTGACAGCGCCTCAGGTGCTCACAACACAACACCTACAAGTATCCTTTTGACCGGAGAAATAGTTAGCTAGTAGCACATGGACTGTAATTCTTGGTGATGCAGCAGCAAAGCTATGCCATGGGAGGAAAAGTAACTGGGACCCGAGACTCTCTCGGATGGAGACCTCTCACCTGTTGTGGCTTGCTGTGATACTCTTAAGTTCCTCTTTTTTCCATATGACATAAAAAGCTTTGGAGAAACAGGTGGCAGAGGTACACAGAAGCTTCAGGATGGCCCAGATTTGAAGTTGCAGCTCTGGGGTTTTTAGCCTGTAATGCAATGCAACGAGACATTCTGTTATTATGTTCTGCCTTTGCAAATCTAAGGGAACAGGACAGTGTTACATTTCCTTCACCATCTAGTCAGCTCCACTACAAGACAGTGGCGCATCTTTTATTGCTAATACTGGAAAATTTCCTACATTAGCTAATTTACCAGTGAAATACAGATATTTAGACATGTCAGCTGTATTTTTTCTTCATATATGCGTCTTGAGGTTTATATACAGTTGGCATTTTTATGCTTGTATCTAATAGCTATTAAAATTTTCCTATGCCTTATTTCTTTTGAATGTCTCTTTACCAAGCCTGTCAGCTTTTCATCTCTGAAGCTAAAAATAAATGTTTATACAGAAATCAGAAGAGACTGAAATTATGGGTTGATTCACAAATAGAAGAAATTACACAGCTTTCATTAATTATTCCATGGATACTTTTGTTTTTGGGAGTGGTGCATTGAGCATCTATTTTTTTCAGTCCTGAAGAAAGTTAAGTAGCTGAAAGCATGAGATTAGAGAAAAAGAAGCCAAAGTTACACACTGCATTTAGTCATAGGAAATATCACTTTTTGTATTACACTGAAAGAGGTATTGCATATCCACAGCTGGAATTTTTGCTACCCTTCATTGTAGCAGCAGCAGCTGCCATTTTTCTATTCCATAGCATTAAACCAACCCGTAATTTTGCAGCAAATTTTGCCAGAAATGTGGATGTGAATACTGATACTTTATACAGAGCTAGGCCTCTAAATCTTTTTATATTTCTGGGCAGCATGTAGAATGCTAAAGGAAATGGCATTTTCATGTTGACGTGGAACAATAATGGTACAAAATCATATTCTTGTGACATTTTCAGGTGGCAAATGACTTAATGAGGACCAAGAAGGATGAGTAGTTCCCAAGTAAATAACAGCATAGCCATAAGGAAAGCAAAGAGCGCTGTACTTTAGTCCTTTCAGGGATCCTGCAGTTGAAGATGATGTTCATTCTCAGAAAACGCATTTTTCATATTGTTTAGTTACACATGATAATAAAGTTGAAAGTGTGATAGATGAATCAGCTTCCAGAAGTTAAGTTGATGTAGCAATATAAAAGGCTGCGTGTCTGGAACAAACTCTATTGAGGATTTTAAAAAGAATGACGTTTCACAAAGAACATCAGAGGCAAAGCTAAAGGCAAAGTTCTGTATCTCAGTCTGCTATTCACATAAAAAAATGTTTGAGCCAAAAGTGTCCCTCAGCCTTCAGCTGTTCATTTTCAATGTTTGTGTGGCTTGCACATGCTGCAGTTCTTACATTCGATGCTCAATCTTCATCTAAATATAAGAGCATTGACTCCAGGAACAGAGAATTCTTGACTATCGATACTGTACCTCACTATTATTTATGAAGGTTCTTCCTTTTTGCTCCGTTCAAATAGATGCAGCGCTATTTCAGGCATCTAATGATTACTCTCACATATGCAATTATGCCAAACAGATCTAAGATAAACAGATCAGAACTGAGAACAAACCTTGCATTCAGCCAGCTCTTCAGTAAGGTTACTTCTAGCAAAGAAACAGAACATCTTTCTGAAGAGACTTGTGAAATTGCAGAAAAGCTGAATCCAGCTAGAACAAGTTATTAAGAAAAGCAGTCTACCATGGCAATTTTGTAGTACTGGTTTGTTTTGACACCAACTGTTTTTCTCTCAATAACTGTCAGTGAGTTCATATTCACCTGATATTTACTCTCATTATACAGTTGGCAGTTAAAAGGCTACTTCTAAAGTCAGGTGGCTGTATCTTATCTTTCAGCTGTACTTAGTCCTCATTCCTTATCCTTTTTGTCTGCTAAACACCTCACTTTACAGACATTCACAATTCATGGTGAGACTGCAGTGTGTTTTCACAGTGATTTTTTTTTCTGTTGCTTGGAAGACAGTTAATTGTTGAAGACCGGTAGCGTAAATGGTATTTTCACATCAAATATGTTCGTATTTTTATGTCAGCCAAGTGGAAACTGGATTTTTAATACAGTATTTTATTGTGGGGTTGAATGTCAGCAGATGCATGATGAAGAGAACTCCAAAATAAATAAATTCACAATGTTTCATAAACTTATGTAATACCACAGTCAACACCTATTAGCAAGTAGCAAAGCAAAGAGTAGGATGCTTTCTGGCTGTTCTATTATGAACTACAAGGGCATAATATGATGCAAAAAATATACACAAACTGCTTTATGAACAGGAACTGCTTGACTTGTCGAAAGTGACGATGGTTATTTATTAGGCCTTGTTTATTTGCTGTGGTTGTAGCAGAGGAGTTGTTTCTTACCTACTCAGTCTGAAAATAGCATAGGCAAGAAGGACTGCTTGCTGCAGCTGATACCTACTCGCCTCTTCCATCTGGAGAGAGTCAATGTGGAACTCCAGCCCATGGTGGAACCTTTGTGGTATTTCATTTAAAATGTTTATTTTGTGGAAATAGGGGTCCTCCTACATACACTCTGCTGTGTTAATGGCATGTACTTACAGCGATGCAGTGCAGAATGCGGCCGTAATCAAATTGCTTTCTCTCATTTGTAATATTTAAGCAACAAAGGATTCCAGACTAGTCATACTATTACTTCTTGTCAAGACCACATTTTATTTTGACTTAGGTGATAGAAGAGTCAATTTATTTCTTTGTGCCCAATTTGTATCTTTGTATTGCATATATTTGAGTGTCTGGTAGACAAGGATCCCATTTTTGAAGGAAAAAACATCCTCAATCGAATTCTTACTTGGTTTTGACTGCATTAAAAATATTTGGCTTGAGCACAGTCAGAACAAGAGAGAGTTTCTTAGTAGGGTATTTGTAGTTAATGGAAAGGCAAGGGGAATTTTTTTCTGAGTATTTTTCTGCCCCCAGGACTGAGGTCCCAGCTATATACAAATTCCTACCAAATATCCTGACCTCTAGAGAGGAGCAGTGAAACTCCTGATAAACCTTTTTATAATTCTTCATTTACCTGTAGCCATTTCTTTGATGTTTTTGGTCTATTCTGGACATCGTAAGTATTGGTATGTAAGCAGACACAGGCTTACAGAATAATTTAGGTTGGAAGGGACCTTGTGAGGGCATCTGGTCTGTCAACACGCATTCCCCCCCATCATATCATCGTATTGAAGTCACTGGGTCTGTTCTAGCAAAATGTCCGGTATACTCAGAAATGCCTTTGATAGAGCAATCACAAGCATTCAGAATCAGAAACAGTAAATCTTAAAGACAAGAGGTAGGAGAAGTTGGAATAGGTATTTTTTAAGCAGGACATCCTAAGATATTTACAAATAAAGAAAGCAGGAAGTAACCTCACCAACTTTTTGTCATTCTAAATGACCTTCCAAATATTTTAATTGCCTTTCAGATACCTGAAATTTTTGAAGCTTATCCCTCAAAAACAGTACCTTCAACTTTACTTTTTCTGTTTAGTTTATTGGATGGTGGGCTGTGTGGTTGTTTTACAGCTGAGTTACATGAAGCTTTTTCGCTAAATGAAATGTGAAAAATCTGTCGGTTTTGTTGCAATCATGCAGCAAGCCCTCTATGTGTATTTGAGGAAGCTCTTGTGGAAGTGTGCTGGAAAGAACATCTTTGCATCCCCAAACTTCTGGGCCGGCTGTATCCTGAGTCACTGCTCTCCTCTGGAATAAACCACACTGGCAATATGTAAGCTGATTTGAAGGAGCATGCACTATGGGGCCGCGGACCAGACCGTTCCATGTTTCCGTTCCATGAAAACCAGGTCATGAAGGGTGAAAAGAATTAGACTGATACAATTCAGTATAGTTTCAAGGTATACACAAGGAGCTGGGATCCAAAAACTTTCCAAGTCTCCTGCATTATCTGTAGTTGGTATCAGCTCTAGACAGAAGTGCCTGACAGATACTGTATGGGCACCTAGTGTTAAACCAGAGTAAGGACAAGCAAAACTTTCTGGCTCTACATGGTGTCAGACCCTCTGGACACTGGTGAATTTATCTCATGGCTAGCTCGGCTGCCTAGATGTTTCTGGAAATGCTGAGCTTGATTGTTCCAAATACAGTAAGTCCACTGCATCACAGATGGTATGTGCATGCAAAGCAAACGGTGTGTTTGGCATGGTCACTGTCAGACCTACTGAATATTGTTGGGTAGGTCTTGGGGCCTTGTTTTTGGCTGTGGGCCTGGAAACTGGTCAAGTGGGTCTATGCTCAAAGCCAGGGTGAATGCTGGCTTCTCAGTGACCCGTTTCCAAAGCAGATACGTTGTGCACAGAGGCTGTCTCGTTGAATCAGAAAATAGTGAAAATCATTTTACCAGAATTAATGAAGCAAGAAAGATCTATTGTATCGATGTATTAAGATGTATTGAGAACATTGTATCCAGATTATGTCAAGCATGATCTAAGATCCCAGACTCATAGATTTTGTTCCTGATCAGCCTTTGATGTGATTTGTTATCCATCTTCTCAATATTTCATTTACACCCACAGTAAAGTCAGAAAGTAATATTAGGCAGCACCAATCCCATAGGCAACATTAGATATCACACGATTCAGCCATGGCAGACAAGATGTTTTTATTGTTTGTTTATTTTAGAGCATAACAACCATTAAAGTAAGTGGTACATGTATATGTTGGCATGCTTTCCTTTAGTGTTTAACTACATACCACCAGCACAGAGAAATAAAATCAAGGTGTTCCACCCTTGCCTTCTGAGCTGCTGCATGTTAAAATAGCAACACATGTGTACATGATAAGTGTTGAATTCCGTATGTCCTGAAAGGGGATTGTATAGAAAATAAATCCTTATATGTACATACCCTTTTTTAAACTTTGTAATGATAGACTTAATCTGAAACTGGAGATAAGAGTTTTGAAGCAGCCGTTTGTGGCAACTGATAATAATATGACCACATTATTTTCTTGTTGAGCTTGAAGGTGCTACTGGCCATTGCTCTGAAACCTTTGGTTTTATTTGTAGAAGAAAACTACACTCAAAGGTGCTCCAGGGTGTATTTTACTCTGCATTAGATGCTGATATGCTCATAAATGTGTAATCTACATTGTGACCTAGTAATATGTTAATGCCAAGTTCATAAGATTAATTGGGCCACATGCTGTCTTGTGATTCTGCTAATACAGTTTTGAGTAGCATCAGCATTTTCATGCTTTTAATTTGCAAATGACCCCTGCATGGCAACAGATTATGTAAGCAGACATCTCACAAGATGTTTTCAGGGTCCATCATCCAGGCCGTGCTGCAGATTTCCTGCATCTTGACCTGCCTCTGCAGTTTGCCCCCAGTTGCTATAAGCTTATTAAAGAGCAACGTGCACTGACCTTTAAAAATTGCAGTATTTAAAATAAATACATAACTCAAGTAACTTTTAAAATAAATATTAAGGGATATGTTTGACCAGCTCTTTAATTACACATATGAGAACACATTTTCCATTTTATATCTCAGCCCCCAGTCTTCATAATCCAGAACTTATTATTTTGTTCACATTAAAATGCAGAATCTAGAGAAAATAGCTGCCTGCTACTGCAGTTGGTGTAAAGGGGTGAAGAAAATGAAAATAATATATTAAAAAAATAAGGTACCTTGTGTACATATTAACTATTTAAAAGATGGACTGTAACTTTACTGGGGAAACAAGGCTTCATAGAAGAAGTTCCATTTTATTTGAAGGTTTTTATTTTTTTTTAAATCCCATTCAACATCATAAATTTCCAAAATACTTTAAGACAGACTTGAGCTTGGAAATGAATATACTTTAAACATAAGAGAACCTCATTAGAATGTTGCTATTAAAGACAAAATAAAACTGCAAAGGCCAGATTCACTAGTACACTCCAACTGCTTTGGGATACTTTCAAGATTCAAATCAGCTATTAACTGGACTGAACTACCCAGTTAAGTCAATTTTATGTCTGTTTTGCACTGCTAAAGCAGAAAAATACAGCTGGAATGTATTGATCCAACTGTTCTGAGATATCTGAGAGGTAGAGCCTTTATGAGCAGCCTTAGCTGTGGTTCTCTTTGACCACTGCAAAGGCAATGGAAACACAAGTCTGTTCTGTTTCTGATATACACCCAATCTACTCCTTAGGAGTAAGAAGAGGACTTTTTCCTTTATTCCTGGAAAAATATAGCCAGCTTAGTCATGAAAGGCCTAAATCACATCTGTGCATACATCCCAAATCCACTTTAGCCCTTCAGTACAGGCATGACATTCTGCACAAAGGAGAACCAAACACCAAAGATTCAGCTTTAGTAAGCATGTTTTTGAGCTTCACTCTTCCTTTAGAGCTGGATTCGGTTTTGGGTTGCCATTTTATAGTATTACTAAATCACCAAACTCCCTTTACTCACTATCTCAGGCAGCAGCATTGCAAGAGAGCTGAGAGTTTATCACTCTCACTGTAAGTCAGAGATCACTGTAAATTTGCAATTCGCAGCCTTATGCACTCAATGAGGGGGAGAGATCTTTTTTTAAAAAAACAGTAATATACTAGATCACATTCTAATATGATACAATATGATCTGTTCTAAGAATAGNGCTGAGAGTTTATCACTCTCACTGTAAGTCAGAGATCACTGTAAATTTGCAATTCGCAGCCTTATGCACTCAATGAGGGGGAGAGATCTTTTTTTAAAAAAACACTAATATACTAGATCACATTCTAATATGATAGAATATGATCTGTTCTAAGAATAGAGACTCTTGTTCCGACATTTCAGGCAAACCGTTTATGAGATGCAGGGATACATAGCGTCTCTGGTGATTTACCACATTAAAGTACCTCCTTATGCAGCAAACTGAACTGAATTCAAACGTTATGTGTGAGCAGCGTTCCTCAACTCATACCTTGTTAATGTCTGCTACTGTCTTTAGCGCTGCGTGTCTGTCTACAAATCAGCCATGTTTCTGCTGAAATCTGTCACAGAGGGTTGTACTCACAAAGTTCTTGGTACAAGTCTTCTTTTTGGAATAAATCAGAGGAGGCGAGTAACAGGGTAGAAATGTAGGTAGAGTCTGCCCTTGCTTCATAAGATACTCAATCAAGATGGGTAGCTCCATGTAACCCAAACACTCTTAAATTAGTTTCAAGTTTTACTTGAATTCATCTGGGAATTATGTGGTAGCAAGGTTTGGCCCAACTTGGGTGGTTTTCTTCTGACTGAATTGTCAGAAAAAACTTTGTAATCATGTAAAAACTTAGTTGAAATGTACCAGATTTGCGTGGTTCGTTAATGGCCAAATACTGGTCCCCATTCCAATTCCAACAGATAAACATAGAATTTATCCAGCCGCAAAGATTTTGTGCGCAGAAAGTTGCACCTTCCACCTCGATATGGATATCTTAATTTGCCAAGTTGCATAAATCAATACAAAACCATGTGCGCAATATCATGCATGAAAATTTTGCCCCTGCTATTTTCATTATCACAGCACATGAATTTCTAAGAATGTCAGATCCTGAGACTGGAAAGCTCATCAAATCTAATCACTTTCTCAGGAACAATGTCATAAAATTACTTTCATAAATTTATACTTACTTTAAAGCTTCCTCTGTTTTGCAGGTTGGTTCATGTTTGACTACTTCCAGCACATATAGTTTATAGCAAATTTTTCTTGTGCCAGCATTGGCTTCTAATTTATGTGGTTCTTTTTATCTCCAACCAATTAATTGTCAAAGGAAGATGCATAGTTATTCCTAGAATAGGTGGTCTTCATGTGTGCGTCCATATACCTATATGTGTCATATGTGGAACCCATGTCCTCATTTGTGCTTTTTGAAAGTTCTTCTCTGTTAAATAAGGTCTTCATTCTAGATAACCCAGAAACCCTTCTTTGTATCTGATCCAATTTGAATGACATTTTTTTTTTTTAAATATGAAGGAGACCAGATGAGGTCTTGACAGTGCCTCATACCCTGACATTAACACTTCTCTATGTCTGGAAATGTCTGTTCTGTTACAGCCTGGAATTGGATTTCCTTATTTAAGGCTGCATCATATTAATGTCTTATAATAAGATTGTGATAAGTAATACACCCAGGTCTTTTACCTCACATGTAATTTCTATTTAATCTGCTCTTAGCTTTTACCAGAAATTTCTGATATTAGGAGTAAGCGTGTAACTTTGTACCGAATTATAGGACTTTGAACATGAAGGAAGGATTATTTCAAATTGGGTCCCAAGGCTGTGTAAAAATTTCTGGCTCTTTCTGCATGTCCTGGGACAAGTCAGGCTTTCTGTACCTCTCTGGAACAGGAGATATTTTGCATCAGAGCACCAGTGGAGGTACGTTTTCTTTGCTTCTTAGGAATACTCAGACCAAGGGATGATGAAACCACAAAATTAGCACAATTAATATTCTTCAAAAATAATTTCCTTTAGCTCTGACTTAAGGTTATTTCCATAAGGTTCAGTTGTTATATAACTCACCAAGCGAAAACTCAAAAGGTGTGAGTGTATTCATTTGAGCCATTCGACATAATATCTGTTCTCTGTTCATGGTTTACCCTTCTTATGCTCTTTCTTCCTGGTCTCCATGCTGAAAGGGGTTTCTTGAACTAAGACTATGCTTATCTCTTACGAGTGTGATTAACATGGGGATAAATGCCTGTCAGCAAGAATGACAGGTATGAATGAAAGTATAGAAATGAAAATTACTCCTGTAAGGTGGAAGCGAAACTCAAAACTCACAATGCGCCCAAGCCGGAGGAAGCAGATGATCCACCTTCTCAAATTCCAAAAGATCTGTGAGATGAAATGACAAGTCCACTAGCAAAAATCTTTAATAGAGCTATTGAGTCAGAGTGGTTCTCTATGACTGGAGAATACTGAATGTACTGCCCATCTTCAAGGAAGGAACTACGTGGGCAACTATTGTCTCAGATAATCTTACTTTTACTCAAGGCTTTATAACACTATTTGAAGAAAATAATTTGGAAATGACATTAAATGTAAACAGGATCATATGTAAATAGATTCACCAAGGTAGGTCATGCCAAATTAATATTATATTTTTGTGTAATAATATAAATGATCTTCTACGCAGCAGGAATGTAGTCGGTCAGTCTGTCTGGAATTCAGTATGACAACAGGTGCAGTGACCTTTGGATGTGTATTTGTTAAACTAGGCAAGGTGGCAATTGCAGAAATTGTGGAACACATAGGGAAGTGATCAGAGAGATGGCAGTGGTTGGTTATATATTAGTGGCAAAACCTCCTTTTTGACATAGGAGCTTCTTAAGTGTTGGTCTAAAGATTGATCTTTTCTGAAAAACTGAAGTGTGCTAACGAAGTTTACTGATGAGTTAGCAAGCATTATAAATATATTGGAGGACTAGGAAATGAGGGTGAACTGGGAACCTTGAGGACATAAGCATTGGAGAGGGGATGGTGGCGTTTAATAGTAGAAAGTACACGATCTTATAATCAATGCCTTCTAGCAACGCATAGTACGCATATTAATCGCTAGCTAGGAGACCAAGAGGTGGCATGGTATGCTGGTTGGCAGCGTTGTGCTTTGATCCCTGGGTTCTCGGGGGACTATAATCACTGTTCATGCAGCCCCAGGTCTTTACTCAAACAAGAAGATTTCACAGTGATTAGGAGAATAAGGCATAACTGGTTCATGGAAGCAAGTTGCACTGATTACATCTTTGTTAATGTAGCTGACATGCAGTCTTCCTCCAGATAGTTTCTTCTGTTTCTCCTGGCTGTACAAACAATCTTGTGCTAGTCTAAAGCTAAGTAAAAGGTAGATAACTTGACAGCAGAAAATAATCATGCATCTCTGCGTGTGCCTTGCAGTATTTAGATTACTCCTTTGAACTGCCTGAAGTCATTACAACACGGTGCAAGCAAGAACAGAATAGATCCCTGAGTGGTACAGTATATGCACTGAAAACATGTTGTGCAATCAAAGTATCTTTGCATTAAAGCAGCGGAGTTTTCTGCTAGCATTGTTGATGTGATAAATAAACAGCTAATTAAATATTCCAAATTATGAGGAACATACCTTTAATGGCTGAAAGGCAGTCCTTCCATGTTTAGTTCCTTGCAGACTGTTAAAAATCGTGCTTTCAAGCCCAACCTTCATTATATATCTAGGAGTGATTTGTCCTTTCTTGGCTTATGTCTATGAGTTTGTTCTTAGTAAACATACTGTCACAAAAATTGGAGAAAAAAGACACAGAGGAATTCTAGTGGCTGGTATTGAAGTTGAAAGTATCCTCCTCAGATTATTTTGCAATCATCTCTTTAGAATCGAGGCACTCTTCCAAGATAGAAGAAAAGAGGGGGGAAAAAAACCCTTCAAAAATCTTCAAACACTCTCTCTACTTATTTAAACTGCCGTTGCTATTTTTAAAGGAACAGAACACAGACAAATGCTATCACTGTGTTGTGGATGCCTAATAGAGACAATAGCGAACTCATTTCTGTTGCTTTAGTGTCTGTTAATATTTGTTCTAGGTACACAGATTACGGCCTTAATTATCCCATTTTTCTCCCTCTCTCACGGTGTGTATGTGTATAATTGTTGCCATTAGTACCCACTTCTTCCTGTTCTGCCCAGAGCTTTTTCAATAGCTGTCTACCTAAATGTGACATTTTCTGGTTGGTAGTCACTCACTACACTTTGGGATATATTTTCTCCCTTCTTTGTGTGTGCTGAATAGCATGGTAGGGTGAATTGAATCTTGACATTTTGAAGTGAAATAGGCTTGTTTTCTTTTTCAAATCCCTGAAGTTGTTTAGTGAAATGCTGCAGTCTAGGCTTTTTTTTTATTGATATATAAATAGAAAGAAGATTAGTTTTGAAAGCACAATGGCTGCTTACAGACAACAAAACGGCCGAAAATAGGGATGAGCATACCTTGAAGTCAGTAACAGTTTTCTGGGGGTGAGCACTGGACGGGAGGAGGGGATGAAGGAGGGAGAGGAAGTTTCAGAGGCGAAAGGAGGTGGCTCTCAGCCTAGTATCTGCATCAGTGAAGTGTGCCGAGTGGAAAGTGTTGTGGTGAGAAAGGTCCGTCTTCTGTAGTTCACTTAAGACTTGTTTAAAGCTGTATTTGCACCCGATTCAGAGCAGGGACTGGATTGGAAGTTCCGTATCTATACATCCTCTTCGACCTATTATTCCATGTATGCTGATTTATTCTTTTCGACATTGTTTCATCCTAAGTCCTTTGAATTCCCTCAGTTCTTTGTGATCTGTAATGCTCAGGTCTACTAATGGAGATAGCCATGGTATTCAAAAAGATTATATGAAAACTTCAAAGGAGGCCTAATTTCTGAGGTTGCTTGTACCTGTGCTGCTTGTAACTTTACTGCTGCTATTATGGAGTGGTTTCTCTGCTCTTATTGACCCAAATATTGCCCAGTTAAATGATTTCAGTTTATTTAATTCGCCTGACAATTACGTAAGCATTCTAGCCAAAAGAGCAAATACAATGATACAGTACTCTCAAATGCTGAGAGTGTTGTAGCATTCAGAGAACCAAGATAACGGCATCCATTAAAGACTGAAGTGCAGTAAGAGCCTTATATACCAAACCATCAGAGCCATAATCATTTGTCAAGGAAATACATTTTGGTACTGTCTGAAACAGGCAAAATTAAAATTCTCAATGCAACTTTCTATACTCTTAAATTAGCTTTATCTACCTAAGGATTCATCTGTCACAGACACACGAACATTCACAGAGTGTATACACAACCTAAACACAGCATACACGAATAGGATTTACTGGCAAGAGCTTTTATGCAATTTTTCCGGCTTTCAACTACCTGCTGGGCACCTTAGACAACTACAAAATCCCAGGAAATTTAGAAGCACCTAGAGATAAAAGAAAAAATGTGTTTGCACTAGAAGAGGCCTCTGATGAAAGACTCTTGTGTCACTGCCTACAGCAAACCTATGTCCAATCCAAGCAGCACAGCTTCAATCCACACCCTTCTCGGTGTGAAGCAGTGAAGCGATGTATGGTTACACCTGCACATTCACAACAAATCATGAGGAAATTTTTGTTTACATCTGTACTGACACAAATCAGGTCTGAGAGTGTTAAAATAATATAATAGCTGTGATTCTGCCGTTCTTTTGAGATACAACGAATTAAATCCTAGGGCTTCCAAAATTTCTGAGCAATAAGTAAGTACTTGTGACTTATCTGGTGCAATGATGAATGTCTAAATTAGCCTTGCTGGAATATGAACACTCCCTTCAGAGCTTTCTGTGCTTTTCGTACCAAGACTTTAGATTTGTAAATCATCTTTTCTAAAAGGAATATGAGACAGAGTGTGGAGTGTTTTGTTCAATTCCTAAAAATTCTGAAAGAATTGGTAAGTGGGCTGAATGAATAATTCAATATTGTAAGGAAAGTTCAATAAACTATAGCTATTATAAAAGCAAATTTTCTCATAAAGGATTTGAGGTACAGACTCCCGAGATGTGTCAAGCTTACATAGCTTGACACACAAAGTTCCCACTCACATAGTTAGTTACCAATGCAAGATTTTCACTCATTATCCCCAAATGTCAATGGCAGAACAGATTCCCAATTTGTTAATAGACTTTTGTGAAGGAAAAAACCATTTACAGTACAGTAATGTCCTAGAGCACATTTAAGTTTATGACATGAATTAGTTTACTGGGAAAGATTTTAAAAAGAAGCCCTAAGCATCATCAAATTAAATATATAATGGTCAAGTCAGTTAACTGTCTATTTGCATATAATGTGAGTTAGTAGTTGGAAAAGGTTGGTTAAGAGGATATATAACAGAAATATAGAAAGTCTTGTTATATTATATTGCCCTGTACCATTAGCCTGGTAATGCAGAAAGATCCATGTACACTGATGTGTATTATACATACATAGGAAAAGAATTTGACACATCAGAAAAAAAGACATTTTTAGCTGTGATCTAGACTGCCAAAAATGAACTCCTCTGTTTATTCTTTTAGCTTTCATATTTAATTGCCTACCTAGTCATCCGTGGACATAATGTTGGCATACTCTGTATAATACGATACAGTCTCATTTTAGGTGTATAATAAACTTCAGTTTCCTAAGTGGAGTTTATATTAAGTGACATTTTCCTTGTTGAGAAAATTGCATTTCTTTGAGAAGAAGCTTTATGGCAAAAGATTAGAAATCTAAGTCAGTTTTGTCACTTTTAGCAAAACATTCGCAATGGCTCACAGTTAGAAAGCAAGCTGAATGTTTAGATGGTAGTTTCCCCAAGACTAGGCTAAAAAACCACTATACATAAGAATTCTATACTTTCTTGAACTCCTGTGATTTCTGTTGGTTGTACCTCAAAGGACTGGCAAAGGTAGTCAAGAGCTTCTTGAATGCCTCGGGAAATAAGATATGATTTTGCTCTTACTGTTTAAATTAGGCAAAAAAAAAAAATAGTTTGTGTTAATTAGAATCCAGCAGACTGTTCTTCATAAATTTCGTATCAGTGTTTAGAGTGCAAATGTCAAAATAAACCTTCGACATCATTCAAAGATGGGAGCATTTCAAGCTGAGCCTTCAAACTGGATGTTTTATTCTCAGTTGCCTCTGTCTCTTCTGAAGACCGTTCTCACAGAAGTTAAAGGTGTCTCGATTAGAGCATGTCACTTGGAAGAGCATGAAAATGCCAAGGATTTAATTATTGCTGTTCCATTGCCACAGCAATTGTTGTGTATTTACTTTCTCTCCTAAGAGCAGGGCGAGGGGAAAAAAACAACTGCTAAGTGCATCCAATATGGTTTTTCTCCTCTTCTTCTAATGAAGCTACATAAAAGTTCTGGCTGAGTAGAAGAACCTCTGTTAGTTTCTCTGGCCTGTTGTACCATGATCAGAGGGAGGAAGTTTATGGCGAGGGAGGGCCATGCGAAAACACAGGCAAAATAATTGCAGGTGATTTTTGTGATACACAGAGCAAACCTCGCAACAGTATTCCCAAAGAGCGTAACGAGAACATTGGTAGTCTTCATATTAGAAGTCTGCTAGCCTGACCCCGGCGGCGGATTCAGATGGCAAACAGACCAAAGCAGTTCTGACTAGTTTACAGAAAACCTTGTGATCTCCATGTCCACCACAGATACAAAACATGTTTACAAGCCCTTGACACTTAGGGACTTCAGTTTTGACACAAGTGAGAAAACTGTGAACATTCCGTGAATGTTTATTAACTTTTCAAATGAAGGTCTGGCTTTTCCATTTTCCCCTCTCTATGGAAAACTTGGTGTCCCAACAAGGGAATGGATTTTATGTTATTCTAGACCTCCCGAGGGAAGAAGTCCCTCTCTCTTCTCGCTGTGATAATGCTGAGCCAACGAAGCACACTGATTACATGTGAGGGCTACCAGTGTGTGCTTATGCCCCTCTGATTGTCCTCGAAGGCCATCTTGGCTTTCCATTTACCTGGAAGAGGAAAAGTTAACGGGGTCAAGTCAAGCAGTGCTACTTAGAATTTAGAAAGAAATTATTATATAACTTGCACCTGCCGTGCAAGTTTCTCTCTTAATTTGCTCTTACAAAATCTGGCCCTTGTTGTTAGACCAGTTCAGAAACACAAAAGGCTTTCAGCCAGCTTCTCAAAGAGCCTGCACTGCAATCAATCTCGTAACAAAGTCGAGGAATTCAAGCTAGAATAAAGTAGTGAAAGAATTCAACCTAGAAGGGGCAAATGTGCGTTGGAGTTGTAGAACTCTAAAACTGCTCTTAATTTGGTCAGTCTTCATAGAAAAAAAGAATATTGAAGGTGAGAGACATTTCAGTCAGGCAAGGTATATAATTACAGGCATAAAAAGGTACATGAGCAGGGACTGAAAGATTGGGCATTGCCCATTTAAGGAAAAAGGTAAAAATAGGCACAGTGAAAGTCGACAAATTAATAACTTGTAGGTCGTACCAGGAATTTTTATTCTCCATAAGTCAGCTAATCCAAGCATAAAGGGAACAGGTTTTTAAATTAACTTGCATTTGAAATAGAAGGGAAAACTTTAATATAATGCATAATTAGGCTGTGAAACTGATTGTCACCAGGTGCTGCTCGGGCTAAGATTATAATAAGATTCAGGGGTGAACTGGACATTTCTGTGGATTTCAAGAATATGCAGAGTTAAAATTGTTAAAATTCAGGTGTAAATACTGCTAAAAAGCATTTTGGAAGGCACGTAAAACTTAATATTTCAAAATTTAGAGGAATCTCTTGCCATTAGGTGATTTGAAACAGTTTTTTCCGCATCTGCATTTTATGGTATTGCTTATACTTTCCATAAAACATCCAGAACTTCACAGAAGCGGGATATAAGACCATTTGGGCTCAGGTCTAATCCAATATAGCAATTCTTATTTTATGATTAATGAGATTCCCTTTATCAACAGCTGTGATTCTGACCTTTGTGGCTCTGCTGCTTATCTCCTGATTTATACATTTTCATAACCTGCATCTCATTTTGAATAAAATAAAACTCTAAATAACTTTCATTCAGTTGCTATAACCTTTTCAAATATTTGCTCTTAACAGGGACATTCAAATCATTTGTTCACAGAATCTCAGATTGTACATCAACAGCACTCTTTTAAACTATACTACTAGTATTAAGATTTTTTTTTATATACAGACATCCATTATGAAAGATAAAATATCCTCTGACATTTAGGAGAGAAATAATGTGCTTACACTAACCTCCCCGCATCTAAAACTTGAATTCCTGTTTCGGACACCCAGTTTTAGAAATGCACGTCTCTCTTATTTAGTATTGTGGTAGGGTTAGATACATTCAAAGATTCCTTTCCTGGTTTGTCATGCTAGTGTGATTCAGGACATGTTAGCTTGATGTGTTATAAAATGAGCCAGTTTATCTTTAGTTTAGCCTGTGATCAGTGGGGAAAGTGCTTTTCCTTTGGGAGCTGAATGCAAAATAACTGAAGCAGATTGAAGTTGGCAGTGACTAATGAAGTCTTGTGAAGGAGTCAGGAGTCAGTGGGTTACTACATAGGATGGATTGAGAAGGGAGTAACAGCAGCCTCTTTGTTGGGTTTATGCTGTCTTTTATTTTTCTGTCATTCAAGAAAATGTCCTCAAAAAAAATTAAAAATTCCTGATGTGTGTCTCTGAAACACGCACATTCGCACACACATTTGTTACAGTGGAGATAATTCTAGGCTTCTATGTTTAATGAGGCAGCGTGGTTGCCTAAAGGTGTTCTACATGTTAATAATTTTAGTCAGTCACACAGAATTTATGGAGCTAGAATTCCAATGGAAATTAGCATGAGTTAAAAATGCAGTCATTTATTTCTCTGAGAGCTCCCCCTACTTTGCCAGTTTGATAATATGCCCTATTGTCACAGAATCTGGCACAATAAATCAGTTGTAACGCAGATGCTACCGAGCAACCTGCTACGGGTCTTTTGCACAGAGCATGACTACTGTGAGTAGAAAGTGCTGCAATTGTTTTTGCATTTGCTATACATGTAAAATCTGTGGGCATGGAGTGAAGGTCGAAGGAGTATGAGGAGGAGGAGTATGCCAGCCTGGCATCCAAGGGACGGGGAAAGTGGCAGAGCCAATGCCAGCCAAGCCCCTGCCTTCAGCCTGACAGCTGACCCAGGTCAGGAGTCACCGCAGACTGCTTCTGCTTTAAGCCCACGATTAAGTTATTTGAATGACTGCCTAACCTCGATTGGGTGTAAAGCAGGATGAAGGAGATCAAACACTGAGAAAGAGAGCACGCCCTCCTTATGCAGTCTTTGGAAAGTTTAGCCGGACTTTGTGCTACAGGTAGCGCTGTGCAAAGTGGCAGCCTGGACCACGATTATTGGAGTTTTTCAGTAATGCTACAGCAATTCAGAGAACTGCTGTGGTGTTACAGTATTTTTGTTTCTAAAGCGTTTCTTTATTGAAACCTCTTGTTAAACAAAGTCTGTAAGACTTCTCTTTTTTTAGACGTTTTCATCTTTAGACTCACAATAATCTGGGGATTTTGACTGAAACTTTGTGAAGCAAACTGCTTCAAGCTCTCTGCAGTCTAAGTGTCCCAGCCTGTGCACACAGAGAGCAGCAAGATTTGTGTTTTCCACCTCATTAAACTGACAGCAGAAATTAGTTTGTGGTATTAAAAACTAAAAAGTTAAATTACAGCTACACGTGTCCTTTATGCAATGGGGTGTGTGAAAGATGTTTGATTTTAATGTTTGCTATAATGGAGAATTTAAATTGCAATGTTTGTCAAATCTCTGATCTTTGTTTCAGAGTGGAATATTAATTATGGTTTTAACTACGAGAGGTAAATAAAATGAGCATCCACTGCCTGCCTAAGGGTAAATTGCAGATTACTGACAACGTGACGTGGCGTACTAAATGTCAGTTTTGTCAAACAAATTTAGAGGAGCAGTTAAACTATTAGCTTCCTGTTGTTACAGGGGGTTTTTTGCAATGAATGACTGTTCCTAGCAGCAGGGGCACTGTACCATATGGAACGCTAACAGAGCTAAATTGAATAAGCGAGATGAATGAGGAGATAGCACTACACTCAATTAGTTTATAACTGTCTATTAACTTCTGTTGGTGGTTTTGAATAAACAATAGATTAACCATTACACCACTTCTTTTTCTTTCTGAAACCAGTAGAAAGACGGTGTGATGACGGCACACAGTGAAGGAGAAACTAAGCAGTTTCTTTTTTTTTATTTTTACCTCCACCTTCTTAATGGCTTGACTTGTGTGTTGTCAGCAGTACCTGCAAGTAATAAAATGCATTATTTCCAAGAAGCAGATCAAAATATTTCAAATGTCTTTATGCATGCAAAATAGTTCTTTGAATACAATTACTAGGAGTTACTCTGCCTGTTTCTTAGGACCTGGTTTAGTAGCAGGGAAGCCCTAGTGTGACATTTGCACCTAAGCCAGTCACGGTGATTTATTTGGCAGTTAAAGGAGAATTGTTGTGGCCAGTGCCAAAACAAGTATAAAATTAATATGTCTGCCTGTCTCTGTGCCCCAAACCATTTTAGCTGCTAACTACTTTTAGCAGTTAAGAGCTGATGCATTAGTGTGCTGCTGACTAGGAATACGTAAAGTGTGTTTGATTTTGTGTACCAGATTATGTCCTCCTGAAGTTGTTAGGGTCAATTTATTTCCATGTAATTTAAATCCTAAGTAAATACACGTAATACAAGATATTACCGTCCCTGTCTTCTGTTTCAAGACACTGGAGAGAGATGAGGACCTCCAGAGGGCACTGAGCTCACCTCATATTCTATTGCGATATTTTTGCCTGTTGGTATTTAATTTAAAATTTCTAGTAAAAAAATATCTAAGGACCTCACTCAAGCTGTTTCATGTCACACTTTCGCATTAGGCGTTCAAACACCTAATCAGTGAAGGTCTCGCCACTGCTGAACCTGAAATCCAAAACACCAGGCATAAAAAGTGGGCAAGGTAAGTGAAGACAGGGACGTTGAACAAAGGGGATAAAATAATAAATACAGCAAGACATTATTAGTTCCCAGTCCGTCAGTGACAGTGGTCCTTAACTACCATAAGCCTTGTCACTACGTGATTGCTTGAAGTTTAACATTTTTAGATATAATCCTGAATCGAGCTTAAGTTATATTTAAATTACTATCTAAATCGAAAGCCACAGGTTTGTTTCGAACCATTTCCTGGTGCAGTGCTGAGGACCACTCTGCCCATCTGTTGGATCATATTAAAAGGGGAAGTTGCAGGTGTTCGGAGCATTTTTAGCATGCTGCCGTTCAGCAACTAGTGCTACTTAGTTATACAGATAGGAGAGATAGCTGGGAAATGTCAGGGAGCAGGGGCTGGGGACCCAAAGGAGAGCTGGGAACACAGTACTTATGGAACACAGGATATGAATCTATAGAAAGCTTGAATCCATTAGTTGTACTGTTCATGAATAAAGTTGTTTGAAAATGCAAAGCTTCCATTTTCTGGACCAACCCTCCATTTAGGTAATAACATTCATCCTACTGAAATCCTTTCATCTGTCAGCTGAATCCAATAGTCTTCTCCATCTTCTGCGTAAACAGTAACACTTCTGTCAGCCTACTGCTAACTTCCTTCCAAGATCCATTTTACTGATGAGTGAAGTGGTTTCTGTCTGTCCCCCTTACCATACATATTTCACAGGAAGTGATGTAAGTTTTAATTAGTAAAACCCCATGAAATATTTAAAACTCCTTAGGTGAAAGGAGCGATATTAATGAAGTGGAAAAATAGAATGAGAGTCTTATGTTATGTAGGAACACGGATTTTGTAGATCACTGTAGCAAAAAAAATATGAAAGTAGTGGCAGAGGCGAGCCTAGGCTGGGACTGCAGAGGGAAGATAAGATGTTCTTATCAGATGCAGGGCACAATATTAATACCTTCCTATCCGTATGCTATTTTGGAATGTAAAAAAGATATTCAAAATTATGCAAATAATTCTGTCTGTTTCTGGCAGACTATGCTTTTTTTTTTTTTTTTTCCAGTTTTACCTGCGAATGGCAGTAATTGAGAAACTTCACTTAATTTCTGAAAGCAGCTGTTGTAGTAGAGGAAATACTGTTCTACTGCCATTTAAAATTCTACCCAAACTTATGTCCAAGTGTCCAAACCAAGTGGCCGAACCAGGTGTCCACGTATCTCCTTCAGCCCACATTTCTGAGTCTGGATTTTGGGAAAACTCTTGTTTGTCTACCTTCTTTTTACCGTAACTTCTCATCTAAAGTCAACTAGAGTCTCCTCACCTGTAATTCACCTAAGTCAAAATATTGTTACAATGTCATTGCCCACTCTTATTTAGTTACAGTGATTTATAGTGTTACAGTGTTTTAAAGGAAGACACTTTTTAAATAGTAAACATGTGTCCCTAAGGAATTGCACATATGTCTACTCATCTGTTTTCAAGTTACTTACTTCCTTGCTGTTTGGGAAACTAGCACAATGCTTTCTTTTATGCAGTGTTTATAAGCTTGAAGGTCGCTAGCAACTGTTAAAAATTACTCCCCGATGGAGGGTAGTGTCATTCCATACAGTGACTTGCAGTTCAGTATAAAGCTCTTGTAAGTGCCCAGAGTGCAGCACTTGCGTCATCCTTTCGTTAAGAGGATTCCATTACTGAGTTTGCTAAGTGGCTAAGTTTAATGGCCTGGAAATCCTGTTTTTACATTTGGTCTCGCACAAGTATAAGTTGGCAAAGGGAAGCCCATTCATTAGCTTTTTGAAAGAGGCACCACTCCTTTGTCCAAGGGCAGAAATGGAATGCACCATTCTGAAGTCCTCATTTGCTTGACTTTCCACTGAAGTCAACTGTAAGGGGTCTTGTAATTTCCTTTGAAAGTTACATCTTCTTAACAAGTTGTCTAGATAGGCTAGGAAATGTCAATCTCGTCAAAACATTTATTTGACATCTGATCTTAAAATTGTTATAATTGGAATCAAACAGTATGTTAAAGAGAAGTTGCCATATTCCAGTTTATGAATGTCATCCAGTTGTAGTTGCGCATTCATATTTCTTTAACTTTAGAAAACAATCACAGCACCATAGATATTTTCAGATGCTTTTGTTTAGTTAAATAGCCATCATGGATTACTTAATGAATATTATGGATTACTTACCTAATTCAGTAAAAAATATGCTGACACTCGTGCCAAAGCATTAGAAGAAACTGTTCCACAGCAAATACTGTACTGTTTTAGAAGCATTTCTACTCAGTGCGGGTTTTTTTTAAGTGCGGAAAAATATTTCAGCAGTTTCTCTTGGAGGTTAAAATAGCCACATATTCCCAAATGTTGCTGGCTGGTGACGATGTCTAGCAAGTTAATATCCTGTTAACCTCTCCCTCTAATTTCTTTTAGTGGGACTCCTGCCCCGGACCTGTTTCCTGACCTAACCTGCAATTTGTTACAGGCGTTAAGACACTCCCTCTCATGTACCATCTCCCAAATCGTGTAGAGCTTTAGCAGATAATTCTATGCTAGCTGTATTATTCAATAAACTCATAGAAAGGATATTATTAACCATTAAATTCCTCAGGGTTGCAGCATTGTTTTCATGGAACTCTTCTAATTTTTGCTACAGAGGTACTGCTTTCTTTGCTATCAAATTCTGTTGTTGGGGTTTTTTTTAATGAAGAGCAGTCTTCCTTGCAGCTGTCACAGTTTACATCCTTTCTCTGTAAATAATGAGTTGGAGAGTTCATTTTAGCACTAGCACATTGTATCTTAGAAACTTCGTCATTGTTTTGTTTTTATTAGAGGACTGCAAAGAAATAGTTTGTTATTTTCAACAGAAAAGCCTGTTCTGTTTCTGGCTTCATTGCCACCTCCTTGCGACACTTCAGACAGGTCTGTGTATCTCTGCAAAACTCATTATACTTACTGTATTGCATCACTACTGTATTACTGTACTGTACTACACATAAACTGTAATATTCCAATATATTTGAAGTACTGGGCTGTGTATTGTAAGAACAGCACCTATCGTTACTATTCTAATTGCAAATTCCAACTGACTGATATTTGTAATGATGTGCTAGTATTTTGGTTGTTTGGGGTTGTTGCCTTCTGAAGAACAGCACAGTACCTAGCAACTTACGGGTAGTACATACAATATTCCTGTAATGGATTATTTCATCAGGGAAATGACTATGACATTATTTATAGCTTTTACTTTGTTTGCTTGAAAGTAGTTTTGCCGTGCAAGCTCTGTTCAGAAGTTTCAGATTTTTCCTTTTCTGAGGATAGAAGATGTCTTTCTGTCTTTCAAAGTGTATTTTCACAGGATTTGGAATTAAGTTTGAGAAAAAGTACAAGGTATTCATTTTCTCTTTGTGTTTCTGTGACAGAGGTGTAGACTTGAAGGTAGCATGGTTCCATTCAAAAACTGTGATCCCTTAGTCTTTGGATTATCATAGTGCTTGTGGGTGGCAAAGCTCTGAGTGAAAATCCCATATTATATGCAATCATTAATTAACATTCTTTTCGAATGTTACAGTTATTGTGTCTATAACACTAATTTTTTTCAGATTAAACTGTGTAAGAAAGATTTAGAGAAGCTTTCCTTGACACCTTTCTTACATCTTTTAATTAAGAAAGCCTTTGGTGTTAATAGGTTCAAGTTTGCCAGAATTTGAAATGAAGGGATGTAAATATATATATTTGAAATGTTCTCACCTAAAGCTACCATGGTATGCAGCCGTATCAGCTGCCCTTTCCACAGTGGTATAAAGAGCCCCCAAAGGACATCAATCAACCTTCCTTGCCATACAAGCCTCATATTAACATCTTCGTTATGAGCCACTGAATACAGGACATAAGACCCCAACACACATACCGGCTAAGGGAGAAGTAGGGGCTGGACAACTTCATTAACTGCTTATAAAGGGGACTCATGACAGTTTCTCCCAGAAGCCCCATTCCTCTGCATGGGATAAGATTGGATTGAGGGAGCAGCTGCATCTTAGACTGACCAGATAGTATCAGCTTCACAAGGTCTCAGCTGGACTCCTTACTCCTGTAGTCGTGACTTTGGATTACCAGCAGTCCATCTGCCACCACAGTTCCACTGCCAATTAGATGATATATCCATGGCTTGGGAGAGCACTTGAATGGTTTACGAGCTACATGCTGCTAAAGAACCACTGCTTACTGCCTTCCTTCCCCCAGTGAGCACAGAGCGCTATTAAATTAGTGCGCTACCAAGAGCGCTATGCTCCGGGTATATCTTCATGCATCCCACTAGTTATTCTACTCACCTTAAGGGGATGGCCCAATTTCCTCAGCCCCTTAGGAAAAAAAGTGAGTTTTTCTTACATGTCTGAGTATTGCCTATTCTGAGTTTTTAGTCAGTGACTTTTGTCGATATTTTTTCTTGTGGAAGAGAAGGAAGATAGACTCCTCTAGAAGGCTGATTACAACCCTGTGGAGCTGGATATTTTGAACTGCTGACGTGTATTGAATATTACAAAAGTCTTGAAGGAGGGAAAATGGATTCAGGGAACTAGTTGCTTGAAAAAGTGAAAGGCACGTGATAGAGATGGAGTGTAGGTAGTGCAGAAAAAATCACGTGCGAGTTTGTGGCTGCTCAGTACCAGCACTAGCGAGTATGTTGTACAGGCCGCTGCCTGTATTTGGATACAAAGAGGCAAAAATTGTCTATTCGAGTGAGGAAGTATAGCAGCGTGGTTTGAAAGTGAGTGTGAGCAAGGAGCGCTGTCTTGCGTAGAAGGCAATATACCCAGGAACTGAAGAAGTAGCTCCCACTGCATGAGTTACATAGAAGCTAGGTCCGGATGCCTGTGTGTCTACCAGAACAACTGTCCTAACAAAATGAAATTTTTCATGAGCAAAGAGCCTTTGGCTGTTTTATGTTCTGTTACTGGGGAGCAGCAAGCCAATGAATGAGTCGTATTAGATTAAGCCTGTCAAAACACCACTACATATATTTACATATTATGTATTTACATATATGCATGCATGTGTAAAATATATACAATACATACAATATATTTACATATATTTAAGTAGAAAATATGCTAAAGGTAATTCCTTTAAGGAATGTTTTGGAGGACTTTAAACAATTTATTTTGACTGTATTTTGTGTCCTTACACTGATAAAGCCGAATGCCTCAGTTTCTGTCCAATGAGAGAGAGATCTGTGCAGAGACCTACCTACCTTGAGGAAAAATATTTCCTATATTTAGAACTGTCACAGTTACTATTGCTTTCTATTAACTTGAGTCTATGAAAGCCTAGACGTAACTTCTTGGACTCCATAGATATCTGGGAGTCTGCTTCCTCTGCTGGGACTTGCAAGACAAACTTTCTAACCCCATAGTGAAAGTAACAAGTTATTTCACATAGAAAATACCTGTCCCATATCCTGGTCAGCCTCAGGCAGTGGTGTACTGTGGGGTTGGGCATTTTCTATTTGTGAAAGGAACCGCTTACGTGGTTTACGTTTGAAGAAAGACGTTTGCCTGGCCGTGCTTAAGGAGTTTGGAATACCGTCGCAAATCTCAAAGAACGAGGCTAGTGGGCAGAGAAGATGATGAAACTGCCACATAATAGATACATCTGCCATACAGCTCTGTAATTCCTCATGCTGAGAACACCTCTGAGAATGCGGTGAAAATGTGACGCAGGGAAAATCATCCCAGAACAAATTTGCATCAGTTTAACACTGCCTCTTTCCTCGGTTTGTGAAAGCAGAGGGATTGTGGGCACCTATGGTGCACACCACCGCTGGGAGTTTGAGGCTCTACTTAAAACTGACAGCTATGGGGTAAGAAGGTGTTTTCTTTCATCGTTAGCCAGCCTTTTCTAAAACGATAATTAGTTTCAGGAAGAGAATTTCAAAGTCTGTCGTGAATGTATTTCTGTGAAAAGCTTTCATGTTCATGTTGTCTGGCACTACACATCACACAGCTACCTCCTCCTGAGTAGGCCCCAGTGTTGTCTGTTTCATTCTTTGTTCAGATCGTATGATAGTACGATGGGGGGAAAGAAGAAAAAGCAAAGCTGTTGAGACAAAGGGGAAGACTTGCGATGTCAAATGCAGAATATATCCTTTAAACAATACGTTATAAATACAGTGTTCTTGTACTATGTGCACAGCCTCTAATACCCATCTACACAATGCTGTGAAGGAAATATATCTCTCTGTAAGCCTGATATGACATGCACATCTTTCATTTATCTAAATTGCTTCTTTGAAGTGTTATCTCTTAAAACAAAATTAGGTATGTATATTCATTTGCATGCAAAAGAACCTAGGTGGTCTTGTTAACTATAGATAACTAAAATGGCGTATATGCTAACAAAAGAGAAAGTCCAGGTTCTGTGTATATTTTCATTTACTGTTCTTAATGGAGTTTGCTAAGAAAATGAAACTTCGTTTTGTGGGGGAAAAAGTATCCTCAGGCAAAAGGAAAAGTCAAGTACGGAATTTTCCTGTGACCATGCATTTCAGAAAAGGATATCTTCAGAAACTTCAAATACTACATTTCAATGAAGTTGAAATAGTGTGATAGAAAGCATGGAAAGTAGTGTAATGTCATTTTACATTTATGTACAATTAATGTGGCAGAAATTATTAGAAATCAAACACGATGGTAAATGGAACATTTCATCTTCATTAAAATGTGAACATGTATATTATTAATACCACATTAGAAAATCAAAATACAATTTGCCTTTTTCATGGGAAATGATCACATTCTCATGATGCAGTTCAATGTGAATAAAACTAATTCTCTATTGAAAAAGCTTTATTAAAAATACTTATACAAACTTTGCCCCTTAAGTTGGAAAGGTGGTTTAGTACATCCAGTAGAAAAAGAAAATGAAAGCCACAGTGAATGAAAGGGGAACATGAAATCCTATGGTAGATCCTATGGTATCATGAACACTGTTTTCAAAATTTGAGCAGCATCACAGCATTTTTTTAAAGTTCATTCTTTTTATCGGAGAATGCCAGAGCACGGTAAAAATTAAATTAATAATGTTAGCACTTGCTCTGAAGCTGGAAGTTGATAATGAAAACAAAGAGAAAGCACCTAAAAATTATAATAAACCACCCCTTTGTAAGGTCAGGTAAAAGAATTTATGCACCCTTGGCTATAGTCAAATAGTCATAATCCCTGCATCAGTCTGCCATACGTTACTGTACGTTACTTCTGTATGTTACTTTGTTGTGATGCCAATGCAAAATATATGTTGGACTTCTTAGGACAAAGAGTAACTGTATATTCTAATATAGGTTTGCATACTAAGAGATCCTGAGCAAGGAACAACCCAGTTCAGTGGGATCCTTTTTTCTTTTTTTAATTCCCTTAACAGTTACTTTCCCTGTGGTTGTTCTCTAGAAATGCTAGTTCCTGAAGTGGGAACAACTTGTAAAGCATTTTATTAAGTGTTCGCTAGTTCTTGCTGCAAAACACAGCGCCTTTTAAAATATTTCTCGTAACTTTATTACCTGTCTGATAGAGTGTTGACAGTACACAGTTTAATGTCACTGTAAAATTGCATTCTTGAGCATATTATATTTGAATATAAAGCATATAAATGTGAAATTGAATGACAGAAGTTTGCTGTGAGCAGAACTTCANTTCGCTAGTTCTTGCTGCAAAACACAGCGCCTTTTAAAATATTTCTCGTAACTTTATTACCTGTCTGATAGAGTGTTGACAGTACACAGTTTAATGTCACTGTAAAATTGCATTCTTGAGCATATTATATTTGAATATAAAGCATATAAATGTGAAATTGAATGACAGAAGTTTGCTATGAGCAGAACTTCACTATCGCTAATGCCATGCTGTTTATTTCTATTTTGCTTCCTCACTTGATTTCAGTTGCTTCATATTTGTGTCTCAGTCTATTCAGGGGAGATAGAAAGGGTTCTGTGCGGTGTTGCTGTTTGGATAAGAAATATAAAGCAGAATAAAAGTATTAATTACTTATAATGATAGTAATTTAGTAACACCTAAAGAAATCTATGATTTTGGTTGAGTTGGATTAGATATTCAGGTTCCTAAAACTTGCTTTCTACGAGGGCTTTTTAACAATCAAAAGTAACATGAAGAATACAGATGAGTCATTGGAGATTCCAGGTATGCCCTAAAAGGCTACAGTAAAAAATAGGAAGTCGAATTTCCTAATGAAGATTAGAATAATACCCAGTGTTACCAAACATGTACTATTGCAAACCTGAGGTGGTAGACTAAACCTGAGCTCCATCGTACACATGTAATTCTCACGCTGACGCGTGATGTGTGTTTTTGTGTCTGCCTTAGAGGACCCATTGCTGAAGACAAGAAAACAATCAATCACAGTTATTGACAAGGACTGCTTTGTTGTTAAAAAATAATTACAATATAAGTATGAGACATGTATAAAACAACAATAAACAAGGATTAAGTCGGTTACATTTGCAGAGTTTCTTATACACTTCTTGTGGAGAGCTTTTATTAAATTATAGCTTCAGACTGAGTGTCACTGAATCAGTGATGCTCATTAAATGTTTTCAGATTAAAGCATTTTCCCCAAAATAATTATGAGTCTATCATAGACTGCCAAAATAGATGGGCAAAGTAATTAATTTCTGAGTTATTTAATCCTGCCTGGTATATCATAAATAGCCTAAACAATGCAAAAAAGGTGAGTAATTCTAAGTGTTAGGAAAGCAAATAAGGTATTTACATCCTGTTTCTTGCATAATTTGTGCAGAGATTGTTAACATAATAAAAACTTGCATCAAATTTTGGATTAAGAGTCCACCAGACTTAACATCATGTCTGTGACAGTGGCCAGTGACAAACCTTTAGACAAATACAGGAACAGAGCAAAGATAAGGTAATGGATTCACTATCTTCAGCGCTTAATCATTTTTTTCTTTTACCAGTATTTACTTTTGCTGTCTCTGGAGTCCTGTGCTGATGTGTTCCATAATTATCTGGTTTGTGTGAAAATATTTGCTTTTATATATTTAAAAAACTTTCTGTATACCCTCTCGTGCTGGTTCTTACATTGTTGAGAAATAGTCATTCTTTCTTGACTTCTTACTTTTCTCGATGCTTTTCTTTGTTATATACTTTTATCATGTTCCCAGTTCAACTGCCTTCTTTAAACTGGGGACTGCACCTCTTTTGGTACAATCTGTTCCTTTGATCTTCCCATCACCTCCCTGTATATGTTCTCTAGTTTAAGAACATCATTTTTACATAGGCACATGGCAGAAGCACATGCACTGCTCAAAATATGGGAGCTCCATAGTCATACAGTTGCTTAACAACATTTTCCATTTTGTTCTCTATTCCTTACCTAATCGTTTCTGACTTCTTTTTGCTTTTTTCACTATACATAGCACCGAACTTTTGTGTTCAGAGAATCAGTGACTACCAGATTTCTTTCTTCTGTTGTTTATGAAGTCGTTTAGAGCCAATATTGTATGTATATAATTAGGGTTATTTTTCACATATGCATGGCTTTATATCTGTCAACACTGAGTTTTGTCTTAAGTGAATACCCAGTGACTCTACCTCATGAGATCAATTTTGTAACTTTTTAACCCTATTTCTGATTTTTACTACCAATTGAAAATTGTGTGTTGTCCAAAAAACATGGTGAACCTGCAGTGCACCCCTTTTCACATCATTGTGTATATGGTGAATGGTGCAAATCCCGACATGCACTTTTGTAGGATACTCGCTGGTAATGCATGTCTGTTGTGAAAAATGACCATTTAGTCCTACCTTTTGTATTGTATCTTTTTAACTATCTATGATTTTACTCAAGGATCTTTCTGATTATAGTTCAGATTCTTTCAAGGGTTTGGTGAACAAATTGTTAAAAGCTTTTGTAACTACAGGTGTACCACACCAGCACATTGCATTAAATCCCAGAATCCTTTCTTTATCAGAACCATGTATGTGGCCTGTCCACAAAGAAAAAAGTAACATTTGAAACAATCTGTATGTAAGAGGAAGCTATTTTATCTTAAGCTACAGTAAGTGCAATAGTTCACTGAATTAAAGGACAAAATTCAGCCCAATTCTTTTAGCAGCTCTATTATTAATTCCACTCACTGTGTTTATTAATATGTTGGTGATGGTAGTGTGTTGCTGGAGCTGTGGAAAGTGGCAGCATCTTGTTTCTCCGTTCCTTGTGTGGAAGAAAGAAGGCATACTGGTACAAAGGAGGAGTACTCCTTGGTTTGGGATTGGGAAGAAGGAAGTGAGTGCTTTTGCTTGATTCAAATAAATATGCTTTTCTTACCAATCCTAATTTAAAATGGAAGGCACATTTCTTTCAGACCCTGAGTTGGTTCTGGTTGTCAGCCCCAGTCATCCTTTGTATTCTTTATTTTTACTGTTGTTGCATTTCTCCAACTATGGTAGCATCCCATTGTGCCTTGTGCTTTGTGCCTAGTGCTTTATAAATACGAAGGGAAAAGGCGAGCCAGGTCCCAAAGAGCTTGTTATTTAAGTCAAGGCAGGACAGAGAAAATGGGTACAGGTGAATAGATGAAAAATGAACCAAATAGAGGCTGATAATGTAGCAGCATCTTGACAGTTACTGGGGTTGGTTTGTTGAAGAGTTTGGGGGAGAAATCACAGAGAAGGAGGGTTTTGAAAAAGGTACCAAGTAAGGCTTGCAGGAGTTTTACAAAGTGATTCTTTCAACTAGAAGGGACTGTGCAGGAGAAGATGCAGCATTTAAGAGTTTCATGGTGGCAGTTAAAATGGGAACAGATTGTGATGAAGCCTTTAGCTTATAATTTTCCTAGGCTGATTTTATTAATAGTCATAACAGAACAGAGTAAATGATACTCAAAATCCCACAGAAGTTTTTTGGGGGCATCTGTATGATTGTCTGCTCTGCATTTTACCATGTTTTTACTTTACACCAGCTGACCTCTCATAGTATTTTGTGCCTTAAAATACCAGCAGTTCCTAGCTAGTGTTGAGATTCTTCCAAATATCAGGCTTCTCTTTTCCGAGACTGATATAGTATGTTCTCTTTCCTCATATACTGATGGTAACACTGTTAGTGTGATAAGCTGATCGTCTTTGCTCTCCTTACATAAAGAATTTCATCCTAGGTAATCATCTTGCGAGCTTCCATCTGTTTTATTTCTTACTTTGGTTGCAGAACTCTTTACCTTTAAAAAGGAGGAAACATCAGAAAATAGCTATGAAGCGTCTTTTCCATGAGTGAAGATGATCAAACATTTAAGTCTTTTTTCCCAAAAAAATTTACTTCAAATCAAAGAACATGAGTGGTGATGGTAATGTGAAGTTGTATTGGGTTTGTGTGGCAAGGTTTTGGTAGCAGGGGGGCTACAGGGGTGGCTTCTGTGGGAAGCTGCTGGAAGCTTGCCCCATGTCCGATGATAGAGCCAATGCCAGCTGCCTCCAAGATGGACCCGCCGCTGGCCAAGGCCGAGCCCATCAGCCACGGTGGTAGCGCCCCTGGGATAAGGTAGTTAAGAAAACGAAAAAAAAACTGCTGCGGAAACACCAACTACAGCCGGAGAGAGTGAGAGTGTGTCTCTGCAGACACCAAGGTCAAAGAAGGAGGGGAAGGAGCAGAGAGCAGAGATTCCCCTGCAGCCTGTGGTGCAGACCATGGTGAGGCAGGCTGTACCCCTGCAGCCCGTGGAGGTCCATGGTGGAGCAGATCTCCACCTGCAGCCTGTGGAGGACCCCACGCCAGAGCAGGTGGATGTGCCCTGAAGGAGGCTGTGACCCCGTGGGAAGCCCATGCTGGAGCAGGCTCCTGGCAGGACCTGTGACCCCGTGGGGGACCCACGCTGAAGCAGTTCATGAAGAACTGCACCCCGTGGGAAGGACTCACATCAGAGAAGTTTGTGGAGGGCTGTCTGCCCTGGGAGGGACCCCACGCTGTAGCAGGGGAAGAGTGTGAGAAGCCCTCCCCGCCCTGAGGAAGAAGGCGCAGCAGAGACGTCTGATGAACAACCCCCATTCCCCATCCCTCTGCACGGCTTGGGGGGAGGAAGTAGAGAAATCAGGAGTAAAATTAAGCCTGCGAAGAAGGGAGAAGTGGGGGATGGTGGTTTTAAGATTTGGTTTAATTCCGCATTATCCTCCTCTGGTTTGATTGGTAATAAATTAAACTGATTTCCGCAAGTGAAGTCTGTTTTGCCCACAACAGTAATTGGTGACTGATCTCTCCCTGTCCTCATCTGAGCCCACCAGCATTTTGTTACATTTTCTCTCCCCTGTCCAGCTGAGGAGTGGGACTGATAGAGCGGCTTTGGTGGGCACCTGGCATCCAGCCTGGGTCAGCCCACCACAGAAGTACCGTGGGCTTCTGAGTTTCTTAAATCTTGTATAGCTAGAGCCTCCTAGAGACCAAGAGATCCAAGGAATGGATGAGTCGCAGAGACTGCAGCACTGCAACGCTTCCAGCAATATCTGAAAACTGCAGATGTAAAAAATGTTAAATTCAGCTGAAGTTTACTTGACTAAGTCCAGTGGGTGCTTTTGTTCACAGTACAAAAGTCTGGCTGGTATCGCTCTCTTCCTGCAACAGTTGTTTCAGATTTGAACTTTTCCCACAAGACCTATTTCCAGAATTAGATTCAGATTGAGAAGCACTGTACAGTTGTTACTGTCATAAAAACAATCTGCTATAGCCTGATTATGGGACCAAAACCAAAAATGAAGTAAATGAGAAAATGTTAGTGTAATTTCTTGAAGGAAATTAGCTGACTTCTTAAAAATTTGACCTTCATGTCGTTGGTGTAATAAGCAAGAACTCTGGCTTTCCTTGGGAAAATGCATACAACTTTTACTGTAAAATAAAGGACATTCCTTGTAACAGCAGATGCTTGAGATGTGCACCCTACAGAGCATAGGTTTTTTTCTGTAATCCGACTGAGTGGCTGGTATCATATATTTTACCACATTGTGGATTTTCAGGTATGGATCAGTATCACTACAGTATTGCCCAGGGCAATTTTCCTAGTAGCTTTTCTTTAAAAAATTGTTAAGGAAGAGTTGTTACCTGTTCACTAGTACATTGTTCACATGCAAGAGTTCTCGGAGAAAGTGCTGAGCTTGTGAGATTGACAGCGATTGAAGGCTTTGTGAATAGTACTCACGGGCCCACTGATGGTCAAGGGAAGGCCACTATATACTGCAGTTTCCTAGCTTTAGTGAGTATGCAGCGTCTAGATAGCTAATTGGACTGACTGGTTAAAGAGAAGCTGCTGATTCCAGCCTGAAGAGAGGGAAGTCTTGTGAAGAAAAGCTGCTTCTCTATGCCTCCCTGAAGCACTGCTCTAGCGCTGAACTGCCCTGAAGTACTTTCCTATGGTCTGCACAGCCATAAAATGAAGTAAGTACAGATGAAGTTTCAGTGAGCACACCGTGGATGCTGTCATCGTCACTGTTCAGGTTCTGGTTTCACAACCCAGCTAAGCTGGGAATTGTCCAGTGTTTGGCAGGTGGTGGGAGTAGCTGTATGTACTTTCAGCTTAAGGCTAAAGAGGATCAGAACAGGAGCCGTGCGTAACTTAGTATGTTGCCATCTGAGCTAAGGGTAGAAGGAGGAAGAAATACATACATTTCATGTTATCACTTCCGTAAGACTGTCCTCATAACGAACTTCAATTAAGTTGTTCATGCCTTAGGAGATGCATCTCAGATTCTACTTTAAATAGTATATTAGTCGTTCATTGCAATTAGGTAAGGAGGGAGGAGATTGAAGGATACAGAGATGTGAGTTTTACTTATGTGAGTTTTACTTATGATACTTGAGTGAAATTATACTGTCTCTGATTTAAAAGAGTTCAGACTAGATTGTCTAATGGTCCCTTCTACATTTATGCACTGTGAAGTAATAACGAACCAGTTTTGCCATCAAGTCTACAAAGTAAATTAGTGTTGATGAGAAAGGGACTTGTTAAGTTCCTCCACTTAATCTCCTTAAATTAAAATTAAATCAAAATTTAGAAACAAAACCTTGTTTATGAGTTATTTTTGCCGCCCACCAATGATATTCCAAATTACAAAATAAGGAGTTAAACTTCATCTACAGGAAGTATGTGACTCGTTACTGTTTATCTTACACTCTTTCTTAGCTGGACTGTAATATTATCATTAGTGAATTTTGGAATCCTTAATAAACATTTGTGGATGAGGTTTTGTTGCACATCTAAATGTTAGCATAGGATGGAGTCCTGCAAGTGGCTGCTATCCAACTGACCATAAAGCACTCTGCTCAGCTTCAGTCTCAATCTAGAGTGTGTTCATGGTAGCTCAAGCTAACGCAGGTGACTTCTGAGCTGGGGTGAGCAAAGAGGTACACACTACTTGTTACTGCAGATACTGTAGCAGGTTTTTAAGGCAGAGTACTTCAATTGCTTTCAGTCATGGGGACGTGACTCATGAATGGAGCGGCAATCCAGCAGTTTATTGAAGGCTAAATGTGACCCTTAATAACTTCTGTGTGCAATGACCCAATACCATGCCTGCACTTACTGCTTCTATTAACAGCAAGTCTGTTCAACAACAGCAAGTTTCAAAGGCCCTTTGAGCTTTTAGTGTGGAATAAGATACTACTGAGCTTGGTACTATGACACAACCATAGCTCCTGCCGAAATGGCTTGTTATCTAGGTGTAAGATAAGAGAGAACAGGTAGATAGGTGGGGAATACAGGGAGACTCTGAGGCAATACTGATCTGTATAGTGAGCAGTAATATCAGTACTTTGCAAAGTGTGTCTGCAGTCAGTGATCTGAAGCAGAGTAGTGAGCTATCGGGAGGGAAGTTTTACAGAAAGCTCTTCCCATGCAACACGAGCGGAGAAAAACGTGCTTGTTTGAAAATCTAGTGGAGGTTGGTATGAAATTTTTGTCTGTGGTGGGATTCATTTTTACATACTGAATGAGAGTTAACAAAGAGAAAGGCTTTGAGAGTTAGCGCAAGTTGGGTATGCTTGATGCAGTATGCCTCTAGAAGTGGAAGGAAACATAGATGAGATAATAAGCTCCCGTAAGTTTGGGTTAAAGATATCCAGAAGATCTTTCTGGTGGGTGGATATGAGCTGGCTCATTTATGTTTTGCACAGAGGAAAAATCATTGAACAAACAGATATGAGAAGACCAAAGTCTGTGGAGGAGCTATTTCTGTGTAAAACCCATACCTTGAATATACTACACAGAAGGAATCTGGAAAATTTAGATGAAGGCTGTAGGCAAAGACTTGGGGAAAGGCTTGGTCTGATACAGAGTTGCAGGCTATGGAAACAGGCCAAATGGGCATGGGATCCACCATCCCCATGTCACAGACATCCCACAGAGCCTGAAGGAAAAATCAAGAGGTTTGGACATTTTATTTAGTGATGGTACCTAAGCATAACTCTGGGGGAGACAGAGTAAGATTTTAGTTTGGACAGAAACGACAGATCTGGAGAAAAGAGGTGTGTGTATCCAAAGCAGTTCTGTAGCTTAATGAATTAGTGTTGTAGTATCAGAATCAAGATCTTGTCTCTGACAGACCGCTCCTGCTGAGAAGCAACTGACTCTTGTGACTAATTCTTCTGAAATCAAGAATGACAGAACATAGTCTTTAGAAATACAAGTCAATTTAAAATGTCACTTGCTTGTGCAAAGTGTGTTAAGAGATCAAACATATGCTATACGGTATGATGTAAACCAGTTAGCTGTAATACATGGTGTCTCAGTGAAACAGCTCCAGACAATTCTACGCATGAAGTGAAAATTGTTACTGATTTGTCAGTTCCAGTGAAATCTTCTCCCTTACCATTTTTATTTATGTGTTTATTCAGGTGTAGCCTCTGATCCAGTAGCTTACATCACCTTTGCACCCTTTAATTCAGTGGTGGTCTCCCAAGGATTAAGGTGCTGTTCACCATAAGTCATGGCATTGGCAACTATCCCTTGATTATCAGATGCCGTTAAAAGACATGAGTGTGAAATCAATTTAAGTTTCCAGAAAGGCAGGAATAATTGTAAATATGTTACTTAATAATGTGGTTGCAACTTACAGTACTGATTCTAAACAACACGAAGACTATGTCTGCTCACTGAGTGTTGTTTTTTTTCTTTTTTTTCTCAATATTTGTTCCTTAAGAAAATTGGCTAAAAAGCGGAAAGAGACATTGAGTAGTACACGGCAGGAAATGACAGTGATGGTGAATTCAATGGATAAAAGCTACACTGAGCAAGGCACCAACTGTGACGAAGCTTTCTCTTTCATGGACACGCACAATCTAAATGGGAGATGTAAGTTTTTTCTTTTCTTTTCTTTTTTTTTTTTAGAAGGTGGAAGAAAGGTGCAAATGATTCTTAAAATATTCCTCATTACTCAGTCGTGGAAAAACCATGGGACCCAGAGTTTCCCACTGTGCAGCACATTACAGTGTGTATTCGAAGGAGCAAGACAGTCAGACATCAAGAACAGACTTCTTGAAAAATAATGAGGATAATTGAGCTTTTTTCTGTCCATCCTTTTCTTCTGCAGAAAAGCAAAGACATTACTGAAACTGCTATACTTTTAGCTTTCTCCAGTCTCTATTATGTTAAAAAGTTTATATCCCTCATGCTGTCCCAGGTGCTTCAAATGCTTCCCCTGCTCACTTCTTTTTTTGTAGGCGAAATTTATTTTTGAATGTCATAACTTAATAATGGTAATCTGATTGTTTTATTATCTCCACTTCTAGATGATGCTCTTTCTATTGCTTGTGCAAAGGAAGAACTCAGTGGAATTATCTGTTCTTCAGTTTCATAAGAGATTCTCTAATATCCTGTGTCTTCTTGGATCTACCCTGAAAATAAATAAAATTTGAGATATAAAATTTCCTTGTTTAGAATTTTAGTCAAGGACTCACTCCTGTCTGGGGATTAACACTGAGCAAAGACTAGGAAAACCAGTCATTTTTTGTAATGGTTAAAAAGAATGAAAAAAGAATTACTATGTTCAAAAAACTTTCTTATTTTTTATAGTTCTTAAGGAACCTCAGTTTTTGTTGTATACCAGCGTTTTTGAACATCTTCAGAATTTGTCAAAGATTGAATTTTGTTTCAAGTACTAACAGTATGTGAGGCCCAATTCCCACTCTTTAATAATATGCTTAAGAACTTATCTTTTATGAGCTCAATTGTACAAACACTCTGTGAAGTTTATACAGTGAGACTTCTCTCAGCAGCATTAGGCTCAGAATTTGCAATGTTAATTTGCGTTTGAGTTACTTTTGAAATTGCTTTGAAACAGATCTTTCAAAATCTTACTTGCCTTTCTGGTGAGAATACACCATTGCAGTTAATGAGATTGCTTACTTCTGTGAACAGGTCCAGAGGTTTGACTTCATCTTCTGTTATTATGGTGTAGTGTTCCAATGGTGATACTGAATGGTCACAACAACCAAAGAAGCTGCAATGAGTTCCTGGGACTAAATCCTCTTTATGTAAACCACCTTAAACCAATTTGAAATCATTGGCTTAGCAAGTATTTTATACCACTTGAGGGCTAGAACCTCTGATTAGACTTCCCGTAAGAAATGTGGTCACCAAAAGCAGTCTGACAGTCTTTTGGAGTAATCTTTGTGTAAGGCCTTGTACTCAAGAGGTTTAGAACATTCCTACTTCTTATGAAAGTTTATTATCCTGGCTTCATTCTGTATCTAGCCAGTTTTATTAGCTACAGCAGCCCTGACCTCAACCAAGCTCTGTATCCATACCCAAAAGGAATACTACTCAGTTCTTTCCATCCAGTGATTCAGGAGACATAATCAAAGGAAAGTAGTCTCAGATATATTCATTTATAGGATAAGTGATAACTGCCAGCATTATTTAATCCAGTTTTCAGATAGCTCCATCGTAACAAGGGCTGGCAACCGTATGCCCTAGAAGATAAGCCAAAAAAAGAGAGGGATGAAAACCAGCAGGAGTAATCTCACTCCTCATCCAGCAGATCCTGTCTTCTTCAATTCTACTTTCATTTCACAAATTCCTCTTAGTCTGTTTGTAGGTACCCAGAATGTGCTTACATTCACTGACCTGACTGAATTTGAGCTGTGTAAACAAGCAACTAAGGCTGAATTTGCAATGAGCTTTGCTTAAAAGCCTTTAATGACTCTTTGGCTGAACATCCTGTAAAATGTTGTGATTAACTCCTGCCTATTGAATGTATCTGTGCTTACAACAGTAATTCACATGATCTTTGTATACCAGGGAAACAACTGAACTTAATTTGTCGTATTGGTCTTTCCCCTAGGTTTTACAAATGGTTCAATGATCAAATACCTATGTGAGCATTGGTCTATGTATCACTGCCTGAAAACCATTCTTAAACAAAGAGTAGTATTCCGGATATAATAGTATCTGCCTGTCTGAACAAATAAAAAAAAAAAAAGAAGAGGGAATAATGAACTATAGTAAAATATTTACATACAATATTTACAGTAGTATTAAGTAAACTTACCAATGATCACAGCTTCTGTCGAAAACACCTGTTGTCGTTGTGGTGTCTTCATTCAAGCATCAGTATTCAGTCTGATTTTGTGATTTAAGAAATATATTTGTCATCAACGATCCAAATGCTTTCTGTGATGACATTTCTTTTTAGAAAATTGATCAAATTCAATGAGCTATTTTATTCACTAGACACACCTGGTTTTCCCTAGATCCTGATCCCAGTGCAACAAACACAACAGGATGGGCTCTAAACCAAGTCAATCACATATGCTGTATCACTCAGCTTACATAGGCACATACCACTTCACCATCTCTAACTGGCTTTGTTTCTCTTTGCAGCTGTATCTTCACCATCTTCATTTACAATGAAAACTAACACATTGAGCACAACAGTGCCTAATTCTTATTACCCAGGTAACCGATTTTTTTCTTGGTTTCCGCACTATGTACACCTTTGCATAAAAACCCATATGTAATTATGTTAATATACCTCTTGCCGTAGAAATTTAATACATATAGAAGCAACATACTGGTTGCTTACAGTAGCTTTCTGAAAGAAAACTCAGGAACATTTATCAATCATTTACTGTTCTCTCTCTTTTTACCTTTTCTGCATTGACCTGCTTATGATGTATGACAGATCCATTTGTGCCAACTGCAATTTTAGGTGAGAAATTTCCCTTTATCAAAGTTTATTGCTGAAGTAATTTAGAAAGTCACAGTTCTCGGGGTACAGACAATAGTACGCAAAAAGCTGGAGTTTTATGCTAAAGGGAGGGGTGATAGGCTTGGCTACACTGAGAATGCTGAGGACAGTTATCAGACTTGATTACTACTGTCATGGTGCAAGTCAGGGGAGAAAAGAGAGAAATAATTTTAACAAGTGGATTTGCAAGGAAATGTTTATGCATGTATTTGGAGTGACACAAAAGAATTTGATTATCACAGCAATTGAAATAGTTTCCCTCTTTTTTTTCCATTTTATCTCAGAACTGAAGATGTCACTTCTTAAAAATAACATTTTTTCCTAATTAGACTATTCATGGTACAGAAAAACAGACAAAATACAGTTTTGACCATCTACTAGCTATCCTTTCTTCTCAAAATACCGCAGTTTCTGACATGCTTGTCAAAGTGAAGTTTCAGAAGAGAGATAGTATTTTGATCAGCAAAATGATAACATGACACTTAGAGTATATAGTTTATTATGCATCAAGTGTCACAGGAGTGAAATAAAACAGTAGAAGTGTAGGTTAAAAACATACAGTTAAAATGTAAAGCATTTCCACTGGGAATTTAGGAGAACCTGCTATTGTCCAGTATCAAAAAGAGAGAAGTTTCTGCACAGTCATAAAACAATAAGCATGAGGCGCTATTGCATTTTCAGTGCTTAAGTAACTAACTGCTTTGTGGCTTGTGTTCATCTACACCTCCTTCCTATACTAACTTTAAACTGAACGGAGATTTTTTTATAAATAGTAAGTCAAAATGTAACAGTGCACTGTAGCAAGACTCCAAACTCCAGTGTTAAGCCTATCTGTTTACTCTTTTTACAATGATTGATATTTTTACAACAAATATTTTTCTTTCTCCTACTTTTTCTTCAAATCACTGTAAAAAATGTAAGACCCCTTAACTGATTCCTGCCTTTAAACTGTAAGTTAAACAGGCTTAAGTAATAGTAGACTGAAGCATATAAGAAGTAGAAGTTGAGGAAGGTGATCTTGTAAATTTGTTATTGTGAAAGAATATTTAGCGCAATGCGTTTCAGTGTGATAACTTGGAGAAGGAACTTGTGCATTTTTATACATTATGTAAATCTGGAAGAAGGTAATGGTAGTGACTGTAACAATGTAATAATCTGCATGCAAATGAAATTTGCAGTGCCTTTTAACTGCCTGAGACGTTAGATTTTTTTTGTGTGCTTTAGCATTCATTCAGCGCTTCATCCAGTAGATGTTCTTTCTGACCTTGTGGGTGGGCAAGGAGAAAAGTACTATTATCAGGAGAAAAACTTTGAGATTTCCTATCTGACTTATAAAACTTTGGTTAATGGGTTCTCTGATTTTTTTTTTTTGTGATCCTTTGCCATATAATAATGATGTAAAATTATTTGCTAGCTTTTTTCCCCAACAAGAAATAATCTCTAAGCGAGTAATTCAGGTATGAGACAAACACACAATGAAAAAGAAATTATTTGCTTTCACCAAGTCTGTAAAATCTTGAATTAGTTAGATATATATTTTATGGTCTGCTACAGGAAACTGTGCTTACTCATCTCAGAAAGTGTTCCAGTTATTTCACTGTGCAAAATTAATATTTTTGTAACCTTACATGTTAAAAATTTAGCACCCTTTTATGAGTGGTGTTCCATTCAAACCAGGTCTCTCTCCTGAAATGGGCTTAGGACTGTCTGCAGAGGAATAGTGTTTGATCAAATGTAAGTCAAATTAGCTGTGCTTGAGTCGGTAGAGGAATATAGCTATTAACAAAAACTGCTGGATTTTAATTTCAACTAATACCTGCTCTTGCTGTCTTCCAGTGCCCAAAGAAGTAGTGTTAGACTGCAGGTTCAAGCCTGTAGTTAGAACTAAATGAACTTTTCAGTGTGACCTCCTGGGAAGGGTACAGGTCTGGTGAATGGTTGAGTTTAGTTTTCAAAATCTGCTAGAAAGGCCACAACACACTTACCATTCCAGATTTATGTACAACAAGATCTTTGGACTATTCATGCAAATTGGGAACTTCTTAGCCAATTCGAAAAAAAAAATACTCATAATTAGCGGTGAACTCTTTAAATTATGCAAAAGGCAGCAGTCTGACTTCTCGGTTTCACATATGAGGAAATTTTCTTGCATTTGAGGGAAAACTTCCGTGCTTAGCCTAATAACCGAAGTGAAAGCCTGAGATTCAAAAAACCCACTAAATTCATAGCTTCTGAGCGTGAGTGTAGGTCGTGTTTGTCTAGTACCAGCAATGTGCTTATTTCTGAAATTGGAGAGTCTCAGCCTAGAGAAGGTACCTTCCATGCCGTGAGTTCATATAACTAGTAAATAAATACATTATTTAATAAGTGTTGTACAGCTCTATGGAAATGAGTAAGCGGAGAGTAGAACAACTGCAGCTGTAGGAGTATTTAAGCTGCGCAAACTTCTCGTTGCATATGAACACTGCATCTAGAGGAGCTCACCCTTTGAAAAACAGTGGACTGTTATGCCTGAAATGCTCGTGTTAACAGTGCTCAAAGGAAAAGCAAAAAACTGTAAGATACATGGCTCCTTACGTACCATATAAACCAAGAATTGAAAGCACTTTGTTTAAAACAACTTGAAAGATCACACCCAAAGAGAGAAAAATAGTATTAACGCAGCTATAAGGGAGAGAGAAATGGAGAGAGGAAAATTATTCTAAAACAACAGAGCTCACAGGAAAGAGATTCGTAAGACTTAAACGGCTGCTTCCATGGCACAAGACCCTGCTATCTGATAACACTACTTTCGTCTTACTAACAGTCTGTGTTACAAGGAATTCTGTAGTTTGCAAAAAAAAACCCCAAGTTTTCTAACCTGTTTCTAAAATTTAAATAAGCCACTCAAAAAATCATGATCAACTTCCTACACTTTTTACGTCTTTTGTGTCTTAGCCACCCTGCAGTTTTCGGGTGCCATTTCAACAGCAACATACTGTACCTATACTTGTATACCACGTTTCATGCCATGCATCCCAAGGTGCTTTGCAGTACAGTTTTATCACACATTAGACAAAAGTTGTCGAATTTTATGACTAAAAGATTAATCCCTTTCCCCTGCGTTAGATCAGGTTAGCAAACTCATAGGAAAAGTAGTGAAATGCCCATACTCATACCCATCAATTTTTCTCTTCTTATTTTTGGGTTAGGTTTTAATGCATAGTTCATATTGACTGTATGCTTACTGAGGACCAGATTTCATGTGTCTTAGTATCAGTGTGCATTGAGAGAACCTAAAATCACCCTTGAAATATGATTCGTTGAGCCTTGTGGCTTTAACATCAATTTTCAGTGGTATAATTAAGACCAGAATCTCACCTTTAATGAAATGTGGTAGTATTTTTGGTGTGTACATGAGAATCTGGGACCTTTTCATCCAGAGTATTTGTGGAACTTTCTGCTGTAATGATACTTACTTATGAATGTGGAAATGTTATTTTAATGCTTCCCTTTCATACAACATATTTTACAAAGTAATAACTTTTTTAATAAATACAGAATTTTATAAACTCCTTACTATGTTTAGTGTGCAGCCAGTGAGGAGTAGTTTGAATAAGTGAAAGCACCACATGTATGATTTAGTTAAAAATCAAAAACTCTTCGAGATGTGTAATTATTATTTGGATAAACGTAAAAAATATTTATGATCGTACTTGGACCTTAGAATTTGGGTTGGGTTTTTTTCTCTTGTCAAGTCTGAACAAATTTTTTAAATTCCGTCTAAACAGGAAGAAACTCATACTGCTTCCTTAGGTAGAGTGCACTTTCACATCTGTCTGTTTGCTGCTAAGTATAAGTTTTGATCTAAGTTGCATCTGTGTGAATTGACTCACAGTAAGATACTTGGTTTCAGTACATTTAATTTATACTGTGAAACTGAGATCAGAATCTGACTCATTTAGGAAATCACTCTGTAAAGACTAAATTACAAACATAAAATTACCTGTAATTATTAATGTAGTACTGTTGCTTATGGCCTGTTTCCTTTTTCTCCTCCTCTTTTTTTCTCCTGATATGTATCTTCTTAAAAGTGCCAATCAATGGTAAGTTGCCCATTTGCCCCATGAAAGAGATGTGGAGGGTTGGGAGAGTATGTGTCTCATAAAAATTTTAACCAGCCCACGGGGTTCTCCTGTTTGTTGGCTTGCATGTCAGTTGACATATAACATTCCATGCCTAATGTGATGGCTCATGATATACCGTGGTCCTAAAGCATGTTCAGCAGCCAGTCAAGACATTTTTCCTGATCAGATGGTCCTTTGCATTTGTCCTCTCATAGTTTGTCTCCAAATGTTGTATCAGATCTACACTTCCATTGCAGTCCTAGCTTGATGAAACCATAAGCCATTTTGTGCATCTTTTTATTTTGCTCACTCCAAACATTTGCTCTAAATTTGCAGTGTAAAATACAGCACTTCAGTAACCTGAGAAGAATACAAGTCCAGTTTCATTCTGTGGGACTTGTTGAAGTTTCAGAAAGAAACTTCTGTGCAGTTTAGAACAAAATGCCTAATGTAAAACCTGTTTGTAAATCAGCTAGTGATATTTAAAACAATATTAGAGTTCGGACTGCTCTGCAATGCTTCCATTGTAGAACCATGGACTTTGCCTCATTCCAATCAGTCTTGCAATTTCCCTGTGTAAACTGCTCCATGGGTTTGCTGTTCTGGTGTAGCCTTCACAGACAGAAGCAATGCTGATGGTGTCAGATTTCTGCCATTCCTCTAGAAATCTGTATAATTTATATTTCTATTCAAAAGTGAAAACGAGCCAATACATTATGAGATACTCTTTTTCTAGACGAAACCCATACGATGGTCAGTGACACAAGCAGCCTGGTCCAATCCCATACCTACAAGAAGCGAGATCCAGTGGATGTGCCCTACCAGACCGGACAGCTTCATCCAGCCATCCGTGTAGCTGACTTGCTACAGCACATCACCCAAATGAAGTGTGCAGAAGGCTATGGATTCAAAGAGGAGTATGAAGTAAGTGTTAGGTCTAATGATCTGATTATTATGTCTTCTGCACTCTTGGCGTTACCTGTCTGCTAGCTGTACCACAGAACAGGAAAAATAATTACTCGACCAAGTAAGCCAGCTGCTGCGTGAGGGAAGATACTGAATGGAAAGGGTCTAAGTGAGCAAATTTTCTGATTGTAACCAGCCACGATGAGGAGTGAGACATAAAAACCTTTCTTGGAAATCTCTGCCTAATTCTAATTGCATGAGGCTGTATATTCAAAAAAACAGATTCTCTTGCGTTCTCCCAAAACTTGCCATATTTTCCTTTTACTATCGAAGAATATGGCTTTTTTTCCANTTGTAACCAGCCACGATGAGGAGTGAGACATAAAAACCTTTCTTGGAAATCTCTGCCTAATTCTAATTGCATGAGGCTGTATATTCAAAAAAACAGATTCTCTTGCGTTCTCCCAAAACTTGCCATATTTTCCTTTTACTATCAAAGAATATGGCTTTTTTTCCAACTTCTACATCACAGATTGTCTAATCACAGTGACCCTGTAACATGGTATTAGCTTGGAAATCAAGTTCTAAAGCAGTGTTTCTTGGAATAATAGTATTCATCATGCAGAGGAAGTGTGCAACTCTTCACAGAGGCCCATAGGGCTATAAAATTTATTCTGTGGTGCCTGAACCATTTCCCACTAGCTGGAGGCTATCTCTGTTCCTCATTATTTTTCGTATGAACATATAGTCTGTCTTTTTTCCTTTTGTTTTTGATTCAGCTTCTGTTTCTTCATTTCATGCTGGAGTGTCCTATTCCTCCCTGTTATCATCTTAGTTTTAGATGTCATGACAGCTACGTCCTGGCAAATACTACATGAACACAGCACATTGCACTGCAGATCCTGTCTTCCTTGTGAGACGAGTCAGTTTGCTAAGTGAAAAAAGTGAAAAACAAATAGAACTTGCTTTCATGCCCAAAATTAAGGATAGTATTATATCTGACTTCAAAGCTTAGCTTTGCTGAAGTGTTTCAAGAATGCACTGCTCCTCATCCAAATTATATATTTGAAGAGAGACTTATCAACCTGGGTTCCTCGTCTAATGTGAGGGAGGATTTAAGACACTTTAAAATCTGCTTAGGTCCAATATTTTAATTGTTAGTGTTTAAAAATTAATGTCCTTTGTCCACTTTTCTGTGCCTTATAGTTCAGATTTTAAGGAGTTTGTTCTTGTGAATGTTTCTCACATACAGGAACACTCTGAGATGGGTTGATAAGTCTACAGCAAGTAGTTTCCCACAAGATTACAATTCAGTGGATTTGAACTCGAAAACCAAGTAGCGTAAATATACTGCTTCGCAGAGGAAAAATGCATAAGATTGATCTGCAGGGCTGGACTACAGATTGTCGAAATTGTCATAGGAGAGTATGGGAATTTGTGAGGTAATTTTGATCAGTTAGGAAGATGCACTGCGTAAGAACTTGTGGGGATCTGAACGCTTGAAGCTGTCACCTCTGAAATACTCTGTTAACTTTTAATAGATTACATGGACCATGATCCAAGGTGATGTGATTAGATTAAAAAAAAAATGTTCCCTGCCATGTGGTCTAGGAAGCAAATAATGATCACCGGCAGCTCATCCCCCGCCATTGCCAGGAGCAGGCTACACCTGACGGAGCCTGTATCTGCCTCTGTGGTATGTGGTATGTCTATATGTGGTAGTGTCTATTTGTCCAGCTGAGGAACCTGCCCCGTCCCTTTGTCCAGTTGAGGGACCTGTCCAAATTGCACTGCACCTGCAACCCGATACACAGTCCTAGATTTCCTTTCCTGGGAAACTAGAATGTGAGAAATCAGAGGAACAGGTGTAAATGGGTCTCAATATGATGTAACTCTGTCATAGCCAGTGAGAAGAAGAATGATACGATTCAAAGTTAACTCTGTCTTCTCAAAGTAGAAGCCAGCAAAATAAAAAGATCCCTTTTCATTCTTTTGTCTGATAGAAAGAGAAGGGAGGAGGAAAACAAGCAACAGTCATTTAAATTACTTCCACCCCGTAGGGCAAGCAACGATTTCTCTTTTGGGCATGCACAAGTGTGCCCTCCACTAGAGGCTCAATATACCATGCTTAGGCTTTAAGGGTAGGAACTAATGTATTCACTGTTCCAGGTCCCTCAGGACGACTAATACAATTACTAGTACATTGCTGAGTTTTTGCAAGTGTGCACACTGCTTGCATTTTACAAGAGATGGTGTTTTGAAGTTTGCACTTTGTCATGCCAACTCCATGCTGCAACAATTGCTTAAATATGTAATTGTTTAAACTGGTGTTTGTAGTATTAGACTTCCAAAGCCCACGCTTCAGGCTACTTCCAAAGCCACTGATGACATTTTTTCCCCTAAAATGTAGGAAATAATTCATTCCCAGAAGGAGCTAATCACTTGTCAACTTTCATTTGTGTAGCTGACTTAAACAAGTTTGTTCCTGTGAGTTTTTTTATGCCACTATTATTTTAAAATGATAGAATTGAAAATTCTTGTCTTTGGAAGATTTGCTCATCTGCCAAAACCTTTTATACCAGCTTTAAGCCTAGAGGAAAGCTACAATTAATTTATATAAAAAAAAAAGAAGACTGTAAAACAGAATTTATAATGCAACCAATGACATGGCTTTTTAACTACAGCGGATCAAATGATGCTGCTGAGAAACAGTTTCCATGAAAATCACTTGAATTTTGAGCTTACCAAGCTGATGAATAGCATCCCATTACAGACAGTAGGTGTAGTCATGACTAATGCCTGTAGAGGCGATACATTAGGGTGCAGTTTATTGATAGTGGCAGGGAAGGGGGACTTAAGTACCGCAGCTGCATCTGAAAAAGTCCTCTTTATGTATGGAAATTGTTTATAATCAGAATGAACCGTAACTAGCCGTGTCTCTGAGGATTTTTTTCCATTGAACTACTACAGCATTGCTGGTTTTCCTCCATATTCAATGAGAAACTGCCCAGTATATTCTAGCACTGCTAAGATTGCAAATCTCTTTGTTTATGCCGCTGTCAGACTGATACTGTCCTCTTGACAAGGTTGAACTAGACAGCGAAAGAATTTTTTCCTTATAAATTATCAGAAGAATAACTGTCCAAATGAAAAGGAAGAAGTAGTTTGGCAGGGGATTTGTTTTGAACGAAGTCTCGTAGATGATTTTTACTCTAACAAGACAGCAGGATTATATAGTCTCACCAGGGAAGGAGTTTGATTCAGGAGAAACTCACACAGGATTCACTCTGAAAATAAATCTGTTTAACTGAACAGAAAGTAAAGTAGCACATTACCCGTAGCAGCACTTCAGAGGAGTGCAAGGATACGGAGCACTTACTGTCATGCATAGTTTCGAGTGCTTTAAAAAAAAATTTAATAATCAGGGCCACTATTCTCAATAATTAGGGCTATAGTTCACAACCTAAGCACATCTGTGTGGTTTTAACTCCTATTGGCTTCATGCGTAAGTTTTTGGCGTAACATAACCGACACAAAGGATGAAGGTTGGAAAATCGTCTTTAAGCAGTGGCAGGCTGGTACTTAGTCCCTCGCTGCTCGACTCTGCATTAGGATTACCCACCTGCGATACTGAGTGTCTTTAGCTCCCAATATACAGGGCCTTGAGGGAACACTGTACTCTGCAGGATTGCACCCTTTTGTTCTCCTTCTGGGAGGAGCTTAGGTACTTTGGCTCTCATCGCTAAAAAGGCTTTGGTTGAATGTCAGCAGGGAGACATCCCAGAGCCTGGCCCTGTTCCCGTGATGGCGTGTGCGAAGGCTCCTGTTCCCTAGAGCAGGATCAGACCCTGGCTCTTGGGTGTAGTGGTACAGCTTCTGATTCTGTGTCTAGAAGACACAGACATAGAACGAGACCAAATACAGAAGTATCCTTAGCAGCTCGTTGGTAACAAGTTCACTGCCCATTTTCCTGCGTGTTTCTCAGGTGTGGAAATAACGTGGGTATGTTTCCGTAAGCTGTGGACTCAGATGCAGACCTTCATTTGCAGCCTAGTGGAGTGTGAATGATTGGAAGGGATTGCACAGAAATCCTTAAACTCAGGGAAATTTCCACACAGCTAGTCTGCAGGAGATCTTTAAAATCCCCTGCCAGACCCTTAAGAAGTGAGAGATTTTGGCTTGGTTCCAGCAGTGTTAGACTGACAGGATAACATTGGCCCGATTTCGCATGCACCTCTACACTAATTGTGGATTATTTATGTTGCTCCCCAGTTCTACACGAGAGAGCTTTTACTGATCATGAAGGAGGCTCACTGCTCATCTTCTTTCCGCATTAGAGAAACAAAATAAATAGAAACGGAAGGCGAAAGTGGTCTCTACAATTCATCGCTTCTTTTTCCTTACACCTGCCACCTTTCCTTTTAAATAAGCTACATTTTAAATAAGGTTTCTTTTTAATCCTGTTTTTGGATCAGCAAAAATTGATGCCTATTCAGTGTAAATTGGTTCTTTGCCAAATTGTTAGTTGACGTAAGACGGTTTCAAATCGATTTCAGAGTGTCCACACAGGAGCTTGGACTGGTTTAACAGAATCGATTTAAAAACACACCTTTAATTAAACCAGTGCGACTTTGTGTAGATCAAGCCTTGCAAAATCAATTTCACGTTATGTTCCATGACAGGGAGTTCAGAGCTTCCGTTATCTCAAAACTGGAGGTTCCTTTGAAAAGCTGGGATTTGCAAAGGGTATCCTGCTCAGATCAACCTCACTTACTAACAGCGCTGTGTCAATAAGAGAGTTTAAAAAAAAGTTCCTCCATGTAGCTTTAACTTTAAGGCCTTTCCCCCCACTGCCTCTCTCGTCTTCCCTCTCCTCCCCTCCTGTCACACGCATCCTTTCTTAGGGTTTTGTGGCAGTTAACTGTTCCAGCCAGGAAATTATTTTATACTAATATTGTTAAACCAATGCTATTCCTGATACAGTGAAGTTATATATTGTCGATATAAACTGTGCGCATTATGCCCCTTTTATGCTGCACAGTCTCCGCTCGGAGGGGTTGCACCAATGTAGCTGTATTAATCTCTAAATCACCGCAGTTAAATAGATGGATACCTATGAGGATACAGGCTCAGACGGCCGATCAAGGTCAGGAACATATATATTATTATATATATATATAATATATATATAATATATATAT
>VZSC01010949.1:461448-490474 GCA_013398225.1 Steatornis caripensis | reverse complement strand
CCTTCCAACCCCTGCCATTCTGTGTGATTCTGTGATTCTGTGAAAAGGACAGACATTTTCACCAGAGGGCATTTCTTTCCACCGCTTGCACCCAACATAGCAGTTTTCATTTGTTGTGAGCGAAATGTTCCTTGCCAGAGCATGTCTGCACCAACATTCAAGCTAGTGATGAACTGAGCTCCTTAGTGCCAGTACAATAAAGACAAGAACTGAAGTAGCATTGCAGAGAAGAGGCAAAAGCTACGCAGGAAACTAATTGTCCTCCAACCTTCACTGCTTAGGGTTTCTCCTCAGTAAAGTGCTTGGGGAAAAAAAGCAGCACAGAGAATCAACAAATACATTGTTAATCGATCCATGTAGACTTCTGGTCCTAAAGAATAGAGGAAAAAACCCCAGAGACAAGTGAAATGGAAGTCTTAATAAGTCCACTAAAGTGCAGAAACATTGTAGAGGGAAAAATGAACCAAAGGAAGGAAGAAACTCAAGAGCTCAGAAATATCTATAAAAAGAAAGCGTTCAAAAGGATAGGGTAAATGGATATCCTACAGACAAGGTGAAGGTTTGTTTTAATATCTGGAGTGTTTTTATTTAGTTTCTTCCCTTCCTAATCAAAAGGCATGTGGCTGACAACTGGAAATGCAGTATAGTTTTGGTATCATTCTTTCTATTTTACAGGTTATCTCAAAAACCACTTCTGTACTGCCAGTAACCTTTGAATATGTTTGCCTCCTACATTCCTCCAAGGGAGGGACAAAGGCGGCTTGGGAAAGGATGAACAAAAANAGTATAGTTTTGGTATCATTCTTTCTATTTTACAGGTTATCTCAAAAACCACTTCTGTACTGCCAGTAACCTTTGAATATGTTTGCCTCCTACATTCCTCCAAGGGAGGGACAAAGGCGGCTTGGGAAAGGATGAACAAAAATATTCAGAAGGTGAAAAAGCATAAATGAAATGATTCTGAGCATCTAATTCCCATGCATTTAAATGCTTTTCAGGAGAGTTCATGACATACAGCTTTCTTTTTATGTTATTTTAAAACATCTGTAACACAAAACACTTTTATCAAACACCAATTAATAAGAACTCTGTGAGAGAATTTGAGGAATTTATTACTTTAATAAATCCTATCCTATACTTACTTGTACAAAGTGTATAACAAAAATGTAAGCCTTTTTATAATGCCCCCAGATTCTTGTTTGCAATCTAGAAAGTCAATGCCTGCTTGCCTCCAGCTGAACTAATGCCTATTAAATATGAATGTCACTTGAATAGCTGTACGGTTTTGACTGTAGGAGAGGGTTACTTCTTTCACAATGTTAATGGCTGAGAATATGGAACAATAAATCCACATTCCTCAATAAGTGAATGTGCATTTAGCCTTGTCCCACTCTGAAATGACCATACATAATTTCCATTATTATGTAATACCCTGGTTATGATTATAATGAGTTTCTACTTAAAAAGATATCAAATGTATTTCATTGATTCTGGGTTTGGAAAGAAGGAAAAAGCTGCTGGAACAAGTTGAGAAGCCCAGCTGGGTCTTTCACTTGACACTCCCCTCACAAGCCAGCATCTCTACCCTATCACAGAATGGCACCAGCCAAACAAATCCCTCAAGCCTCAGTCATGCATCCAGGCATGCTGACCATGTATGTCAACAAATGTGGGTGAAGGCAGTTTCGTTTCAATAGTGGCAAAGAGACCATAAGTGCCCAGCAGATGTGTGATCAGATCACTTACATTTAAAGCAGGTAAACAGGGATTTAGGTATTGAATGTTAGGGACAATGTTTTGGAAATTGTCATTCTAGCTGGTTCCTTGCATGAAGACGCATGAAAGGGTTCAGTGCTTTTCCTTCAATCCAGCAGGCGAACAGATTGTAGCTTGGTACACTGTACTAGGCTGCAATGTCCCATAGCAGTGTTGCATGAAATGGGTGCTGAGCTCATCCGTGAGTGGAAAAAATGTATTTGCAGTCATAAATCTGTAACTACTTATTGATGCAATCAGCACAGTCATTGTGAACTCCTTACAACTTTATATGGTGTGATATAAACTTATACTTTATTATACCCTTTCATGAGACTGTATTTTCTTACGGGGCTCATTGACGATAAAACTCCATGGAGATGAACTGCATTGTGCTGCTAAAAGTAGAGAGGGGTAGTAGCTCTGACTTAGCTCCACTATCAGCTCTGCATAATTAATTAACATCTTTATTTGCTCTTTTCACTCTGTACTGTGGCAATTATTTTGAGCAAGCAGATCCAAACATGTGCTTTCCATGTATGCCTCAGGGAAAGAGTGAGGAGGCAACACAGTCATAACTCAAGGGAACATTTGTCACCTATGAAGCTGATGTCAGAAAATAAAAATAGAAAGAGTAATAAAATAAATGAAATATATAATAATGGATGTCAACATTGCAGATAAAACAATGAAGGCACTGCTTTACCATAAATTTACCATGTGAAGCAAATATCACGAAGGTTGGCTGTGGATTTTGAACAGCACTTAAGTAAGACGCATAGAGCAAGTGACTGAATAGGTTAGCATTGAAATCAACAATAACTTAGTTACTCTTTGATTTTTCAAGCAGGTGAAGCGCTAGATGATCACTTGTGATTTGTGCACATCCCTGAAGCCTTTTATAATGTTGCCATCAGCTTTTTGTTGGAAATCCCAAGTTTATGGATCATACCACCTTACAAGAGTGTAACAAATTTACAATGTCTGACTTTTCCCCTTTCCGCCTTCCCTGCATACCAAACGGAGCAATAAATAGAAAGAAGTTCCAGGGTTGATTCACTTGTTATCAAATTATGCCATCAGCTATTTGGAGGCTTGGGGAGGTTTTTGCTTTACATCCTGAAGTCTGTAGAGCCCTATATGCTATCTGATTTTTGAGGGTATTTTAGAGACTTCCAGAGAAGAAGACACTGTTTTTATGAGGGAAATTATGCAGGAACAAGCCTACAACATGCTCAAGAGTGAGCTGCCTTGCTGAAATCCCCTGCCAGCTTAGTCTGTGACAGCTCAGGTAGGTCTCTGTGTGTGCCTTCCTCTGTGTACATGTGTGCATGCATAAGACGGGCTCATAAATATGTTCTAACTGTTAGAGAAAACAAAATTATAGCAGCTGGTAGGAGATGGCAGTTTTATAACTGCTTGCTAATTTTTCCATAGCTTATTACTGAGCATTTTAGAACAGTGATCTTGCCAGTAAGTGCCAGTTCTTTTCATTCAATTCAGTTTAATAGCTTAATAATGCATAATTGGAGTTCTTGGGTACTGGTAGTGAAAGGACACTACGCTCCATTAAGTCCAGGATATTTATTTTGAGAAAATGAGTGAGTGCACAATTTTCTGGGAGCACTAATAGACTTAAATGGATTTCAAAAAGGCTTTTACCATTAAAGAATAAAACTCAACTATGGGTCACATGCTCCGCTCCCAGGATGAGCCCAGGATGCAGCCTGTCACTCACTTGTTCTTCATTAAAGAAATTCTGCGGATCTTGCTGGGAGTGTTCTTGATTCATCGAGCTGTGAATGGGATCAGGACCTCTGATGTTTGGAACAAGCAGCACTCTTTATATAAAAGGTATATGGTTTTGAAGCAAGTTAATTCAGCATTATACTGATGACTTGTAAGGCGACCCACTAGAAGTACACTCTAGAAATTCTGTTATTGCCCGATTCATCCATGCAGAGGGGTGTTGGTCTCAGGGTCTTTTCAAAGTTCTTTCACTGACTGATGGGTTCTGTGTTCAAACTTCCTACACCCTCTCTTCCAGAGCTCATGTGCAATGGACTTAATGTAACACCCTCTCTGCTGCTTGCTCCGGACTCAGCACCCTGATTAGCTGGCTACTGGGCTATAGAGGTACGTATGTACATGAAGCGATGGATGTTTGGAGCTTGTTCAGCATTTTCCATCTCTGTGGAGCACCACACCCTTCCCACGCTTAAGACTTCTTAGTTCCTGAGTATTCAACACAAACACCTATTCACCAGTGTGCAGCATAGATGTTCTTCCCTAACTTCTGATTAATGTTTATTTTATGTGTGTAACATCTCAAGCCTCTTGGACTAGCCTTCAACTTTTGTGTTAGAAAACAGAATTGCAAAGAATAGAAAGAGAAAATCTGGTCAAAGAGATTTGACACACGCAATACGTCCAGTGTGGTGCTGCACAAGGCTTGCCTATGTTTCCTTTATGTCACTGGAGGGAAACGGAAGTTGGGTTATTTTCTGTTTCTCAAGCATGGGAACTTTATTCCCATCTGATCGGGTTGGCTCGTCACTTCTCTCCCCAACATCCCTCAGTTAGTCTTGTTAGATATTTTGACCATCTCTTATTCACCTTCCCACTTGCTAAACATAATGTACCCTCTGTTGAGGAGGTGAGATTTTTTTTCCCCCAAAATTTCTGGTATAAATTCCCAAATCTATTCCAGACTATGTGTCTCGCTTCAATATAACAAACTTGTTTCTCCATTGCTACTAGCACTAGTAAAAGCTCTTTGGAAAATCTATCCATTTTGTACCCTTGTCATTCTTCTCATGTCTAAATAAGAAACAGATAAAATTTGTGAGCCAAGATGCTGAGCTGATGCTCGGTGTATAAACAATAAAACAATGAAATATAGTGGAAAGAACTTCCACTTTTTATCACATTTTATTTTCACTTGTCACATGTATTTGGAAAACTGTCCCACAACAATATTTTCATTTTCAATTTAATTTTTATTGACTGCTTTTGTTTTTTCAATCCCACTCACATCAATATGGCAATATGAGGTATCTATGGATGATTCATTTATCTTGCTGACAGCTAGTGTGTCCAATGAATTAGAAACAGTCACAGCTCCATGAAATCTAATTATACTTTCCTTCTCTTTTTGCTATGTTTTAGAAGAAAACAAGGTCTTAATCAGCAATAATGAATATAAAAGAATGTTCTAAATATATTGGAGAGCTTTCATTTGAGTTAAAATATTTTTTCTTTTAATTTTCTAAACATGCTGAAAGTGCACGTTTTTCTGCAAGGAGTTGTAATGTTCTATTGAACATGAGAGTTATGACATAGTATAAATATTAAATTTTTTTTATTTCTGGTTATTTCTGTCTGTAGCTGCAGTTTCTGCATATGTAATGGTGCTTGTATTTGAGCACCACAGGTTACCTCATCCAGATAAGGATTCACTCCATACGCCCACTTTCCCCTTCATGGAGTGTGGTTTGCATCTTTCTCCGCTCAGGAGCTTTGAGCCCCTTCAGCTCTTGGGACTGTTGGCATGGAGTCAACTTCTGTCACACCCATCTCTGATGATTTTAAAGGTAGTGGTTCTAAAGAGAGTTTCCTAAGCACAGTTCCTGAGGACAGATGGAAAGCAGAATTTGAATCTGTATTCCGTAGCACTTCCAGCAGCAGAGAGAGTCCTAAATAGCTTCTTTCATCACCAGCCATACTGCGGACACGGATGTGACTCCTTGTTCACGAGTATGCTTCTGTTACGAGAACCCTTACATATTCAAGGGCTACCTCTGAGAAACAGGATTTACAAGTTTGGATCTGCCGTTTCTATATGAAGATAATCACTAGAAATAAGATGTGTTGCTGAACTTGAGTGTGAAAGGGAGGATCTGCTCCTCACGAGCTCATACTTCACCAGGAGGTGACCCGCACAGAGCAACACTTCTCTCCAATTTGATGAGTACTTGCTAAAGGAGAGAGTTCAGACATCCCCATGAACTTTGTTGCTTTTACCTCCTACTACAACTTTTTGCACTGATCAAACTGATCACACACTGGCCCTCCTCTAGCTGAGGCCTGGGAAGAGTGTCATTTTGCTTTGTTTAGTTCCACGTTCATCCATATGGATTAAGCCCTACAAAAGCTTACATTTGCCAGCTGGCAAAAAGCCATAAAACTTAGTTTTTTACTGTGCCTCCAGTCTTTGGTGAACACTATTGTTCACACCAAGGTCATTATGCCCTTGTACGTACCATTGTCATTTTTGCCGGTAGGGCTCATGAGCTGCGGGATGCCTGACAGCCAGCCGTCGCAAAGTAATGTGGTGGATCTGACTCAGAATTTTAAAGTGGAGAGAAGCAGTAGGCAGACAATGATGCTGAGCCCTGCTCGCTGTAAGTAAAGGGTGTTGAGCTTTGGAAGAGGTGTAAAAATTATTAGTAAGGCACTTAATTAAAAGCTCCTGCTCTTTTCCTTGTGTGCAGCTCTTTTTCCCAATGCCAACTTCATACAGATTTCTCTGCGACTACTTTTCATTCAGGTCGCTAACACAAAAAATTTTACCCATTTTTTATTTATTTATTTTATATTTTTTATATTTTATATATATAATATTTTTTTATATATTTATATATATTTATATATATAATATTTTTATATATATAAATTTTACGGTAGGCAAAGTAATGCAAACTGTACAGTAATCCAATTGAAGGAAACCAGGAGGAAAATCAGAAGCTTGTCTCAAATCTGCATAAGCTTTAGACTTAATAAAACACCGTCAACTAAATGCCTTGTGGTTACTCACAGCTCAGAAATTGAAGGCTAAGAGCCATGAAATTATCAAGATCCACAGTTATGTTTTACATAGCTGCTAAACCTCAAAATAATTAGTATCGAATCTCTCTGCTAATCAATCTAAAGCAGATGTAGGAAATTAGAGGCTAAATCATGTGATCCTGGATGCCAAAAGTTTATCCAAAAGTCCTATTTATGGCACGCCGTTGTTTTGTTATGTTTTTTACTTCAGTAATAATTGAGAGATGTGGTTTAGAACCATAACTGACAAAAAGTCATTTAAATAGCTGTTCTGGGTTTATCTCAACGTACATATGAGTGTGCCTACTTGGAGGATTTCTGGCTCTCGTGTACGTGCTTTAAAACTGTTGCTGATTTTGGCAAACAGCCACTTAAAAGCAAATGCAAAATTTAACTGCAAGTGTCTCATAATTAGTCACGTTATAACTTACATTGTAACATACTCTGAGAATGTGTTTGTTTGTGAGGTTATGGGATGCAGTCACAGNGTGCTTTAAAACTGTTGCTGATTTTGGCAAACAGCCACTTAAAAGCAAATGCAAAATTTAACTGCAAGTGTCTCATAATTAGTCACGTTATAACTTACATTGTAACATACTCTGAGAACGTGTTTGTTTGCGAGGTTATGGGATGCAGTCACAGAACGAGCCCTAAAAGGAATTTTAGGGGATTAGGGGAGAACAGGCCCAGCTCTGGGAAAGCATTTGTTCGCTTGCTTCAGTCTGGCCCTAGTCACAATGGGCCTTACATATATTCTTAGAGGATCGTGTCCAAAATTTGGGCTGATTCAGTTAAAGAATGAATTTCAGTGGCCTTGCTGGCTTTTGAAACTTAACATGGCTTTTAAAAACAGCTACAGCCCAATTAAAAGAATTATTCCTTCGAGGTCTGAGTACACTGTCATTAAGATGGGACTTGTAAATAGTACCTGCAAAAACACCATCTGGCAACTCTCACAATATTAACGTGGTTAAGCCTTCATGGAACTTGGAAGAAAAAGATGAGAGCTAATTCCTACCATAAAGTAAAGAGTATAGAAATATATCGAATATTACATTTCTCTGCAAAGTTTCATGAAGCAACAAACATGCTTCATTGTAACAGCAGGGCAAACAAGTCCTGTTGACAATAACTTAATAAATATCCTCTTTAAAATAATTCAGATTTTAAAAGAGTTCATTAGCAATAATAAGTAAATCTCAGCCCCTTCTGTCTATCTATCTGCCTCACAAATTAGAAGTACATTTGAGAGGGAAAGGCTTGGGATATTGACTCAAATAATTTGGGCTGAAATTACCGGAGCCTGAAATACAGGTCCTGAATTGTTGTCAAAGCTGAACTCCACGATTTGTACTACTTCAGCATAAATGAAAATACACAAAGAGGAAAAAATCCATTTCCCTCTAGTTTCTTTTCTGTGTGGTTCTTTCTAACAGTTCGGTTAAAAACCTGTGCTGAGTTTCTTGAGGTTTTATTGAAAAATCACACAGAGAAAATGTAGCTCTGTCTTCTCCCACCTCAGGCTTCCTGATGCCACAAGCTGTATAAAAAAACCTTCATGTAGACAGAAGTCACATCCTCCTTTCGCCTCACTTTTTTGGTCTCTTCAGTCCAGGTGACTCATTCTAACCCCTGTGCCTCCCAGCTGTACCTTAGCTCTGTGCCATCAGGCAGAAGTGGAAGTGTCTGTGCACAGGGAGCCCAAAACTGCTCCCTGGGGAGGCAGCAGTGCCCAGACCTCGTCACTGCTCTCTTTATTCCTGTCCCCATTGCTCTCCATGGTGGAGTGCTGCTGCGCTCCAGCCAGCTGTCCAAAGACCCTGGGAATTTACCGAGTGTGCCCATTTAGTGGTATGTCATGTCAGGAAATTTATACAGCTTTCCTCCTCAGCTCTGAATCTAACCCACCATATTAACCTACATATTTTTATATTTGCATGACAACGAGCAGTTCTGCTCAAAAAAAAACCAAGCCAACAAAAAAAATCTGTGTAGAAAGCTGAGAAAGGTTGAGAATAACTGTAGGTGTGAAGGCTACAGTGTGAAGAGTATGGCTCTTCTCCTGTAAGGCTGCATCACAGAAAGAGCTGAGAAACACAGGAGGTAGGGGGAAATAGCAAGGACTTTGAAAGTTTTGAGAAATAGTTAATTGATTCCAGCACAGATACAGCAGGCTACACATACTATGGAATTTACAAGTCTTTTTTTTTTTTCTCCTGTTCAAAAGGAGGAAACTGCTAATTTTTTTCAGCGCATTCACTATTTTTGGTACTAAACTGCAATTCCAAACCCTTGCAAGTTGTATGCCCTAGATAAATAAGCTGCCAGATAGCTCTGTTTGCTTAGAAAATNATACTATGGAATTTACAAGTTTTTTTTTTTTTCTCCTGTTCAAAAGGAGGAAACTGCTAATTTTTTTCAGCGCATTCACTATTTTTGGTACTAAACTGCAATTCCAAACCCTTGCAAGTTGTATGCCCTAGATAAATAAGCTGCCAGATAGCTCTGTTTGCTTAGAAAATATTTTTACAAAATTAATTACTTCATAAGGGGTTTTTTTTAAGTTCTAAAAAAATGAATTGAACACGAAAATTTCAGGATTGCACTTTCACATAAATCATTTGACTTTGTATGCTAAATCAGCACAGCAGCTGAAGGAGCTGTTATGTAAGTATTAACAAGACAGCTGCAGGTTATCGTTTCTTCATACTATTCAGATAAGCTCATACGTTGTTCAGATATCTCTCAGAGCCCAAGCGCTGATAAAAATCTTCCAAAATCTGTGTTCAAAACAAGTCCAGCAGTGTTCTGTAACACAGTCATCTGCACAACACAGTGAGTAGTTCCATATATCTCTTGTGAAATCCTTTTTGAAACAGTTTCCCACAAGCGTATTGCTGTCTGTGTATATGGAGTCCGACTGGGCTTTTAGTTTAACTGGAAATAATTCCAGCCCCATCTACTGAGTCATTCTAAATTTGCAACAGATCAGCTATTTAGAGAAAGTACACAGAAGATACACAACACTTGTCTTCTTCACCTATGTAAACTGTAAGTTGTTCAGAGAAGAGACGTTTTCTTTCAAGATGCTTTTATAATAAAAAGGGCCCCACTAGCAGTTACAGTCTTAAAGCAATAAGAGGGTCTTCATTAGTAGAAATAAGCGATGAACAAATGTGCAAAAGTTCTGAGGCTCACTGAGACAGAAGTCTGTTATGTTTCTTCAAACCTACGAGGATGTCCATAGCAGGGTGACAGAAATTTTATAGGACGTGTTCTTTTACATTATTTTTTCCTGACATTTCCTAATCACTTTAAGAACAGAATTCCAATAAACTTATATTACTTTAAACTGTTGTAACAGACACCTGCCAGTGTTCAACACTGAACAGCAACAGGAATAAAATCAGCCTGCATTTTCCAGAACTCACTCCAGAAATTTCAGTTGGGACAAATTCTGGGTTTATGCGAAGAAGTTCACAGATCTTGTCAGTGTACATTTGTGATGTCTTCTCTTTGAGGAATACTTTAGAACACTGAAAGGGGGTGGAGATACAGGTAATATGCGTTAGGGACAGAATAAATATGCTATCCATTGACTGGGAAAGCATTATGTATTACATCTGGACAATTTAACAGCAAGGCTTTGCACTGCTTGCTTTGTCACACAAAGCTGCCATAAGGACTTAACTGGTCACCTTAACTCACCACTGCAGAGCTCATCTTAAACATTTGAACGGTAGACAGTTCCTGCTCCACTACCTCTACTGTCTGGAAGCGGTGAGCATGGTACCAGATACCCACTACCAAAGTAGTTCCTGGAAGCCAGAATAGCTTTTGGGAATGTCAGACCAGCTGCCAGAGGCTGCATCTGTGTTGGTCCGCTGATGGTGACCCAACAACAAAGAGTGACACAAAGGTAGGGGAGCAGCTCCAATGAGACACCTTGCTGAACTCCAGTGAGACACCTTGCTGGGCTGAGTCCCCCTGGCCAGTGCTGAAGCTAATTAGATTGACTAACTTGTTTCTTCTGCTCTGAGAAGTAGTTGGGTTAGTAAGACCCATCTGGCTGGATTAGGAGGGCCTAGGTACCCTCATAGCACAGGGCACAGATCTGAGTCATTCCTGTATACTTGGGCATTCCTACGTGAGGCTACACCTGATCACATAGTGTTGAGATGAAGGCAGTATTTAATCATTCATTTGTCTACCATGTTGATTCTGCTAGTTGGAGTCTGCTATGAAAGCTAAAGCTCCTTATAGTGCAGAAGTGTTTTGGCTGTGGCAGGCAAGTTCTTGGTGCCTCGACAAGTGCCCTTCCCATCCATGAGAGAGATGAGTCCCTCCTGCAACAGAAGTAAAACTTCTAGGAAGCACCGCCTACAGCTTTAAGCTGAAATACAGCTTCACAGCCACAAGTTGCCCATTAATGAGAGCAGCAGGGAGATTCAGCATGTGACTGTCCAACAGATCTCTAAGGAAGGAAGCATAACATGCCAGGTTGTGTAAATCCTTCTGTCACACCTGATAATAACATGTACCTTCAAAACACTTTCTAAAAGTTAGACGAAACTTATGCAACAGCTTGTATCTCAATACATTATTGCACTGCAAGTTAGTTATATACAGCTCTTCCTATTCATTTCATGAACTGTGTGAGAGATACCAGGAAAAGGCTCCTTTTTTTAACCTAGATAAATATTTCCTGAATTTCTTTGATTGCAGCTAGCTTTCCAGTCAGAAATTGGCTCTTGGACTCTTTTCCAGACTCTCTTTTACTTTTACTTACCGTACACCTATGTGCAGATCCCATGCAGACTGGACTAACGAGATAAACTGGAGCTCTGCATAGTTTATATAACATTGGTGCTGTACAGATAGCAAAACTGAAGTGGAGCAGTGAAGTGCTCCAACTAAACAAGGCAGCATTAGCGCTGGGATTAGCAGCCACTTGTAAGATGTGACTCAGACGCGTAAATTTAGGTGTGTACAGTGTAGGTTTCTATGATGAGGTGTCTATGATGAGGTGTCTATGAGTCTATGGCACCATTATCCTAAAAGAGGTTGAAGGTTCGGTTCAGCTTCCTAAATCATAGGTGTCCTGTGATATTGGAGACTCCCAAGGGCAGCTATTACACAGAGCTTACAGGCAATTCGTGTCCTGCTGCAGGGCAAAGCTCCTGCTAGAGGCTAGGCAGGATGTCCTTGGGCTGAGGACTCCATTTACACACATGGGCGTCTATTAGAATTTGAGATGCCCTAGGAAATCCAAGGTATGTACAAGGCTAGAAGACATGACACATGACCTCTGTGAGACATATGCCCTTCTGAAACAGCAGATAAATGTGCTTGTCCAGGCAAGGCACCCTGGCCAGCTCAACTGGCACTAGATAAATACTGGAAGGGGACCAAATGGTGATGTAGATATCCTTGTCTAGGCAACTAAACCATGCCCCTAGTCAATGCAGTTGGGAATGCCGACATTGACATCAGTTCAATAATCTGCTAGACTCATCCACTGCAAAGGTAGGTTCCCCAGGAGACATGGGGAGGATTCATAGATACTAGGTCTAGTGTCTGCACTGGGAGTATCTTGTCTTGCTTAGTGTCCAGTTGCTGTTCCAAAAGAGTAAACATCTCCTGTGGGTCCTGTGTCATATACACAGTCCTGCATGGATGTTCCAGAGGTGAGGAGACATCTCAGATAGTACCAGGAGCCCATTTTTAGGCAACTGAATCCTACAGTAGCTCACCTTTGGTTACAATGGCACCCTTACCACCAAACTCACACATAGAAACACGATTGAGGCCTCATTTTACGAGCTTGAACTGAGGCCTTGACTTCTATCTCTGCTCAGAGACTGCCACGCTGTAACATTTCAAACTACAGACTGTTCCCTTACTTTGTGGCTACCACCGTGGGCCCCTGATCTCAGCTCCTTCCCCCAGCTATGCTAAAATACAATAATTGAATCATAGAATCAAATCACAGAATATACTGAGTTAGAAGAGGTCCACAAGGATCGAGTCCAACTCCTGAGTCCACACAGAGCAACCTAAAAGTTAAACCAAAACCATATATCAAAGAGTGTTGTCCAAATGCTTCTCAAACACCAACAAGGCTGGGGCCATGACCACTTCCCTGTGGTGCTTCTCCAGAACTTGACCACCCTCTCAGTGAAGAACTTTTCCCTAATATCCAGTTCCCGCGCATCCGATCACCATACACCAGAGAGATCAGCACCTCCCTCTGCGCTCCCCATGATGAGGAAGTTGTAAACAGCAACTCTCAGTCTCCTCTAAACTGAATAAACCTTCTCTCCACAGCTGCTCCTCATGCCCTCTAGTCCTTTCACCATCTTTGTTGCTCTGCTTTGGGCACATCCTAATATTTATATATCTTTCATATGTTGTAGAGCCCCAAACTACACACATTCCTCAAGGTGAGGCCACACCAATGCTGAGTATAGTGGACAATCACTTATTTTGACCAGTTAGCCATACTGTGCCTAATGCACCCCAGGATACCACTGGCGCTCCTGGCCACCGGGGCACGTTGTTGACTCACGTTGAGCTTACCATCAACCAAAACCCACAGATCCCTTTCTGCAGAGAGCACTCCAGCCTCTTGTCTCCCATCTACACGTACATCCAGGATTACACTATCTGAGGTGCAGAATACCCTCCCAGGTGCAGAATTACAAGTTACTATTACTCTAGTTACAAATAGTAACTAAAACACGCCTCATTATTGAGAGAAAAACAAAACTACCTCCTTGATGCTGAGCAAATCTACCTTCAGAGAAATGTCTATCAGCAGATATCCACTTGCTGTTTCAAGTTCCACGCAACGCTCAGGATCACAGTGCCATAGGGAAAGAAGCATTTAACCGGTTCTCCCACTCCCACCTCTTTAAAGACTTCCAGATGTCTTCAAGAACCCATTTAAGCCTCTCCAGCTGCCGAACTCCCAAGTTATTTCCTACCTTACTGATTCAACCGAATCTGCCTGAAAACGAACAAAAGATGGTAAATACCTGGTACAGGTTTCAGAGTGTTGTCCTCTGCTGTGTAGAGAAAATATCCTCAGATGGAGTCCTCCAAGTGTCATTAATTCTGCATCTGCTCATTGTGCCCATGGTATCATCTGATTTTTTATTTTTGTACAATTTCTAACGTATCTTATTATTACCTTGGCACCTGGGGACTGTGATTTGCAGGAAGGGACCTGTTCCAGGCCAGGCTAAATGACATTACAGTTCCAAGGCATGTTTGGCAAATGCTAATAGTGGCTGGCTATTTTTAGATGTTTCTTCTGTTCTTGTCTCAGTTCAGAGCTTTCCTATTTAAAGTCTGTTTTCAAAAAAACCCAGATATTTTAGACCAGCAATAGTTTTGACTCAAATTTTTGGGTATATTTTTACTGCTTATAAAAAGAGTTTCAATTAGATTGCTTCCGCTTTGATTTTTCTAAAACTGTGGTATAACTATTTTGGACCTAAATCTGGTGTGACAGCATCTCTCAGAATGAGGACTGAATTCCCATCTAAACCCTTTGTTCAGAGTGGTATTTTTTCACATATTCGGTAATACCTATTTTTGACATCTGAATATAAGCAGTTCAGCAGATATCAGTATTTTTGAGGGCTCTGCCCCTCAGTCTTTGCTATTTATTTGTGTGCTTCCACACTTGCACTGCTCCAATTCATAAAGCCAAATTCAGTGACCCCCTCGACATCTGAAAATGGCTGGGGCCACTTGCTGAGCTAAAAGAGTAGCAGAGGGAGTAGAATTTGACACCTTCAGTACAAGTAAGCAGAAAAAAACCCTTGTTTTCTCAGTGTTATCTCACCTGTACCCATACAGGCTATTGCCCTACATGGAGCTAATTTTGACTGAAAGCCATGGTTTTAAAAAATGAGAGGGGAGAAAAAAGACAGCGGGGGGGAAAATGTACAGTAGATTCTCCAAGGCAGCTGCCAAAAGTGTCGCACGCGCATACACACAGAGGAAAAAACAGTGCAGTGGTGATGCTAGATCCTCTCTCAAGCTGTTTTTAGCATCTTGCTAAGTGATGACATTTCCAAAGGAAGGGGGTGTACTCTGCAGTATACATTAAGTGCACCAGCAAAATACAGAATACATTAATATGCCAGGCAAAATTGGCTTGGCAAAGCCAAAAACAAAGGTCTTGTTTACTTTCCATTTCACAGGTATCTGTGGTGCAACTATGGTTATTATTCTGGTTTTGACTACTGCTACAAGCTTATTGTAACACTGGGGCCATGTAGGCAGACACTTCAGAGGGTGATAGGTAACAAAGGAGCCATCTCTGACTTGCAGTGCTATCATACATATCAGAGTAATGTCTTCACAAGATATTTTCCCCTAACATTTTTAAATCTACTTTATTTTTGACTGTCAGAAATACCCATTTTTAGCTGCTAGATTTCTTTGGGGAATTGCTGTGCAATGGAGCATGGCAGCTGATGAAAAATCTGTCCTGTTTAATGGAGGGGTTAGGGGTTGCACATCAGAAAAGGGAACAAGCTCTTTTTTTCTTGGTGGCTCACTATTAGAAGCTTCCTCAGTACTGTGCAAACACTTATAAAAGACTAATATTGCAACTGCTGCAGGTAAATTTACAGACAGGAAATGAGAAAGATAGAATGACAACTTTAATAAAAAGGCCTCAAGCTGGAAATGTGGGGCTAGGTTCTTGTCTCTCTTGTTCTTGTATAAATCAGGACTAACTTATATTTTAAAAGAAAGAACTTAACCTGTTATAAATTTGTGAAATCAGACTGTGGCTCCTGATCAGGATGGGTGTAAAAGATCTAGTCAAAAAAGGAACAACTATTATTAGTCTGTATTTACTTAAAATATTTATGAAGTGCATGAGTACATTGGCTTGTGTACATTTGTCTTGCAATAAAATCAGAAACGCCATACAAGAGAAAGGATTGTCATTTCCATTGTGTTCCACATCTCCAGTAACTCCAGCAGCCCCCTTTTCTCTTCTGCATGACAGTGGCACATATAGGGCATAAAAGCATGTGTAGGTAACATTGAGCATTTGGAGAGCCCAAATGCTGCCAAATCAGGAGTATTTGTGGGACAATACGAGAGGAAATCGCCATCACAGTTTTGGCTTTACCTGCTAATCTTGTTTTCCAGCCATGTGTCATACTGTTTCTTGTAAGATACAACTCCAGCAAGATAGGCGCTGCACTTCCGCTGCGTTTTCAAGTAAGTGGGAGCAAGCGAGCCTGTAGTTTGCAGCCAGATATGCAACTAGCCCTGCTGCTTCACGTTTCTGCACTGATGCAGAAACTTCGCAGATGCTGCAACTCTGTATTTGTGGCTTTTGCAGGCTGACTTGCTACTTGGTTCAGGAGAGTTTCTAAGAAATTTCGACTATCTAACAGGGCTCGGAAATTTTGCCATGAAGTAGTATGAGTTTGTGACCTGATGGCATTTTGCTAGTAAAAATAAAGAAAAATTGAATGTTTATTTATGTAGCAGACACATCACAGACAGTTGCAACCAATTCCCAGCTACATGCTTGACTTACTTTTTCCAAAATTAGCACTAATCATAACTCAGTCTAGTGAGAATTGCCTCAAGAGTACTGTAAGAATTGCTATCTAATGGCCCAGAGAGAATGAGCCACTCACAGCTATAGCAGCCAGCTTCAAAGTCATTAAAACTGCTAAGAAGCATATCTGGGCCATTGAAAAAAAAGCATGCAAGATGTTTGTTACCATATCAAGGTTAATACAAGAAAAAGATCATCTGTTTTCCATTTTTCTTTTTTTAGTTTTACTCTGTCTTCTTAGAGATCAGGGTACCAAACCCACACACAATATTCCTGGATTTATGCTGGAGCATAATGATGCTTCCTGTTTTGCTAGTTCTTCCTTCCTTAATAATGTGTGTCATTTGATTTACCTTTTGCTTTCCACTGTTTTCAAAGAGCTAAATGCAGAGACTGCAGGATGTCTTTCCCCAGTGGTAACAGGTAATTAAAAACCTATCATTGCGCAAGTATAGGTAGGATTATTTTTCTCCAAAGCATTAGTTTGCATTCCTTAATTTAATCTGATTTGAACCCATTATGAGTCTTCTTTCTCAGTTCATGGCTCCTGCTTCTTACATGCACATCTGTCTTTCCTTCTCCACACACAACTGGATATAATAATGTTGGCTTTGACACAACTTCCTAGCATGGATGCTTAAAATACAGATTTCTGTCCAGCAAAGCCGAGGCTTCAGCTGCTGCACATTTCATTGCCAGGCTTCTGCCCCGTGCTGCTGACAACAGCTTTAGGGACTGGAGTGGGGTTCCTGTGAAGACTGCCGTCGTGAACAGCGTCTTGTTCAGTTCCTTCTTGCACCACATGATCCTGTTCAGCTGCCTTGGTCATCTTCATTTATTGAAAGGTCCCTTAGTGCAACATTGCTACTCAGAACAATGTGCGAGGGTAAAACTGCTGTGTTACAGCCCTCACTGTTGGGAAGCAGCAGTGGCTTGCTCCACTTGGCAGGGGAGGCTGGGAGCCAAGTGTGGCAGCGAGGCAGGTGGGAGCAGGGAGCTCACCAGCAGGAGGGCAGTCCCACAGTACTCAAACACGAAGAGCAGCGCAAGTTCGGTGACATTAACCCAAGCCAGTAGGGAGTGCAGACTGGCAGGGAGGTCTGCAGCGACAAGGCAAGTTTGAGGTCAAGCTGGGAAGCCAAGTGGGAAAGAAGGGGTCACAATCAGCAAGGTACAAGACCAGGCACAGACGTACCTACAACACAGCTCAGGCAACGACCAAGGATGAGTGCCTGAACTTTAATGCAGCTCCCGAGGCAAGGAAGGGAAGGCCCTCGACAAGGCTTCTCAAAGCTTTCCCCACACAGCTCTTTTCACAGCAGCCTGGTCCCAGGATACACAGCTACACCATATCGGGGCTGGCCTTCAACACACAAGACACTAAATCCCTGGGGTGGTGAGAGAAGAGGCTGTGGAGCCTCTTAGTGCAGTCAGGACCCTGACATTTGCATCTTCATGTTTTCCTTCCAAAAGAGACTCAAGATCACCTGTGCTCCAAAAGTGGTACTTGAATGTCAAATTGCTAATGGAAGATGGAAGAGCTTAGGAGGGTCATCAAGTTAGCACTGGAATGAGTACCACCAAGCTCCTGGGAGAGCATAGTCCTCGAATCCTCTGGGTCTCCTCTGAGGAACTGATGCAGATTCCTAGCCACTGTACATTATTTATTGGTCCAGACAATTGTAACAGTTTACTTATTCCATCCTGAAAACTTAGTATAAAAAGGGATTCTTGGTCTCTGGCCAATATCTCAGTCACTATCAGAAGTAATGAAAAAAAAGCTATATTCCTCTTTGAATGATGATGAAAACTGGTAATTTTAGGAGATAATCTAAGGTAGAAATCTATTGTAACAGTCATAGTAATAAAATTCTGTATTCTTTCACTTGGCAATAACTTAAATAATATACAAACTAAAAGAAAGAAAGAATTTTCGTCCTTTGTTATCAAGGATCTGTTCAATTAGTATGGTTTTCTAAACAGAAGGCTCAGAGCTTGCATGCAGAAAAAGCTGCCGAGTATTGTTCTTGTTCAATCGTTGATTGAACCAAGCAGTTGGGAATAAGGTTAAATCTGTGCTTTTTGTCCATGTCCTTGGAATACATGTTTTGTATTAATTTGCTACATTGTCCCCGTTTTAGACATAATTCCTTTTTAATGTGGTAAACAAGCCTTTTGAAAGCAGTGTGAAAAGGCACTTGAAAGCAACTGTCCCTGTCTCGCAGGGGGGGGTCCTTGGAAGTCTAAATCATTATTTTTGTGGTAATAGCTTAATTCTTAATAGCTTAACTTCCAGGCAGAGTTTGGAGAGGGCTGAGTTCAGAATGTATAGAGGTAACCTAACTACTTACATGGAAGTGAATCTAATTAGAGGTCAATACCTTTAAAATGGCTAAATTATCCATGGTGTTGGGATAGGCTGTGCTGACTGAAAATCAACACTGGCATTCCCTGTGGAAAATGATTATTACTCTATTTAGTTCATGTATTGGCCTTGCTCTCACAGTGGGAACAACTGCATTTTCTGCTTGTGAAACTGTATGGAAGGAATGCAGATGTAGGGTGTTGTATTTTTTTTGGCCAAGCTTGTGTCATTCTGTTTTAAATTCCAGTTTTCTGCATCCAAGTGAGAGCTGCTTTTTTGTTGCTGCAGTTGCCAGAAGTGCAAGCAATTGTAAATTTCCACACAAAGTTGAATCCAAAAAGGACAGTGCAGATTTTCCATAGCACCTGTCAGGCAAGCAGTCACATCCCCTTACTTCAACAGACGAAAAGCTGTAACACCAAGCGCTTTAGCTATTAACTCTTGTAAGAGCAGCAATAAGCCAAGTTTGAGAGTTTTTGACAATCTTGTCTAGAAAGGATAAAAATACCAAGGAAAGAAGAGCTGTTTGGAAAGTAAAAACTTAAAAACACACCGGGAAAGAAAGATTTGAATATTATAGAAGGGGAAAAAATCCATTTTTATCACGTAAGAATTATAAAACAACAGTACATTCCGTTAAAGTGTTCAGTGTGGTGAAGGCCCATTGCCTGGAGACGATCCAGGTGAAATTAGTGCGCCTAGTGTACACCATAGGGAACCCCTCATGCTAGCAGATGAAAGGTCATCATAACTTTCCTGTCTAGCCTATTCATCCCTGGTCATAGACTCCGAAAACTATATTTTAATTTTTAGGTGTTCCCTCCAATGAAGCTGGATTTTAACATGGAAAAATTATGCTCGGTGGTTACTTCTTTCTTTTTTTTTTTTGCTTTTGTTGGCTTAGATTGCAGCCATAACCTTTCAGTGAAATAAGGGCGGAAAAAAGATGCAACAGGTCACATTTTCTGTCCTCTCTCAAGCAACCTAATCTGTTTTTAATTCTCTCTTTATAGTTCTGCCTCTTGCTAAATGATGAGACTAACAAGCCTCTTGATTGTATTTTAAAGGCATGATATACTTTGATTGCCATATTTTTATAGTAAGCACCTGGATTTATTCCCAATTGGTCAAGCTAATGCACATTAAAATTTCTTCATTTGCTTCATTTGACACACTTGTTTTAGACCAGCTTTCAGCTGGAAATCTTTTTTTAAAACTACAGGAATAAGCCAGTGAAAAAAAATTCTGAATAAAATCTTTTATAACATCACTGCTTAAGACCTTGTTATCTTCTCTTCTCTCATTTAACTTTTTGAGACAGTATGAGCTACCTTCAGTTTCCAACAGATCATACATTTTGATAGAATATCTGATTTGAACGTACTCAGAAAAGAGTAAAACAAACTCATAAAATTACTTTTCTGGGTAACAAAAAATTACAGTTTTGGTTTGATACTCCTGCTATCTGAAAACTATAAAGATTTTTTATTATTCATTCAGAAGTGTATGAGAGCTGGGAATAAATACCAAATTTAAAAAGTAGTTAATTGCCTCAGAAGCTGCTTCAGAACTCATGGTTATGTGAAGATCAGGTTTAAGACCACCTGCAGAACCTGAACACAGGACCTGATGAGATGCATCCCAGGGTCCTGAGGGAACTGGCTGATGTAGTTGCCAAGACACTCTCCATCATATTTGAAAAGTCATGGCAGTCAGGCAAAGTCCCGAGTGACTGAAAAAGGGAAACATCACATCCATTTTTAAAAAGAGTAAAAAGGAGGACTGTGGGAACTACTGAACAGTCAGCCTCACCTCTGTGTGTGTTGAGGACCAGATCCTCCTGGAATATATGTTGAAACATATGAAAGACAGGGAGGTAATTAGAGACAGCCAACATGGTTTCACGAAGGGCAAATCTAGTGCTCTTCCATGATGGGCTGACTGCATCAATGGACAAAGGAAGAGCTATGAATGTCACCTACCTGGACTTCTGTAAGGCCTTTGGTAAGATCCCCCACAACCTTCTTACCTCTAAATTGGAGATATGTGGGTTTGATGGATGGACTGTTAGATGCATAAGGAACCTGCTGGATGGCTGGATCTGAAGAGTTATAGTCAATGGCTCAATATTCAAGCGGAAACTGGTAATGAATGGTGTCCCTCAAGCATCCGTATTGGGACCAATACTATTCAATGTCTTCATCAATGACACAGACAGTGGGATTGAGTGCAACTTTAGCAAGTTTGCAGATGACATCAAGCTGAGTGGTGACACTGATTCGCTCAAGGGAAGGGATGTCATCCAGAGGGACCTTGACGGGCTTGAGAGGTGGGCCCTCTGGACATATTGTAAACAAGAGAAAATATAGTTACATTATTATAAAACCCAATACATGGGCTCCTTGTTATTTCAGTAAACAGATCGAGAATCCAAAGGGCATGGAAATAAACTGTTCTCTGATTTCTGAAGGTGTCGATCTAGCTCCAGAGGAAAAACTAACTGACAGAGCAGTTGTGGACATCTGACTTGGACTACCTTTGTCCCAGTAGACAGAGGATTTCAAACTGCAGTAATATGACTGACTATTAATAAATGTGACTATTATTAGACACAAAGTTCTTCACCCAGAACTGCTTTTAAAGTGAAAAAGTGACCTGAAAGCTGAGATGTAATGGCAAGCTAGGGTGTGATCACTTCTACACATGGAACAGAAAACTGCATGTAGTGATGTCTGCCACATTTTTGTGATATGTCGCAAAAGTCCAGCTGGGCATCCAGAACAGGGAAAGCTAATGTCAGCTAGCTGATTTTTCCTGGATGTCTCCATGAAAGTTGGAAGGAAGCACCTATGAAAATCAGATAAGGTCTTTATGCAGAGATCAAGCTCAAGACAAATCAATAACTGAAAACAAAGAAGTTCCCTTGTCTAAATTCCTTCAAGAGCTCAGTGTGCAAGACATCGGAGTATGGCTAACACACCTATCATATCATGCCTTTGGAATGAGGAGGTGTAGACCAGCTTAAAAAAAGGATCGTAGCCTGCTATTGGCACAGCAAGTTATAGAGTCCCGTCTGTCACACTTCTCTCCAGGACATCATTAACTTCCAATGGCCTTTAGCATTCCTGCTCCTCTTCTCTCCTCACAGTGAGACAAGTTTGACCCTAAGGTACATTTATGTGTTTTCAATGAAGCAAATGAGGTTACACAGATGAAACTTAGAGCAGAATTTCACCCATTGAGCTCAGCTCATCTTTTCACCTTTACATTACCATAAGCAGGGTAATTTCTTGATAATAGCCAATTCAAGTCAAATCTAGGATGTTAGGTATTTTACTTAAGTTTCAAGGGACTCAAAAAGCATGCTAGATATCTCTGAGTCCAGGATTCTTGATCAGCTAACTTCCAAACTAATTTCTGAGTAGAGCAGTAAAGGAACAAAACGAGGCAGAGAGGATCTGGGGGCAGCAGTCCTGTGAAATTTGTGCACCACATGTCAAGGAGAATTGCTTTGAAATTAATTAGGAAAATCAGTTGTAAGGGCTGTGGAAGCAACTCATTTGTTCAGCCCCTTGGACATAATTTTATTCATGTTCCTATTTCCAAGGTAAGCCAGAAGACTTCCTTTTTGTTCTGAGAGCTTACACAATAACTTTTCCTCTCAGATATATGCATTTTACACCTATGTCATTTGCTCAAGTCATTTACCATCATAGAAGAAAAAACAGGTGGCTAATCAGACATCTCTGTCTGAGATGACCATACTCGACCAAGGGATTAGCTGGGCATCTACCTTGTGGGTTAATAACTCAAGGGGAAGGAACTACTAGAGCTCCTAGCCTTGCTTTAGGATGGCACTTCAGCTCTTGCCTTGCACATTAGTCTTAACTGTCCAGGCAGAAGGAATAATCAGTTCTTATGTTCCCTGCATGCTGGCAGCCTGAATTGTAATCTGCAGCCCAAGGGTAAAGATCTCACTGAGTCACCTTCGTTCAAGATGAAAACCTAAGGAATTTTGCTTTAAAATCTTCTTGGCAAATTAAGCTAATACCTAATGTGACAGAATCCTTGTTCAACCACTTTCGCTAATTTCTCAGCATTAACAACTATGTAAAATACATGTTCCACATTTAAAACACCTTGCGAAGAAAAACAGTGAAGGGATTGGGACCGGGGGGAAGACTGGAATCCCATTTTTACCCCTAAATAAGGACAACACCTGCCCTCTTCCTCCTCTGCCAGATCTCTCATTCCCAATCCTAGCTCGTGTTGTGACGGTGGTTATTCGGGCTGCAGGACCGTACACTCTGCACTGCAGCAGTGTGTTACAGCTACATTTGCTAGTCACTCAGGGATCAGTTCTGTCCTTGCTTCAAACTCTGCAGAAGGCAGGCTTCTCTCTTTCTGGGTTGCAGTGATAAAGGAGTATGGCCACCTCTTCTCCAGGGAACTCAGGATATTTCTGCTTGTGTCCACATATGCTCTCACTCCGCGGGAAGAATAAAACATCTGTGGAGTGATGAGCTCTTGAATGCATTTTAAAAAAACACTGATGATTTTCTGAAAAAAAAAAAAAATCCAGATTTAACTAATAGTTGTTATAATCAACAGTGTTATGTAGGGGCTTCAAAATGTCAATGACAGACTAAGAAGTGACTAAAAACAACAGATTGATATTCTGTGTTAGCTGCTCTCCAACAAGTTCTACATTTACTGTGATTTACACAGCAAAATAAGTTACTCTCTCTCCCTTTCCCCAAGTGTCAGTTATTCGTATTTCAGAGGTTATTAAAGCACGTAGGTCAGCAGCCTTTTCGTCTATTGATACCACTCACAGTTATATGAGCAGAACAAAAATTAAAAGCGTTAATGATCCTCCTCTCCAGGCCATCATCCTCTCACTGTGGATTTCCTACATCTTCTAAGCTAAGCAATTGTGGAGTGGGACAGACAGATGAAAAATGTCCCAGTGGTTAAAATTCTTACCTGACCAGCCTGCAGTTCTTTACCATGAACTCCCTCTCTGACCTTCAACAAATCACACCAGGCCGGAACCCTGGGGTATTCAGGCGTCTCGTTGAGACTCACTGCAGGATGCTAGCACTTCAGGAGGTTGAGGCTGCACCCAACAGCACGGTGCCCGGTTCTGGGAGCAGAGTCCGCAGCCTGAATGTGGATGTTTCCCTCTTTCTGCCTGCCCTGTACATGTGTCCATCCCAACCATTCTATGTCCCTAGACCAGGCTGAGGAAAATGAAGGAGAGCTGGTTCTGAGATGTGACTTGGAAGAAGGAAGACAGTGGGCTGGACAAAATGTCCACGAGCTGGGAGTTGCAAGTGAGATGACTGAAAATAATGAAAAAGATCTATAATGTGAAATCACTTTTAGTGAAGATGGGGAAGGGGTTGGAGAAACAAATAAGGTCCAGAATAGATGTTTGAGATGGGAAAGAGTAAACCATGATTCTGCTGCAAGGGAGGAAAGCCAGTCTGAACTACAAAGTAGGGAGATGAGTAAGAAAGCCTGAGTTCAGGTGGAAAACAGTTAAAAACAGTGAGCTGTCTGTTTTTCACACACATACAAGAAAAACACTCAGTGAAAAGATCGTTCTAGAGTCCTAATGTATATGCTGCACATGATAAATTAATCCTACTCTAAGCATTGTTCTCTTTTGCTTTCATTTGCCAGACCTAATTTTGTTATTAAGTCCTTAACAAATCTGGAGACTTCCCTCAGTTTTACCCCAAAACAAGGCAGTTGGCTGGTTTTAAACTGAATTCTTACTCCTCAGAGGAAGCCAATACCTGCTGCTAACTCAAATGCCAGATGGTGCATTTGGATTTATTTAGACATGACCCACTTCGCAGGAGAGAGTGTTACCCGTTAAGATGATGCCTGTACCCCATAGGTTTGCATGAGGGACCAAACTTCAGCAGGCTGATAAGGCTGAATGCAAAGCGATGCTGAGCCCAGCACTGTGTACTGCAGGTGACTCAGCACATTAGCAGCTCAGCTGGATGCATCAGGAATCTAAACGCCTTCAAACTGGCAGCTTTTTTCCACATTAGGAACTAATCATTCTTGCAAATGAATAAACTGCAAAAGTATCTTTCTGGACTGGATTAGTGAAGAGACAAAGGCAGAGCCAGAGTGGAGGAAAGAAGCCTGTGTTTCTTTTCACCCACATTTCTAGCTGCAGCCTTTCAGAGTGATATTTTACCCACCATTTTTCTCTCCAGCAGTATAAAAACATTTGCTGCGAGTTTCTTAAAGGGGACTGTTGCCAGTCTGCCCGAAAAACTCTGTAGAGATTGACTTTAAAACTTCCTGGTGTCATTTCTTAGTCAAACGAGTGGTGAATGAGCCAGTCTTCTCTTCCAGAGAAGATTAGGATGGTCTGTAGTGTTTCATGCACACCACAAAACAAAACCAGGAATCCGTCCCACATCCCGTATGCAGTTGTGTGGAAAGACATCTTTGCAGAATTGAGCTGAGCAAGAGGTATGCATTTATTTATTCACAGCAATAAAACACAAATAATGGCTCATAATGTCCATAAGGGCATCCGCATTTCTCAAGCAATGCAATTCTCTGGAGTCTGCTCACTTACAGGTGTTCACTAAGGTGACAGTGTCTTACTGCAGTTGCTTTTCACCTGCAACAACTAAAAGATCTCCTTGGGAAACAACTACAGGATTAATATGTCACATTTAGATCAAAATGACTGACTACCAGGACATAAATGTCAGAGGTAAAATCCTCAGCTTACAATGTCTTCGAAGTCACTAATTACCTGCTTAATTTTGCAACCACCTGACTTAGGATGTCATGAGCTAGAGGGTCTCCAATGAGTGTTTCTAAATCCTTTTTGAAGACCCTTACACTTTGGACTCGCTTGAGTTTAATGATTTAATCATGCACCCTATGGAAAGAGAACTTGCTTTTGTTTGCCCTTAAACCTCATATCAAATAATTTCACTGAGTATTCTGTAGCTTTCATACTGTGAGAAATAATGAGCAGCCACTCCTTAATCACCTTCTCTGTACCACTCAGGGTATTACAACATTTATCATGTCTCCCTGCTTCCCTGCTACAGTTTGTTTCTAGACTGCTTAATTTTTTTCTGTGGAAGTTGTTCCATTTTGCAGATCAATGTTGCCATTCTTCTCAGTGTCCTTCCCAGCTCAAGTACAACCCTTTTGAGATGATNAGTACAACCCTTTTAAGATGAATGGCAAGAATTTCATGAAATGTGAAATGTCTTTGTGAAAACAGAACATTATCTCTTCCCATTTGTTTCCCATTTTTCAACACAATATTAATCCCTGAGAGATCTTCTGTCTTAGGTCATGACAGCTTTACAAGCCTTTGGTAAGGAATGTTTTTGAAAGTTTTTTGAAAATCCTTATGTATGAACAACTGTATTCATCTGCTCACTGACACCTTCAAAAGACTGTAATAAACCTGCAAATAAAAATAAATCTGTGCTGATTTTCCCCCTATATCTCATATTTACACTTCACCCACTGACTGATTTTAATTCTGTCTTATATTTTCTACAGATTTGCTTGGTACAAGAGTCAGATCAAACTCAGAAAAAACTCTGTAGCTCTTTTAAAGACTGATGGAGCATCTGCTTTTGTTTTTAATGTATGAAAAGGCCTTAAGTATGCTGGTTGCAACTGTCTCAACTTCTGTGTTCATTTAAATAAATGTCTAGATTTAAGAATATAAATAATGAATTAAACAGTAAGATACTTCATTTCTGGAAAAAAGTTTCAAGTAGACACTTCCCAAGCAATGATTTTCAGTCATATGTCAGTTCTTCTACTTTCACTTACTTCCCTTTCTCTTAGATCTCAGACTCGTACTTGATAGTAAAATACTATCTCCAGAGCAAAAAATCAATAAAGTCTGCATACGGAGATTCCTTTTCCCTTTAGCTTGAGTAATTCTAGTCTTGGAGGGAGGGCTGCAAGCCGTCCTTCCCACCAGAACCTGAAGATAAATGACATTTTTCTCTCATGGAAATTGAAAGGAATAGAGTGTGGTGTAGTCTCAATATGAACATACTGAGGTGCCCATGTCTTCATAGTTGCATTTACAAAGACCTGCCAAGTCCTGGAAACAAAATTCATTACACAAAGGAAAAATCTCAATCTTATACTAAAACCTGATTCTAAAAGTAAAGGATCTGGTGGCTTATTAATTGAGGAATGTAAGAGATGCTTACAGGCATAGGTAAGTCTCTTCATCTACATTATGCAATGCTTTGCCTCCAGCCTAAGCTCTTGTGTCTCAGACAATAACTTGAGAAATCTGTCAGAAGTGAGATGTTTACACACAGAAATCCTCTGATTTTGCAGTCAAGGTGGGTAGAGGAAAGCCTAGGAAAGTCTAGAGCTCGCAGTGGTAAAGTTCAGTCCACCAAGCAAAACAAATCGACTGGTTGCAAACGGCTTGCTGAAGTTGCAGGGAATTCAACATTGCAATAAAGCGATGTAGTTCCACTGGTTTCCTTGTAAAGTGGAAGGACAGCACAGCAGAATCCAATTGCACTCTTTGAACAGAGCAGCCTAGTATTATGGCACTAAGCTGGAAACTGAGAAACCAGGGAACAATTTTCCTGCTTGCAGGCCCCTGTGACAATGCAAAAATCTCTTTCAATCTCCATCTGTGAATTCTGTGTTGCAGCAAACAGGTTAATAGTGCAGCAAGATGAAAAAAGAGAAGGGCTATTTTTCTTGGCTAAGCCAACATGCATACACGTATGTCACACGTACCAATGCCACGCTTTGCAGAAATACTACAAATGTTGACAAGCAAGATCCACAGGTTTAAAAGAGCTTTTATTTAACATCATCCTGCCTGACAGGGACAGTGAGAGGATGAATACGTGGAAGATGCAAGGTGCTCTTCTGGTAGTAGGACTCACGTAAGTATAAATAAAAACCAGTTCAATTTTTGTAGAATATTCTACCATCTGACTAACTGAAATAAAAATATCATATAGTCCCCGAGATCATCAGCTGCAGGCTTATGTAACAGTGGAAACTGTTTTTCAGGAAAAATATTAATTGCAGTCTATTATTAGCCATGAAAACATTCTTCAGTTTATGAGTCACTGTTCTTCTCATCAAGCTAAATGCCGTGAAATGTATTTCCTAAAAGCAATACCCTTAACTTTACTTAACGCAGTGGTTGCGTTAGCCTGGTTAAGTGCTGGGTCTACAAGGTTTTATTATGAAATAAAAAGGGCACGTGTGAAAGGACTTGACTGGTATCGCATGTATTTGGACTTCTGCAGCAGCGGGCCGATGCTCCCATAGCAACAAAATCTCTGGATTGTTTGAATTTGAAACGACTGCAGTTAAACTCCCTGTTGTGACAGAAAGCAGCTGTATTGCTAGCCTGCAGTCACCGTAATTTTTGCAAGTACAATTGTCTGCAGTATGGTCCATATTTTTGTTGTTAGGGGCTGTATTTCCCTTGGATTTTACATGCAGACTGATGCTTCTATAGTCCTTCCTCCCACTGGACCAAGAATTTTGTCAACACCAGATTTTCAGAAGACAGCGCTCCATGCACATGTCCGTATTTACATACATCAGTACCAAAGCTGTGAGTGAAGCTGGATGTTTCAATAGTAATACTGTCTTGATGTTGCTATTATTTGATTGTAAATCACGATCGCTGGACTTACAAAAAAAGTACACACATTTTTGTGTTTTATTTTGTATATTTATATGTATATAGTGCACTGTCAATCACAAACTAGGGGCAGTAAAATAAGCCTTTTGCCAGACACATACTTCTGATACTTCTTTTCTTCCTGGGCTTGGCAGAGGTTTGGTTTAGGAAATTGCCTCTCCGCTTAGAAATTGTAATGCTTGAAAGCTTATAGATGAGATATTTTAAATTTCTGCCTTTTCCAGTATTAAACTAGTTTTCGCAATATCACGCTTCAGATGCTCAATTTTTTTCACACTTCTTAAAGCACTAATTATCTTTTCCAAACACCGATCTTTTTCATATGCAGTTACCAATTTCTTGAACAAATACTATTACAACAGTATGAAGAATAGATACCAATTTTGAATCTTTTTAATGTATTGGGTACAGCTCCTGGTTTACATATTTTAATTTCTCAAACAGTAGTACTTTCCCAAGTAACACCATATTTTCTCTATTTATCTACAGTTGTTGCTACTCTAAACTTGGCTCTTACTGCTCTCGAGCCACTTATGTCACTCTGGTGGAGTAAAGGCTCTATTTAAAGGTAGATTATATTTTCATCTATTTTCAGGTCTTTTTATGTACAGTAATCGAGGTTGGGTGTCTTCAAGTTGAAAGAGAATCAGATGTTCTAGAGTATTTTCCAGCCCCTCTGTAATTTGCAGTTGCTCACAGTCAGAAATTATAGAATCATAGAATGGTAGGGGTTGGAAGGGACCTCTAGAGATCATCTAGTCCAACCCCC
>VZSC01010949.1:439609-459129 GCA_013398225.1 Steatornis caripensis | reverse complement strand
AACCTTCACATCTCCAACCAGTCCTTCTCTGTTTGTTAGTATCAGGTCCAGGGTCGCTCCTCTCCTCGTCGGCTCCTCCACCACCTGCGTTAAAAAGTTGTCATCAATGCTCTGCAGGAACCTCCTGGACTGTACATGCCTGGCCGTGTTGTTTTTCCAGCAAATATCAGGGTGGTTGAAGTCCCCCATGAGCACCAGGGCCTGTGACTGTGAGGCAACTTCCAGCTGTCTGTAGAAGGCCTCGTCAAGTTCCTCTTCCTGATCAGGTGGCCTATAGTAAACACCCACAACAGTGTCACCTGTATTGGCCTGCCCTCTAATTCTTACCCATAGGCTCTCGACTCGTTCTTCATCCACCCCGAGGCAGAGCGCGATATATTCCAGTTGTGGAATGGTGTACTATGAAAGAGCTGCTACCTATTAAATATTTCTGGTGGGAATCCATTAGTGAAAATTTATGTTCCATTAGTGAAATTCCTTATATAGCAAACATAACTACCTACTAAGTGTCGGAACATTTCTCTCCCTCTCTGCCTCATAGCTGGCTCGCAAGTCACAGCAGAGCTTCCAACCACTGCTACCCCAGGGAAATAAAATGGAAGTATTTTCGGATATAGGGTCTCTGCTACAAAGCAGAAGCTTGCCTGTGAAGGAAAATTATCCATACAGGTATAGGAATGTAGTTACAGTGCTACTACCGAGACAGTGCTACAACTTCTGTAGGTAGTTTCTCTCAGGATTTGGAATGTCTCTTTTAAGTTTCACATACGTCTCTTCAAAAGCATTTTAAGCCAAAATTAAAACAAGCTTAAAATCACACAGAGGTTCACAAGGGGGCTAAAACTATAGTGATACAATTAAACCAACAGAGGTTATAAACTTCCCAGAGAAAAACATCCTTAAACATGCTCTTCAGTTCTGCGTGAAGAGTTCTTTCTCTCTAGTTAATAAAAAAAAGTGTGTAAAACACAAACTCACTACCACCTAGGCTGTTATATCTCATGGTACCCCGCAGAATGAGATGGCTGGGCAATGGGTGTTGCATCTATGTGTGTTATCATGACAACCATGAATACAGGTGTATCAGAGGAAAAGGTGCCCCCTAGCTCACCTCATTGGGGATTTGTATTTCAGTTCTGAGACCCCGATGGTGTTCAGGGAGCACCGGGAATCCAGGCTGCTGCGTTTTCCCCATCTAGCACCAAAGATTCCCTGACCTTAGTGCAATGGTGAGGAAAATAGATTGTGAAGCTCCACCCTCACTCAGGTTCTTCAAAATAAACACCTTTATACCTTGTGACTGGAGGCTAGCACAGGCTGTTCTATTGCTCTCAATAAACTTTCCATTGCCTCTAAAGATTAACCAGCTTGGGACCTTTTAATATATGATCATCATTACATTTGCCTTTGGTAAATTTACCTAAAATGTCTTTCCAGAGGAATAAATTGCAGCAAAGCAAGGGAGATGAGAAATTGCTATTCACAAGCTACAGCCTTGTAAAGGTTAGCTTATAAAAATGTATGCTGACTTAGGCAGTATTCTTCATTGCCAGTTTGGAGATGAAGATTTGGTTATATTAAGATTTCTTACACATCCAGGAGTGTCCTCACACATATATAAATAAGATGAACTGTTAGCTCTGAAAATAAATCACTTAGCTTTGCTTGGAGATTTTTAGGAAACTCTAAGGGCTGTGAAGATAGAAAAAGAGCTTAAAATACTTCCATTTATCTTAAGAAAAGTCCGTTTTCAATGAGCAGTGGGATATATAGCCAATACTTCATCAGAGGCATCTTCCAAGGATAGTCAGGACACAGCACTGAAGAAATGAGTCAAGTGCCAGCTCTTGGTTGACAAACTCCAAGTATTTTGGAAAAATCAGGTACCCACATCTGTGTAGACAGCTTGACCTGTCGAGTCTTCTTCCTTGAACTAAGCATGATAAAGGATTGTGGTAGCAGGGAACCAGAGTTGCATGATCCTGGCAAGCAAAAGCAGTGCTGGAGCTCAGTACTCAACCTCCGACATTATGCATCCATTTGCTTACCTACAGAATAGAAGGAGGAAAAGCAAGCTGAGAAGGCCTAATGTTGAGGTCCTCACTCAGATAGGTTTTACAGTTCTCTGACAACACTTTAGGTTTCAAAACATAAAAACCATGTAGAAAAGAACATTTACAGGTGATTAAATGGTCTGCAGTCTTACAGATTAATTCAGACATCATGGGAGCCATTAGCATGTTACAATGATAAAGAAAACGTCTAGGAGTTCTTCTGGTGATATGGGACTTTAAAATCATGGCAATATGTTCCTATTATTTTGTTTGCTGCAAAATTTTATTATGTGGAGCTGCACATCCCTAGAATTTTACATGCAAATTGGTGCCCCTTAGTTCTTCCTCCCATATGAACCAAAGCATTAACCGGGCCACATTTTCAATAAGCGGAGCTGCGTATGCGTACATCTGTGCTTACAGGTGCAAATCCCAAAGCCGTGCTTGTAGCCGAGTGTTTCGATATCTGTTATTTGCATGAAAAATGTTGTCATTAAGGGCAAAAACATAAGTATGTTTTGTATCAAGTCACAAACCTCAGTTTCCTGGAAAGATTTGAGAATATGAATTAATATAAATATGAATAATTTATCTACTGATATGTTATCTCCTTTTGTGCTTATTCAAGTGGGAGAAATTGGCACCATAGTCGGGAAACTACTCATCATTTGGATGGTAAGACACCCAAACATCATATGCTGGCCCAAAACGTTGCAGTGTCATTGTGCTTCCTGAATCACCAAAGGCATGTTGGATTGTTTCAGGCAGCGTTTGTTGCAGGGGCCCTCCAGCTAAGGTGGAATTGTCCCATAAAATCTCTGACAGCCATTTTGGCAGCAAAGCCATGCAAAGAAGTGCACGCTCTTCTCAAAGGGCTGCTTTAAATTTTCTCCGGGTCACACGGTGGCAACAGGAAAATAATACGCTTTGCAGAGAGACATATATTTGAAGCACAGCACTTCCTTAAGCGGACAGGTTTATACACCACCTTACGCTTTGCTCAAAGTTATTCCTGAGCAAAGAATCTCTTGCCAGAACTCTGCGGGGTCAGAGCAATGTGTGCACATTTTTCTTTAAAGTTATGAAGTTTGGTCGTAATAGTCAGTGATATCCACAGTTCTTTCTGAAGGCACTAATTTCCTAGAGATTATTTTACGCTTAGTTCCTTTACACAGTATTTCCACTGTTCTGGATTGTAGAAAAAGTTATCTCTTCCCATTGGCTATAGGATAAGCAAAAGAAAGTTAATTTCCCTGGATAAATTTAATCTGTGTGAATAGCTCTTAAGTTTTACAGTAGTTTTTTCTAATATTTTTCATTAAAGGAACCACTCAAAATAAGGCAAACTCTTCTGACAAAGAAGAGAGCCACAGGAACAGATGAAGAGTATCTTGGGCCTGCTCTATTTTATCTTGCCTGTTGTCATCAGAGGATAATTTTATAAACAAAAATTTTCCAGGATGTATTTCAGATTTGTGAAGGACAACATTATCTCCCTAGTCGCCATCTTCCTCTGTGGCATACATTCTGTAGCCTGGAAATGCTGTACAGTGCCTACTGCAGGCATGTGTTTTGCATATCAAGACGTGATCTAAAATTTATAGAAGTGGGTTTTTGCATTGGGACAATTCCCACCTTTTACCAGGCTTTCCTAAATGCAGAGGAACAGGCAGTCTTACTCCCAGGGCAACGAGAGCATGGGAGTTTAAGTGCCTTCTTCAGAACACCAGCATTGCTCCTAAGTTTTTGTTTTGGTAAGTGTCATGCTTCAGTGATACATTCTTGAGAAGGGAAAGATCTAATCCCCACAGCTCAAAAGCGTGATTCTTTTAGCTATTAAGCATTGTGATCTAGAACATGGCATAGCTAAGAAAAAAAGCCCATACAGTGCTTTCTTCCTAATGTTTGACTTCGGTACTTTCTAGCATTTAACTTAGCAGCTTTCTACTGAAAATGTAAGTGCATATAATAAATGGCACACTACACAACAGAATTATCTACTCCACCATGTTTTATTTATTAAGAATATACAAACAGTATCTCTTATACACATCTGGAGACTTTATGCTACCCTGTTTAAAGTGGAAATACTTTATTACTAGAAGTTTAAAATGTGTGTATCTAATGCCATGATGAACTCAAAAGTAGAAATCACTGAAGAAAATCGCAGATTAATGCAAACAGAATTTTTGCATAGCATCAGCTACCAGACACTCCATTTAATATATTTCAGACTAAAATAAGTAGTCCTCAATTGTTTAACTAGGACATTTACAAATTTATAGAAGCTGTATTTTCTTTCTGTAGTTTATATAGCACATACATAATAGAATAGAATGAAACATACCATGATATTCATTTAGGATGATGGGCGTAATTCACGCACTTACTGTGAGTAAAACAGTCTTCTCAAATTCATGTTGATGAACTTTTTTAGTACTTCATACTGGCATTTATTCCCTAAAATTTCGCATGCTTGTGTAACAAACCTGGTGGTGCCTGCCAGCTGATTGCTAATCTCGTGAGAAACGCAACTACCCAAATATCACTAAAGTTGGTTCTACCAACACAGCATGTTTTGAATCTATAGGTATTTATATAGAGCTGGTTCTTTCTTTACAGCTCAGCTCTGAAGCGTAAAGGCTTACTTAGAAAACAGCTGTAGTTGGAGAAGTTGTTAACCTGTAGCTAAATAAAACCGGTGCTCGTTCATCACCTTCAGCACACAGCGCAACAGCTCCGGTTAAGCTCATGCTGAAGGTGGGTTTCAGCTAAGGCACCAGCTCAGATATCTGCCCGGTCTTCTCCGACGTGGCCTCTTGCCCAGCTGACCAGAGACCCGGGCGATGGGCAGCAAAGGCCCACGGGGTGGCACTAAACCACAACCCTTCTGTCCTGTACCGGCAACGCAGCCAGCGGCACGAAGCTGAAATTACAGCACGCTGCCGGCATCGCTGCGCATATTCCTCGGAATATTCTCAATTTTATCTGCATGGTTTCTACCGAGCTGGCCTTTAGAATTCACAACACTGTACATCTTTTGTTGCAATGCAAAAGAATCACGGGACCGAGACAGAAGCTGTGGCAAAACAAGGCACTGCCTCTATCAGAAATCAGCGGTTCGCTCAGCGATGATCGGTCTCTTCTATTAAAGCCTGCCCTTTGCTTCATCCTTTTGTTTCAGGATAGCACGCCAGACTAAATCGATCTGCCAAACCTTCGCAAAGAAGCTCTAGTGTAGCTATTGATTAAATCTTGTTTTAAATACCGTGTTCACCATAGAGAAACACAGAAAGGCAAGGCTTGTAAGAGGCAATATCCGTTAGAAGATAGCAGTGCAGCCTTGCAAATGCCAGCCTTTCAAGCATATGCACATTCTTTGGGACTTAAACCTAGTCTTTTAAGAAACACTAACCTTAAGGCTTTAAAAAGTTTCCCTCTTGTGTTGTTTGAAGTGAATTGAACATCTGAAAAAATTCCTCACTGGGACTTAGTGTTTACGATTTTGCCTGCTGATTTTGCCTGCCCATGGTATCAGCACAGGCCTCTGTTTCGCACTTTTATGTTCAAAAATGTAATATATAGGCATGAAAGCGGCTGCAGGAGGTCACACTGAAGATCCACCCAGCCCGGCAGTGGCCAACAGTAGAGCATGGGGCACATTGTAATAGGGCAAACAAATACTGATGGCAAATGCTTCCAGTTCCTAACAGCCTGCAGCTCAGGCACTTTGCTGGTCCAGAGGTGCTATTTGTACTTAGTAGCCTTTGGTGGTTTTCTTGGGTTTTGTTTTGTGGGGGATTTTTACGGATTTGTCTTATTTCCATTTTCTCAACATGCATACAGTTTGGCATCGATCACTCTGCACGGCAGTAAGTTCCACATTTAAGTATGCATTTCTTGAAAGGGTATTTCTTTTTGTTTGTTTTGAAGCAAAAGAGTCTTGCTGGATGCAAGTATGATACTGCAGTATTACACACAAGGGAAGAAGCTTTACACTTTAAATCTGACAGGAGGGCTGCCTAACTAAACAGACGTACTTGTGCTATTTGCACCATACGTCATAAAAGGAGCTGAAATTATTTTTTTTATCTTCTCTGAAGTCAGGTGATTACAGCAGCTATAAGGCTCAGCTATAAAGGCTGAGACCTTTAGAAGCAAACTATCATAATGTTTATCCAGGCATAAAGATGCCGAGAGGATAAAGCTCGTTATCTCAGGCCTTTCCAGGTTGAGGGAGAAGTGTTATATTCATAATGATACATGGGAAGTACAATGATATAAAGCGCCAAAGTAACATTCTGTGCTGCGCTTGAATCATCTTGCAAGATCTTTAGATGTTAAGACAGTTTTACACCTACCCGGTTCTGAAGGTGTCTGCGACTGAGGAGCTCTGCCTGTAACTAATGCTGTTTAAATCTCTCTGGAGCACTCAGAGGGTCCCAACACTGTCTTCTGTCTTCCCTTTCTGCCAAAAGCTTTTCTATGACACAAAATACATGTCATATATTTAAAGACAGCAAAAGGTTCAGTCTCTCTAAGCCAACTGTAAATTAAATCCATCAAGAAGCTCTGTGGTTCCTCCTCTCAACAGTTTAGATCTCAGTGTATTGCTTCCTCTAGAAGTCAGACCAGGGTAATTATGGGGAAGCCTGCTCTCTTAAAAGGACGAGGAGAAGAACTCTTCCTTGGAAAACAGTCTAAGGATTGGTGGTTGAAAGATTTCATAGAGAAAATACACTAAAAATCTCAAGATAAGGAGCTGGAAGTTTCCTACATTTATTTGTAAGTGGCATTTTTCACAAACAAAAAATGGATCTTGGCATTTTGCAGTCCTGAGGTCAGCCAGAAAGCTAGGTGCAGACCTAGAGCTTAAAAGCATTTCCTAATTTTGAATAAATCTGTAAACAAAACGAACTGGGCAAAATTCCTTCTAGCAAAACCTAAGGGAAGCCTGTTGAATTGTGTCAACAGGAAAAAATTTGACCTATCTTGTTTGTAAAATGTTGCAAATGTAACAAATAAATTGAGTAAACAGTTCCAGAAAGAGTGCAACATCATCATTCAAAATACGTTCTAGGAGACATAAGGGTAGATAGTGAGCTGAAGACTTGCATCATGGAAAAAAAGCTAAATAAGGATTCACATCTACTCTAACACATTCAGCCTTGCTGGTCTTATTTCTTTCTCCAGGTTATTTAGGACAGAAGCAGAATCTACTTACCAATCAGACAGGACCAAATTCACCTCTAGTGTAATTTAGCTGGATCTAAGACTAAGACTGAATCAGTATTTGGATTGCCAGAGAATGACAGACAGTGGGCATGGATGAAGTCCGGGAATATACATTGAATATCCAAACTTAATTAAAATACTTAGTGTCCAATGCATGGATTAAAAGCACTCCAGTATCTATGTGCACAGGAGACCTGGTCCACTCGATTCACAGACAACCTGTTCCTGTCCTCAGCTTCTGTGTGGTATTACTTCTGCTGGCAGGAGTTTCTTTTCAGGCCCTGCAAAGCCTGGTAAACTGGTGTGGGTACCAGAAACTGCTTTTCACCAACTATTGCAGCTGAGACCTGGGGACCACCATAATAGAAGAGTTCTCAGGGGATGAGCCAGTCAATAATTCAAGCAGGCATCTATTTAGGCTCAGCTTTTAGGCAATGCATCTGTTAACAACCAAAAATCAAGCATTAATTAAACATACAGACTTAAACGTGAAGACTTAGGTCTGTGAGACTGATGCTGCATTGTGGTTTCTGATGGCTACAGCACTTGACAGTTTTAGCCTCCAAGGCTGTGGTGGCTGAGTCTGAGAGCTCTCCAGCAGGGGAAGCCAGAACCAAAGGGGGCATATTCTCCCTTCCCCAAGCTCCTCTGCGTACCACTCATGTTTACATACAGCTTTCCCGTGCATCAAGACCAGTCTGGGCCAAAGGTTTGCCTCCTGTTTCCCTAGGTCAGAACCAGTCTGTTCTGGCTTGTCAGGCACAATTTACACTCTTCTGCGCACAGGTCCAGGCCAGCCTTTTCAGGTGGGTGCTACCTGTTTGCAGACCGCATGCTGGCCATCTGATTCCTTCAAGTTTTTGTGGACTGGGTACAGTTATCTCAGCTCTACTATTTTTATGCAACCATGCCAAGCAAACAGGTATTATACAACATTGCCCCTCAAGAAAGACATTGAGGTGCTGGAGCATGTCCAAAGGGCAGCGAAGCTGGTGAAGGGTCTGGAGTACAAGTCTTATGAGGAGCAGCTGAGGGAACTTGGTTTGTTTAGCTCAGAGAAAAGGGCTGAGGGGAGACCTTATCACTCTCTACCTGAAAGGAGGCTGTAACGAGGTGGGTGTTGGTCTCTTATCCCAAATAACAAGTGATAGGATGAGAAGAAACAGGCTCAGGTTGTGCCAGGGAAGGTTTAGATGGGATATTAGGAAAAATTTCTTCACTGAAAGGGTTGTCAAGCACTGGAACCGGCTGCCCAGGGAAGTGGTTGAGTCACCCTCCCTGGAGGTATTTAAAAGACGTGTAGATGTGGTGCTCAGGGACGTGGTTTAGAGGGTGGACTTGGCAGTGCTAAGTTAATGGTTGGACTCGATGATCTTAAGGGTCTTTTCCAACCAAAACGATTCTATGATTCTATAATATTTCACTTACCCTAAATCAAACAGACTTATGGTATGTCTTGGTGCAAGGCATGGATGCCAGGATGCCTCGTGTTTCTGCTTTAACTCAAGCAGGCTTGTAGTATATCTGGGTACAATGCAAATGAAATATATTTTTCAAATGCGTGTTCTCACTGCAAAGCTATCCCTGCTGATTCTCGCTTCCTGCCATTCTGGAGGCAAACTAGCAACTGAGNACATACAGCTTTCCCGTGCATCAAGACCAGTCTGGGCCAAAGGTTTGCCTCCTGTTTCCCTAGGTCAGAACCAGTCTGTTCTGGCTTGTCAGGCACAATTTACACTCTTCTGCGCACAGGTCCAGGCCAGCCTTTTCAGGTGGGTGCTACCTGTTTGCAGACCGCATGCTGGCCATCTGATTCCTTCAAGTTTTTGTGGACTGGGTACAGTTATCTTAGCTCTACTATTTTTATGCAACCATGCCAAGCAAACAGGTATTATACAACATTGCCCCTCAAGAAAGACATTGAGGTGCTGGAGCATGTCCAAAGGGCAGCGAAGCTGGTGAAGGGTCTGGAGTACAAGTCTTATGAGGAGCAGCTGAGGGAACTTGGTTTGTTTAGCTCAGAGAAAAGGGCTGAGGGGAGACCTTATCACTCTCTACCTGAAAGGAGGCTGTAACGAGGTGGGTGTTGGTCTCTTATCCCAAATAACAAGTGATAGGATGAGAAGAAACAGGCTCAGGTTGTGCCAGGGAAGGTTTAGATGGGATATTAGGAAAAATTTCTTCACTGAAAGGGTTGTCAAGCACTGGAACCGGCTGCCCAGGGAAGTGGTTGAGTCACCCTCCCTGGAGGTATTTAAAAGACGTGTAGATGTGGTGCTCAGGGACGTGGTTTAGAGGGTGGACTTGGCAGTGCTAAGTTAATGGTTGGACTCGATGATCTTAAGGGTCTTTTCCAACCAAAACGATTCTATGATTCTATAATATTTCACTTACCCTAAATCAAACAGACTTATGGTATGTCTTGGTGCAAGGCATGGATGCCAGGATGCCTCGTGTTTCTGCTTTAACTCAAGCAGGCTTGTAGTATATCTGGGTACAATGCAAATGAAATATATTTTTCAAATGCGTGTTCTCACTGCAAAGCTATCCCTGCTGATTCTCGCTTCCTGCCATTCTGGAGGCAAACTAGCAACTGAGCACAGCATGGTTTTCCTTCTTTTGTAAAATCACATTTTACTCAGCAACGAGTTAGTCACTGACTCACCTGAGAACAGCCTCAGCTCCTCCTCTACCTGAACCACTAAAAGCTGCCTTCTCACCATCAGGTAGAAGCAAAAGATAAATGTGTTTTTAAATGTTGGGGTTTTTAAAAAAGGGAATGGGTCACTCATATGCTTAAATGCTAGGATTATGATTATAGTCTTCTCTGATTTACAACTTGGTAGCAGTAATGATTACTTGTTTAATGACGGCTGGATATAAATACTAGATGGAATTTATAATCTCTTGTTCTTCAACTGTGAACCACAGCAGATGGTTTTGGTCTATGCAGGTTAAAAGCAAAGTAACACATTTTGTATTTCCAGAATAAATAGGAATAACTTCACACCAATTACAGTTAGATCATGTGCAATAGGAAGACAGCATTCTAAGCACTGAACATCTACTGATTTGAGCATTTTTTGAGATTATAAATATTATATATTTATATTATAAATATTGGCAGTTTAGAATCATCCACACCACAAATGGACAAGAAACTGGGTGAGAGAAGAGCGAATCTGCAATAGGACTGAGATTTGGCTCCCCTTTTCTTGACACTGCTCTTCCACTCAAGCCTTCACAGTAATTTCCAATTCAGTGCTTTTTCTGCAAGGACCCATGTTAGAAATAGCTTTGTCACTGTAACAGCGCCTCTGAGGAAAGCCCCTCTTATGTCCTATCCTTGTCTCCAGGAGGTTAAACAGGAGAGGACAGAAGTACTTATGGGACAAATGGGGAAACGCAAGGAAACGACACAACAGTACCCATCAGCGTGACTGGTATTTGTTCCAGCAGCCTTAACTGTTGTCATGGGGCTTTTAGGTATCAGAGCAAACCAGAACTTTAACAAGGAATTGAAAGGTTATTTTAGACATTCACAGGGAAAGCATGAAACAAGCGGGCAATGCAGATCAGCATGACAGCGTAACAGAAGAGGAGATTTTCCGTAGAACCAAGGCCTTGACAGCACCAGACCTCTACGTGGGCTTGCCCGGGAGCTCCCACATGTTTGGTTTTGGGGCATAGCTCACCATCCTGCAGCCCAGATGGCTGAATTCATGCCAAACACGAGCTAGCAATTCCAATCCAGGCAATCTCTTGTCACTCTGTACGAGGACAACGTCCAGGATGGAGAGAGCGTTCTTCTGTACGACAGCACCTGCAGTGGAGACAGGCATTTCTGTTGATGAGTTAGTGCCAAGGCAGGTCCTTGTTTACCTTTGAGGAGTGACAATTAGCAGTTTAGTGCAGACTGGACCATGGATTTTGCCAGGCAGGGTCTGTGCTAGAAGATGATACCTAGTGTGTTTGGTTGTCCCATAGTTCCTGTTGTCCCCCAGTTCCTGACACAGAGATAACTGTTGTACAATTGAATCTAAATAATTACGGGGACTGAATAGAAGAAATAAAAAATGTTACGCATGCAGCTTTAAAATGGGGGAGAGGCCTTGAAAGTGAAAACAAGCCTTTGGAGAATAAAGGGAATCCAGAACATTCCCTTATTTTGTGGCCAAATTTGGGGAAACAGTATTTGCAGCAATATTCTGAATGGCTATGAATGGGGAAAGATTGAAATCACTAGGACATTTGCTCAGGAGAGAGAAAAGAATGTGACAGTTGCTGAAACAGAATAGACTTGGGTGTCAGCAAAGTACAAGGATAAAAGCGGCATCAAAGTGGAGGTTCTTTAATAAAACCCCTGATAGCAATTGTAAACCGTTAAGTATGCTGAGAGATGAAAAGAGAAAGGATGATGAGGCAATAAACAGGAAAGGCAGGCGAGTTCAAGGGCACTATTTTAAGACGGGAGAGGTTAAATCATGCCTGGGTCCATGAAGAGGATAAACCAAAGACGACTGAGGAGAAGACTGAAGATGATTTAAAATAGTGTGATCAGTGGGCAACAGAAAATAAAAGAGAGGATGACACCTAGTCCTTAGGAACATGGTCAGAACAGGAAAACAAATGAGAAATTTGAAAGCTCAGTGCCTATTGTGGCAGGAATAGCAAGTTGCGGATGGGTAAGGGTGTACATGTTTTTGGGTCTGGTACATGACTCCTCTGTCTCCTGTTCCAGTGTGGCGATCATAAACAATTGTGCCAGCTTTGGTGGAGAAAGACTGATCCAGTCAGGCTCTGGCGCAGTCATGCTGTTGGCACCCAGGCTTGGTACTGGGTCCCAGAAGGGTGCGAGTGTGCAGGGGACACAGTCATGGGAGGCTCTCATGTTGTACACAGGACCTGTGCACCAGGGTACTCCTGACAACTTGGCAGCGATTTGTTTCGCCACGGGTATCAAAGGATGGAAACAGCTGGATCCTAATAATCCACAAAGGTATCAAATCAGCCTGTCTGTTCCCAAAAGACTTAATTACTCTCAAAGGTTTGGTTAGAAGACAAATGTAATTCCTGTGCTTGTAATTATTACCCATGGAGCTGTGAAGGTAGCTCTGACTAGGTCTGCATGTTTTGATTTACATTAGGTAGAACAGACTCCTGCCCTGGGGGCCCACTTTGATGCAATGGAAAGGCTGATAGGACCTGGTGATAGCGAGAGCTATGCCAACAGAAGCATTAAGTCCTGGAAAGACCATCGAAGGTGAACAGATCAAAGATTAAAGGACAAATAAAAACCAGGATCGTCTCTATGTAATAGTCAGGGGGAAAAAAAGGAAAGAAAAAAAAAGTTACTGAAATACAGTACAACTGTTATAATAAACAGGATGCTAGACAAGGATGGCAGAAACTTATTTCTGCCCTACAATACCTGGGAGGATGAGAAGCATGTGTTTCCAGACAAGATACTAACACCCTAGAAAGTCAGTGCCCTAAAAGTCTTACTAGGTAAAGTAAAAATATCCATTTAAACTGCCTAACAACAACTGCATAACAATAATTTCACCAGGAGTCAAATTCATGCCAGAATCCTACATTCTGTTGCCTCTAGGGAAGAAATGAAGATGTTGTCTCATTTCATGTACACATTCATTGTGTTGCCTTTTTCTTGTTACTATTTTTTTGTAACCTCAACCCCAAGAGGTTTAACGCATTTTAATTTCATTTTAGGTAGGTCACTGGTTTTCCTTTTCTGCACTGCCCTCCTTCTAAAGCAACTTGTAGTCTAAACCTTTGAATAGAATAAAAAAAACCTCTGCAAAAATTCCAAATCTACTTCAGCAATTCTACTGTATTCCATTTTAACCTCACCCACTCAATAGCCACCAGGCTGTTCTCAAGTCCTTGCCTTTCCATCTGTCAGTCCTTCACAGATAAGGATTTGGGGAGGAAGGCAACCCTGAAAGGTGAAAGCTGCATACTGCAGAAAAGAGGGAATTCGTCCTTAAAGAGTATGACAAGGCAACGCAACTTGTTACTAAAGCTGTCACCATTCTGGTCATGCATGATCTTTATAAAAAGACAGCAACACACTGACCGTCAGGATCTTAAAAGAAAACAACCTAAAGCTCCATTCCATTATGTTCGTCCTGCACTTACGTTCACTGAAAATTACAGTTGCCTCACCTCCCAGCCCCTAGAAGAGCTGCAGAACTTTGTAATACAATAAGCCACAAAATGTCAGGGAAATAATTTACCCAGCATGAGGTGGAGAGTCATTGCACTGAAGGAGTGACAAGAATTACAGTACATTCAGGTTGTAACTGTGTACAGGGTATTCGTCTCTGATTGCTTGCCTGAAAGTGCATTCGTAATCTTTTTCACCTGGGATGCTAAAGGCTGCAACATCACTGGTTGCATTTGGTCAGCACTCTGGAGTCCACCTTATGAATCAAGGGCCATGCCACGGGGGGTTCTGTGTCACCCAGAGTTTGTCAAAGCAAGTAGAGCAACATTCAGACTCCCACCTCTGCCAGCAAAAGATGTGAGATTCACAGGCAGTGTGGGAGGAAGACATAAATAATAGATGAGCTAAATAATGAAGACTAGCTGTACCTAATTATAGTTCTAGCTGCCCTTTTGAATAAAGAAAGTTCAAAGCTGCTGCAAAAACATCCTGATCCCTTGTGTGAATGGTGCTTGAACTTCACAGGTTATTAACATGGGAAAGCCAGGACATGCCAATGGAAGTCACACCAGCCTTTCATAGCCTTGTGAAGAGAGAAGCAGTTTCTCTTGCAGCAGTTTATTTACAAATCAAAGCTTAAATTAATATTTAGCCTGGATATAGAAGCAATGTAAGAACTAAAATTAAATTGCATAGACTATTTGGAAGCTGTTCTTCCTTATAGCTTTTGGTACCTGACTTGGGAGACTAACTTAGGGAAGTAGCTCCTCAGGCTCTGTATGTGGTCAGGAGGAAGTCAGTGAACTACAGGAGGAGTGTGAGTTCCTAACCTGGGCATGTAAGTGTCTAATGCTAAGTGTGTGAATGCATTTACTTCCTCATCCCTCTCTATTAATAGTTCAACTGAGACAAATCTGTTCCTAGTGCCCTTCCCATGCTGCAAACCAGGGATTACAAATGCCTGATCACTGGGAACTGGATTTCTCTCAGACTAGAGGAAAAACACAGTCCACAGAACAGGATGCCAGGTTATAGGTCAGTAGACTTGTGTTCTTTTCCCTCTTGGTGATTTCTTGCAATTGACTGGTGATCAGTACACATTTGCCTCACATTTTCCTGTCTGTAAAATAAATATAATAATTCCTAATCACAGTCTAAAAGAGGTCTTCATCTCTGGATAACAAAGTCTTAATTCTATACCAACTACAATTATTCCATTCCCAGCACAAATATCTATCCGTATGGGCACATTTAAGTTACATATTTCTAAAAAATGTGAGTAGTACAAATAAAAGACGGTTTAAATTAAGACGATATCTAAACTTTAAGTGCATTTCCACTTTCATACATAGTATGAAATGCACTTTCACATAAAGGTGAAAGTTAAAATGCTACAGCAAATTGAAACAACTGCATTTGTAGAAAGTACAAATCTAATACAGGGACTTATCAAAACATACAATGCCTTTGTGTAAATAGTAAACACCACTAAGACGTTTTTGTCATCCCTTATTCTGTCAGTGGAAGAATGGTTCATATACTGTACAGGCTTCCTTGTTAGACCTCAGTAACCCTCAAGCAACATCTAGGAACATAAGCAATGTGTAGGTGTGTTGAATAAAGTACAGTGTGTCATAAAAGAAGTATGTTGTAAAGAAAAAATGTATCATGTGTTGCTAATCTGTAATGCCATCTGTACACAGAACAGACTGTATCATGAAGGAATGCCAACAAGTCATCTTTGAATTTAAGCACAGATTATTTTATATTTAAATATTTATCAAACTTCGTGATATAAGATAAAATAACTGGCTAAACCATGTATCAATATTTTACTGAGTTCATGTCTCCACAGCTCATGCAAAGCTGCTTCTTACTCATTCAGTGGGTGTTGTATAAAGGATGCCGAGGTTACAAGCATTTTATCTGCCTTAGGCACACAATACTGCTTCAGCTTATTGTCATTGTCTTTCTTCATCATTTACTGGTACTGCTACCATTTGCTTCATGCAAACTGTAGAACAGAGATGCAAATATACCATCTCGAGTACTCAAGCCACGGAGGCAAAGTGATCATCAACAAAAGAACTTTATAAAAATTAAAAAATTAAATTTAAAAAACATTATTTTATACAACAAATATATTTGTTGTATACAATGGGCTGTGAAAGCTCATATCTCACAAACCAGTAGGCCTGGTCCTCGGATAAGCAAAACCAGTTCAGTTCTCTCTCCTTCGGTGGAGCTATACCACTTTCCACCAGCACAGAAGATAAGCCCAGTTGCCTGCGGCAGTGTCATGCTCCTTCTTTAGAAGTATCTTTTCAGATGTGCTAACACCGACTACACCTTCCAGGTTTCTCTGGCATAGTAAGGATTATTATCACCCCAGCCAGCCTCCCCCTACAGCAGTATTCCCTGGTGTTCACTTCTGGTTTGGTTCTTAACTGTTATTCAGCATTGTGGCTAATAATTTCTGGCAGTTTTTTTTTTCCATGTTCCATACTCATTCTCATTTTCTTTCCAGTCTCTATCCTGCAGTTATTTCTCCAAAGAAAAACGTTCTAGAGAAGTGGTTCCTTGTACACCCTCAACACTATCCATACTGTCACCTTTTGTTGGAAGAGTTCCTTCTATGATGCTAATAAATATCCGTTCCAATATTTACAGATCTCAGGCGAGTGTGTTAAACGAGCAGGCAGCTCATTGCCTGCTTTGTCTCTACTTTGCTTACAGAAATGGGTCTCAGATCATACTTTACACTAATTCTGCTCTGTAGTACATATAAATTATTGATGAATTAAATCTAATCTATCACAAGGATAGTGACATTTTTTCATCTGAAGCACTCCTGGGTATAAAAGCCAGATTTTTGCAGTGTTGCATTGTTAAGATTGCAACAGAGAATGTTTTGGTTTCCAATGTTTTTTCGGTCTTAATTATTTAAGATGATCTCTTCTGTTTGCCCCCTGTGTTTTCACACTTCCTAAAATAGATCAAAATACTAGTTAAATATGAACATACTAATGTATTATGTCGAGGTTTCAGAACAATCTTAATAGCCTTTTCTTTTTCTTTCTTTAAATAGTTGACAGCAGAGGTGACTGAAGGTGTTTTAATGTGATAAGAAACCTGTGATACCATTTGATAGTATTTACGTTCTCCAGGTGACCTGTTTTCAGAAGAATCTCTTCAAACGGCTTGCCAACTTTCATAGTCCCTACACTGCAAATTACTATTTATATTACTTAATGTTAGAGCATGTATCATAAAATAATTAAAATGTAATGTTTTCAAGTATAATTGGTTAATTTTACTTGTACTGCTATGGCTGGAAGTACTACTTCTGAATCTCGGAAAATATACAGCAAATTCCTGTACAGGAATAATGAAGATTAATGAAAGCTGATTTGTTTATTTTTCTATGTCGAGATGGAGAGTAATGTAGCAGTCACTAAATATCCCTATCATGCTTCCATTTAAAACAAAAGCCTAAAAGCAATTCTGTGGCATAATGCATACTAATAAAGAAATCCAACAACACAGTAAATAATTGTTTGATTGCAAGAATAATTCTCTAGCCTACCTTTGCAGAAAACAATAGTATTCTCCATCTCTCCCTCACCAGCCCATGAAATTAGAGCTTGTGAGGCTGCTGGGGACAGGGTGCGAGGTCACAGAAAGAGGTGGCCTGGCCATTTCTCACCATCCTTGCACACCTGCCCTCTTGGAGACAGGCACAAGTACATCACCTGCTGCATTTCCACACCCTTACTGAAAGAGTAAAGACAGGGAATCTTGTCCTCCTTAATGCAGTTTCCCTTATGGATGGGTCACACTGGAAAAGGAATTGTCTGAAATCATTGCGGTCCATAAAAGACCCTCTTAGGTGTCACTGGCGGTTTGAGTAGTCATATGCACGGGCTTTGCGGTGCTGCACCAGGCCCTGCGTGGGCACAGCTTCGGCACTTCAGTTCTGCACGTGCAGAAGGCACAAAGCACAAAGCAATGGGCAAGTTTGCAGGTCACTGCAGATACCGGACTCCCCCTCAACGCCACACTGTTTCGAATTTATTCTTTTTAGTATTGTCATCTGATAAATAGATTGAGTTTAAATTACAAAGGCTTCCAAATGCTTTTTTTCCCCTTGTCTAGTAACACATTTATGAAGTCCAACTGAAAAATGTGTATTGGGCTAACTTATATAATTAATAAAATACTGTGATTATATATTTTATAGTATACCTATTAATTGCTATTAATTTATCTGCACAGGAACAGTCTCTGAATCTAATCATACATGGCCTTTGCTATTCTTAGACTGTATGCCTAGGGCAGATTGTCAACAGCATATAAAAATTTGGCTTAGCAACAGAATACGTAACCTGTGCTTGAACATCGCTGCACCATTACACTTGCTCTGCTTTAGGCAATATTTTAAGTGTTTTAAGAATTCATCTCCGGGTAGTATACATGTAAAGAAATGAGATTTGTAAGTGACTAAATAATTAGTGAAAACAAATCAATGAAAATTACAAATACTGGTAGCAGCACTCAAATTACGAATGCTGATGGTAGCTCTCAGCATTGAGGAAACGAAGAATAAGGAGCAGGAAGACAGCAACTGACTACAGTAAACTCAAATGTAAAAGGCAGTAATTTAACCAGAGAGCTAGTACCACATTCTAGCTGATTTGTGCAAATGAAAAGTAGCCTACTTAAAGGACATTAATTACAGTAACAGTTGCCAAATATATACATGCACATACATCCGTACATGTGTATGTCTGTATGTATACATGCAATTATTTGAAAGAGTAGTATCTTAAATTGTTTTAACACGTGCATTGCTTAGTTTGGGGCTTTGTCTAGAGCCATATGTTGAGGTGTACCGGGGCTGCTGTCTCATCATACGCACAGGTTTCTTTACAGGAGCACGCAACTACGTAGGCGTAGCTACTGTGGTTCTGTCTGACCGGGCCTTTTGTCCCAACGCAGTGCCCTGATGGATCATTTTGTCAGTATGAATCCATAATTTAATCATGAAACCTTTTTTAACAAACTCAGTTTGCTCTAGTGCAGATTATCCTGCTTTTTTGAATGTCTGTATGATGTTTAAAAGGGTCACCCAATGTAAGTAAGCAAATGAAAACAAAGTTTACATTTTGGATGAAGGAAAACACTGTAAGGAAGGCTGAATTTTTGTTTTATCGTGCATTTATGAAAAGTATCAATACTCATAGCGTCAACTAACAGATCACCACAATTTTTGCAAAAGTAAAATACGTGTGGATAGATTTTCACTACACACTGCATGATTTTAATGAGGCTGCATCACTGAGAGCCAGGGTGGGGAGTGCAGCAGAGATTCCTCCTCAGAGGGAAGGAGGATATGGTAAGAGACATTGGAGTATCAGCTGATGCTTTGGAAATCCGCAACGCAGAGTACTCATCGGTATAAAATACTCTCTTCTTAGCTGCTATTTGAAAAATGTTAATTTATTTTACAGTGAAAAAGATGTATTTGCATTCCTCATTGGAAGACCCGAACGATAAGGGGTCGGCACAAGGAGGACCTGCGACCGATGTTTCTAACAACCTGTTGCACCCAAGTGAAGAGTCTATTACTCAGATTTTTTTCTCATCCAATATTTGTATTGTATTGACTGAATTATAGGGTAAAATGAGAATGTTTATCCAAGGCCAAGAAGACAAATGCTTAGTCTTGTTTTTTCTGACCAAGGGAGGTCAGAAAACAGATACAAGCACTTCAGATATTAAATACCCCAATTAACAAAACTGAGCAGAAAGGAGGACCAAAAAAACCTCACCAGTTTCTGCGATTTCCTGCTATTTATTACAGGTCCTTGCTTCCAAGGGATCTGTTTTTTCACACTGACATATGTCACAAAAGGTTAAAATTCTCTGAATACCCTCACACAGATCTTGTGGTTTGCTTCCATTATCTGACACTGGCCTTCCACCTCTGACAGGACAGGAGTCATAGAATCACATAGACTGGTCGGGGTCAGAAGGGACCTGTC
>VZSC01010949.1:424560-437071 GCA_013398225.1 Steatornis caripensis | reverse complement strand
TGACAAAATTATTTTAGTAGTACTGAATTTAGAATCTAGCAATCTTGATCTGTTTTGGCATGACAGATCCAGACAGAGAACACAGAGAATAGCTTAACACAACTTGCACATGAGTCTTGTGTCCTGTTGATGTTTCAGGTTCTTAACTTTGTTCGCTTATGCCTGATCTCACTGTTCAGTTCGATAAAAGCTGAAGAAGCATGTAAATGTTTACTAAAGAACCTCAATAATGGTACTTTCTGCAAACTATTTAAAGGACATGCTATAAAGTAATTGGAAAATTCTTCATTAAGTATTTGATGAGAATTTGTATTCAAAGAAGTTAGATTAAGCTATGGCAGAGTAGTATATGCTTGGAGTTAAATCCTTTAGCGTCTACATTAGCTGAAATGGTCAAGATGAGTTAAAAGATGTGATCTTCTAATAGTACAGGAGACCCATTAATACTCTTCCCTTGACTTAATTCAGATTATTAAGTGATGGCATTAGAGTTAATGGCTTAGAGTAGAAATTAGGTTGGTTCTGAAAGCAGTCTCTAGCACTTATGTAAATTAACTATTAATACTATTTTGTTCGTAGATAAGACAAATCCGATACTTACATAGAACAGCAGTGTGCAATGCCAGCGGAGGAGCCTTATTTGTGGTAAGTTGTTTTCTACCTTACTGGAAGGGGAATGTGTAAGAAGAGCTTGGCATATACTTTTTTTTAATCTGCCTAAAAGATTCTGATGGGCGGAACTTGCTGTAGAAGCATGCTGGAATTTACAAGGAAGCGTTTTTTCAGTACACCTTTTTATTTAAGTGGCGATGGAGTATCAAAAGATTTTATTTTAGGTTTTGGGCTCATGTTTCTTATGAAAACTCTTGTTTGTTAATAGTAACAGTGATATTAGCAGCATTTGGGTGTGACTGCAGGTGAGACTTTGTTTAAACTTATTTCATTCTAAAACAGTTCTTGTTTCCTTTTTTTAAAAGAAGTTAATTGATCTTCTAATTTCAGCTCATGAAAATTTTGCAGGCACAATTTCCTGATTTCTGAAATTTGCCACAGAATTACCCTTAGGTCCAGGTCTAGCCCTGTTCACTAGCAGTTGAAAAGTGCAGTTCATGTTCATATTATATGTCGTATAGCACGTTGCATAATGATTAATAATACGTAGAAACAGTAACAGTGATTGCAAAAAAAAGAAACCCAACCCTCAAACTGAAATGTGTAAAGCACGTGTGTTGTCTGTCTACCTCTGAAGAGAACCTGAAGCATCTCAGAGAGGTGTTCTGTCCCATTTTGCTCCATTCAGAGGTTTATTCAGCTGCTGAATTGCAGACTAGATAATCTGGCATTTTTCCAACGTTTAGTAGAAATCAGCACTTTACTAGAGAACTGACTGCTTTGTTGAAAGCAGGTGCTCAGCTTTTTTGGTCATATTTTTGTTGTTGCTGCCTTTTTGCAGATGTGTCTACAGCTTTTCTCATAAGATGAAGTTAATGGGATCGCTTTACATGCTTCGTATACTTTTCCAGAAACCAGAGCAGTCATTGATGATTTACAGAGTGAGAGCTGGTATTCAAGGAATAGAGGAAACAGTGTAGGCTGACAACTTGGGAAACTTGAAGTGTAGTTTGCAGTTGGTGAAGACAGGCAAAAGGTGTCTTTGGTACCCTAATGGATGTTGGTGTCTCGTATCTGCAGCTAGATAGCTTTGTAAATTCTTCAGGCATTTTATGTAACTGCTTAAATTATTTGCTGGAGGGAGGAGCCTGAAAATAGAGAAAGGGAAGTAGAAAAGAAGTGTGCTTTAGTTAGCTACTTGCAAGATCCAGCTGTTTTATTTAATAGCATCATTCACACCGTTTGTTTTTATTCCACAACAGATTTTTTTTTCTAGCAGAGCACAGGAAATTGTTTGTGTGGGTGTTTGTTTTATGGTGGTTTTTTTGTGTCTTTTTTTGGTAGGGTAATACTTGTTGTTCTATAAAGTAAAAGGCTATGGGAAAAAGACAGTTGGATGTCATTCTGTGTGCATGTAATCGTTCGCCCTGACTACAACTAACAACCTTCAGAGCAAATTTCAGCTGTTATTTAACACACCAAATTTCACAGGAAACTGTTTTGCTGAGCAGAGCTGAAGGCATTATTCTAATCGATGCTAGGTGTTTGTATACAATCAGAAAATGGTTTTTTTTCCCCCCAGATTTTTGTAGAAAAAAAAAATGTTTAAAAAAGTTCTAAGTTTTCTGGAATATTACGAACAGATGAAGTCTAAAAAGTGGTTAAAAACTGCTTGTAGGCTTACCTGGGAGTAACTCTAACCTGTTGTGGTGGTCCTCTTTGTAAGTCAGTTCACGCACAAGTGTCTTGGGTTTCTTTTGCAAAGCATATTTGTGCTTCTTGTTGCATGTTACATATAGGAAATCTGTATGTAAGGAAGGGAAATGCACAGTGTGTTTGTTTTGTAACAGCAGGGGACATGATCACAGGGGACCTGGTTGTCTTAAACCTAGTATTAAAAGGCAGTGTTGATTTGCATGCACTCATATCCCTTTGCAAACTTCTTTGCAAGTTTTTTCCTTACATATTATCAGAAACGTACAGAAATAAAGAAATTTCTACTGAAACTCCTTTTCATTCTGAAACAGCCAAGAAGATACTTTCTCAACCATTAAACTCAGCCTGGTGCCATCACAGACAGCTAGATCACACTTCCAGAAAGAGTATATCAAGTTTAAAATTAGGTAGATTACTTGCCTGTGGTGACATGAGAGGGCTGCTCCAAATCTATCATATTTCTGATAGCTAGGGAAGGCCTGATTTCAAATATACTTTCATTTACAATAGTTACCTTTCTTTCTTTGAACATGCCTTCTCTATCTTTGACTTTTACCCGTCTTTAGCCTCCTTAACAGCTAAAGCTTAACTCTTCTGCTTTGTGGTTTTCAACACATGGACTGCGTTTCCTTAACACATCAACTGGCCTGATGTGGGCTTTGTCATAGGGCTGCACAGGCTTCGGTAGAGAAGGTTAGATAACTGCTGTATTATAGTTTCAGTTACTTGTGAAGATGGTCAGTGACATGGGGTCTGAGAGCACTTCCACCATTCTCAATTTGAGAGGTTTATATCTTGAATTCTGCTGGAATAGTGAATGTAGGGTAGTTACATAGGCTTCTTTTTTGTAAGCATCTCTTAGATGAGGAAAGGCTGAGAGCTGGGACTGTTAGAGAAGGGAAGGCTGGGGGAAGGGAGATCTTGTAAATGTCTGTAAATATCTGACGGGAGGGTGCAAAAATGATGGAGCCAGGCTCTTTTCAGTGGTGCCCTGTGACAGAACCAGAGGCAATGGCCTCAGAGAATATCAGGAAACACTTTTCAACTGTCAGGGTGACCGAGCACTGGCACAGATTGCCCAGAGAGGTTGTGGAGTCTCCGGCCTTGGAGATACTCAGAACCCAGCTGCACGTGGCCTTGGGCAGCCATCTCTGGGTGGCTCTGCTGGAACAGGAGGATTTGGCCCATATGACCTCCAAAGGTCACTTCCAACCTCAACCACTCTGTGATTTAATGTAGTATTCCTTCCAGTACTATTCTTAATTCTGATCTTGCTCTCCAGAATCTGTATCCTAAAAAAAAGGCAGAAATGCACCTGTATCATTTAGGGGCAAATTGGCTCATGTAAATCTCAGGATAAATGGTGAATCATCAGACATAGAAGACTAGGGAACATGTGACCGACAAATTCTTAACAGCTCAGTGGGCCTAGAACTGTGTAAGCTCTCGATGAAAACTATCAAGCTCTCCACAGCACAGAATGACATGAAGCCATTTAGGAAAATGGAAAACAAAAAAAAAGGTGACATGATCTTATTTAGCATTCACCTGTGCTGTAGCTTTTATAACATATCTTGGAGCCTTGCTGCACAGAACTGCCTGTGGCAAACCATAGCTTTGGGTATAAAGTCTTTATTACTCCTCTTCACATCTAGGGTACTTAAGGATATCAGTTTAGAGATGGTACACTGAAAAGAACAGTTGTTACAGACAAAGAGGGAGTTTTTAATAATCAATAACAAATAAATCAGTACTTATTTGCAAAAGAAATTGAGATCAGGTACAATCGCAACTGTATCATAGAATCATTTTGGATGGAAAAGACCCTTAAGATCATCAAGTCCAGCTGTTAACATAACACCGCCAAGTCTACCACTAAACCATGTCCCTAAGCATCGCATCTTAACATGGCTTTTAAATACCTCCAGGGATGGTGACTCAAATAGCTATGGAAGGCATGCAGATCTGAGAAGGAAAAGTTAAGTTATGGAAATACTTACCATGACTCATGGATTTGATCAGTGCAGCTAAGACATAGAAGAGGTCTGTAAGGGAAAAAAATTAAAGTTGTGCAGTTATTTCCAATCAGTCTTTCCCCCATCAGCCTCTGTTTGAGAATTTCCATTAAAATTGGTAGAAAACCCTCACCAACACTGCATATGAGGAGTCAAGGAAGGGTCGGTCTAAAACACTGGCAATGTGTTCCTAAAAGCTGGTTTCTGTTATCTTGTAGACCATATGATAAGCAATAAATTCATACTTATTAAAATATTAGTGGTGTGTTCAAAGGGAATATGTTTACTTTCTGTAAATCCTGTTATTAGGGGGAAGTCATCCTTGGTGGTAAAGTATATATTGACTGTAGTTTTATATTTGACTTGGAACTGTGGTAGGGGTACATGCTCTCAAATTGATGGTGGCAGTAGTACTGTCTGCTCCAGGATATGGACAGGATAAGGAAAGGGAATCTCTTGCTAGACCAACAGATGTAATTGAAGTAAAGTATTTGGCCTTTCGATATTTCCATATTAAAATCTCTAAATCCAGCAATAGCTATTTTAAGTTCTGCACCGATGACTGTCTCACTATGTAAGTATCTTGCAATGTTAAGATTTTTCATTAAATCCTTTGCTGCTTAATAAGAACACAGTGTGGAAACCGCAAAATCACCGTAGGTTACTTGAGAAAACGATCAAAGTGAAAGTCAGTGGGAGTGGGTTTCTTTTTCTTAAATACACTTTTAAACCTCGTGTTATTAGCTAGTTGTGGATTACATTTAACATCAAGACTCCAAGTATATTGTATTTTTCCCCAAACTTTCCATTTAATTTGAAACTTTCTCAATTTGATAATTCTATAAAGTTATGTTTGAAGGAGTGAAGTTTAGCTATGAGTATTTCAAGGATACCATAATGAGCTGCTTAGAGATAACTGAAAATTTTGTGCAGGAAGTTCTGGTGGATAAGGATTTTCATCAGAACTAAGATTTTATTATAGGAAAATGCCACTTTCTTCGGACTTACAAATTTGTATTTTCTGAAAATAGAAGAACTAATTTCAAATTGATGTTCCCCTAGAATACCTTATTTTGGAAATATTAATTCAAAATTCTGCTTCTTCCATTCTGATTCAGAATTGTATCTAAAATTAAAAATGTTGAAATGTGTGACAAATCAAAAGAATATATTAAAATGACTTAATGTGTGTTTGAAATTGCAAAAAAAAATTTTAGTTATGTAGCAAGCTGCTTGATGAATTTTAAAGTTGCTATAGTTAATGTCTGGTGAGAAAAGAAAAAATGGGCTGTTGTTTTAGTACCTTGTTGTTTATTAAGGTATTAACCAGAAGACTCTTAAACTACCTGTCATGAGTTTGAACATAATTGCCAAACTGTATTAACAGTGTTAAAAATAAATGTGTATTTTGATAACCCCACCATATTCCTCAAGAAATAATTTTTGAATAGGAAATAACAGGAATAAGTCATTATTTTTAAGAGTAATGAAATCATTATAAATATTTTTGATAACTTTCCCAGACGTATTTAATTATTTATGATTGAGTACTATGAAATTTTTATCTGGAATATATTGGTTTTATTCAAGCAACTCAGCTGTGACTGTCTAATGAGAAGATATTTTAGACCAGCAAATCTGTCCTGAATAATTTCCTGACAACCCTATTTTTACATGTTTTGTTTTTCTTTTCCTGAAGCACAGAGATAGTCCTGAAAATAATCCAGATACTCCATTTGAGTTCACACCTGAAAACCAAAAGGTATGCAGACAACAGAAGTTGAATACGCGGTATGCAGACAACAGAAGTTGAATATGCAGACTTTGTCTTTAGACTAGTACTGATATTTTTTTCCCCCTCTTTCCCTTTAAAAAGCGAATAGAAGCAATCATAAACAACTACCCTGGGGGACACAAGTCTGCAGCTGTCATGGCAGTACTAGATCTGGCCCAAAGACAGCATGGATGGTTGCCCATATCGGCTATGAACAAGGTATTTAGTACTTAATTGTCTTTCAAGCATGATTTTACTGTTTTCTTTCAATGTTTTAATAGAATATTACCATTTATTTATCAAAGCATACTAACATGGGAATTTACATGTGCCACAGAACTGCAAGAATTCCCTATGAAACTACATTTTAAAAAATAAAAGGAAAACTCAGGTCTCTGTTGTTTACATAATGTTAGTCCATTGCTAGAAACGAAAGACAGAACAAAACAAAAATTACATGAGCCCTATTTAGATAGGCTCTTTTCCCAGAATCATCCTGGTAGTAGGAAAGAAACTTGATTTTGTTCGCTGTTGAATTTGGGGAAAGAAAAAGGTAATGATGGTGAGGTTTTTCTCTTCTCAAATTAGTGGCACTACACGCTTTGCCAGGATTGTACTTCATCTCTAGGCCTGTAAAGACTTCTGCAAAGCAGCGTTAGTGTAGTATGTGTCATGAGTGTTTTACAACACTGCACAGCAAGTGCCCTGAAGACTTACCAAATTATTTATTAAAATTGTTGCAAAATAAGCAAGCAAGCAACTACGCTGCTCCAAGTTGCATAACAGTAATCAAATACCAAGAAATACAAAATTCTGGTTTATATTCACATGAATAAATCTATCATATTCTGTGTTACAATCTGGCATAGCGTCGGTTTTAAAGTGAAAAGTTTTGAATTCAGTCAAGATAGCTGCTAAGTGAGGATTGTGGTACAGAAATTACTGAAGGACTTAAATGCACGTTTAGACATGGGCAAATTTTGTCTGCTACTGTTTCTACAGTGTAGCATAAAGCCTCAAACTTCCATTAATACTGAATGGGAAAAGTATTTTTGTATATTTACTCTTAAGTTTTGGATTGGTATTGTGTTTAAAACAAGATTTTTTTAAGTGGACAAATATTTTCTGTGGTTTGTTGCTATAGAGACTGGAACGTAGAACAGTTACACTTTGAAAACTGAGCCTGTTCTCAACCTGAGCAGATTGCCAGGGTTCCAGGTTAATGAGGTCAGGGATACTTGCACCGAACTGGCTCCATGGAGATCTTGCTTCACTCCCTGTCTATTAGCTGTGATGCCAGTCTGCAGATGTAGCCCTGGTATGTCACAAAACTTGAGACAGACCTGCTGAATCTGAAGTAGGTGAGCGTAGGACCAGCCTATAAGTATTCCCTTACCAAAAGGCTTACGTGGGTTTGCGTGGACAGGTATGTACAAGTTCGCTCGTTCGTACGGTGAAAGAGCAGAAGTGCAATATGAGCAGGAACTGACAATGAAAGCTCTAGCCCAGCCGAGTCCTCAGATCTGCTTGTGTATGATGCTGGAGAGAACTGACTTCAGCTCCTTGCTGTGCTAATCCATGGCTTACTGGAGTTTGTGCTGGAGCAGGGTGACTCCAATCAGAGTTAACTTGGGTGTCTTTTCTTGGCGCTTTGAATACAGCTGTGCTTTGATACCCATCCCTTTTCTCTTACTTACCCCTTACTGCAGACAGAGGACAGGTGATTTTCCTGAAATGGTTTGTTAAATCCCTTTACTGATGCCCTGTGAGAATTCAATTTAGTGTCTGTTTTCCCCTTGTTACAGGTTGCCGAAATTTTAGAAATGCCTCCCATGAGAGTGTACGAAGTAGCAACTTTCTATACAATGTATAATCGCAAACCTGTTGGGAAATACCATATTCAGGTCTGCACTACCACACCTTGCATGCTGCGAGACTCTGATAGTATTTTAGAAGCCATTAAGAAGAAACTTGGTATGATACGAATTTGTAATACACTTTTTAAATTTTTTACCTTTGCTTAATGATACTGAAGTAAAATTTTTCATGTGGTGGAGACAGAGCAATAGTATTGAAAATACAGAGTGAAATCATTGGAGAATAAGCAGTAAACACTTCAAATCTTGTCTTTGGCATTTAATCTTTAAAGATTTCAGTACAGTAGAGCAGAGAAGGCCATTGTCTGGAGTGCCACTTAGTGGTCCTGAAGTGTTTTTAAAGGCAATTTGCCAAGAACTGCATTATTCTAATACGACCCTTGGAGTGAGAAAGTAAGCCCTAGCCCATATATAGGAGAGGACTCTGAATGCTATGGCACTTTTTTATATGCAAAATAAGATTTTTAAGGCATGTGCTACAGGAAGGTTGTTTGTGAGGGGTTTTTTACTGAAGTAAGGTGATAGAATCACAGAATGGTTTCGGTTGGAAGAGACCTTAAAGACCATCCAGTTGCAACCCCCCTGCTGTGGACAGGGACCACTTCCACTAGACCACGTTGCTCAAAGCCCCATCCAGCCTGGCCTTGAACACTTCCAGGGAGGGGACATCCACAACTTTCTGGGCAGCCTGTTCCAGGGTCTCACCACCTTCGTCACGAAGAATTTCCTCCCAGTATCTAATCTATGTCTANAGCCTGGCCTTGAACACTTCCAGGGAGGGGACATCCACAACTTTCTGGGCAGCCTGTTCCAGGGTCTCACCACCTTCGTCACGAAGAATTTCCTCCCAGTATCTAATCTACGTCTACTCTCCTTCAGTTTAAAACCATTACCCCTCGTCCTATCACTCTGTGCCCTTGTAAAAAGTCCCTCTCCAGCTCTCTTGTAGGCCCCCTTCAGGTACTGGCAGGCTGCTATAAGTTGTCCCCAGAGCCTTCTCTTCTCCAGGCTGACACCCCCAACTCTCTCAGCCTGTCTTCATAGGAGAGGTGCTCCAGCCCCCTGACCATCTTTGTGGCCCTCCTCTGAACTTGCTTGAGCAGGTCCCTGTCTTTCTCGTGTTCAGGACCCCAAAGCTGAATGCAGTACTCAAGGTGGGGTCTCACGAGAGCAGAGCAGAAGGACAGAATCACCTCCCTCGACCTGCTGGTCATGCTGCTTTTGATGCAGCCAAGGATGCGATTGGCTTTCTGGGCTGTGAGCGCACATTGCTGGCTCGTGTCCAGCTTTTCATTCACCGGTATCCCCAAGTCCTTCTCCGCAGGGCTGCTCTCAATCCATTCGCCCCCCAGACTGTATTGCTACTGAGGATTGTCCCGACCCAGGTGCAGGACCTGGCACTCGGCCTTGTTGAACTTCATGGGGTTCACACAGGCCCACCTCTCAAGCCTGTCGGTGTCCCTCTGGATGGCAAACGTGTTAACTTATAGCATTCTCCATGGAAAAAGTTAATTCAGAGTGTTGCATCATATGAGATGTAAGGAGAACTCATGGGGTTTGTGTGTGGGTTGGTTTTTATTTCCTTCCTTGTTGGGTACTTATGGGGAGAAGAGGGGATAAGATCAGCAACTAACAACTCTTCCCCTTCTACAAAGTCGCAAGTTGTGCTAACATTTCCTAAGAACCACTGTGGTAAGAGCTGCAGAACAGCTGCTTATTATGTTGCATTTCATATATTCTGTTGTCCTATCTAGATGAAAGGCACATTTAGATGAAACTTTGTCCTAGTTTGTTACTGCAAAGACAGCTTAATTTTAACTGAAATTCTTGAGAAATCAAAGCATTAAGGAGGATTGTGTAGCTCTTCCGAGACACAGGCCTCACTAGGACTTTTGTTAGGGTTTTTCCCCCTTCTAACGACTATGGAGGAAAACAGCTTTTCAGCATTCTTCCGTCCATGGAGTATTTTGTTGCGATCGGACTCTGAGGTGGTGTTTTGGCTAACCTGCCCTCTGGGGAAGGTCTGTATCTCTAGAACAATAATGTGTCATGGAAGCTAAGTGTGTGCATGGAGCTGTTGAGGAAATAAGCCTTGATGTATAATCTTGCGAGTTGTTTATGAATTTGTAGCTAACGATGTTAATGCTTGGATCTTGGTTAATTAGGGAATTTAATACTTGACACTGTATATTAGTGCATTTCCTATTGGCACATGAAAGCTATGTTTTCCCTATTTTTCCACTATATTGAATTGACTACTAAAAATGTTTCTGAGTAGAGCTGGTCTGTTTTTTAGAATTGTCATTTCACGGTTATTTTTCAGTAAATCATACCTGTAAACCTGGTCTCAAACACGCATCTGAGAACTGCCTTCACAGTTTATTAGAATCTTTTGTTTAATGGAAACATTTCAAGACTCATTTAAGGAAATTTAACCATGTATTAGTTTTTAAGGCCAAAATACAAGTATAGGGAACACTATGGAGTACTTAGCTGCATGCTGTATTAATCTTGTTCAGTAACCATTGCTGAACTTAATATTCTTTATTGGTTTAGGTATAAAAGTTGGGGAAACAACACCTGATAAACTCTTCACGCTGATAGAAGTGGAATGTTTAGGTGCTTGTGTAAATGCACCGATGGTACAAATAAATGACAATTACTACGTAAGTATTACATTCCCTTTTAAAAGATTAACTTCTTTGCTGAGTTACCTGTATTTTCACTTGTTTCAGATTCTGAAGTTTTGGTCAGTTTAAATTCCTGTTGGCAAGGACAACTTATAACCTAGAGCATCTTTTTGTTTCTTGGGCTCCGCCTACAATGCTTCATCCGTATCACAGTGTATCTGTGCATTTTTCCTTTCAGTTATTGTCTTGATTCATACAAGTGGGGTGACGCATTTTTGTTTTAGTGGTTTGCCCATAAATCTGGCATTTTTAAATAGCTATTTGATAAGCTTTTAAAAGCACTTTAAAGCAGTCTGTTAGTACAGACTGGTTTAACACTATTTTTGAACTTGTACACGTCTGGATCGTGGCTCACTTGGGTGCCATCAGACCAAAGGAACTGGTGTATTGGCTAAATCCAGCTGTTTTTTAAAAAAACCTTATTTTAACAATATTTGGTTATCACAGTCTGATTCATTTTTTTAAGAACTGTTCTCTTGACCTGTACCCACAATTTTTTTTTGTCACAGTTGACATCATTTTGCAGTATGTGCAATGGCACGTATATATAGCGGGCAGGCAGAGATCCAGCTCACTAATATACCAAGGAAGCTGAAAACACAAACCCATGTTATAGATGACCTGCATCAGCATTGTTTATTGTAACATAATTGCTGCAACTATATTTAAAACAAAAATTTTAACATTAAAATGACAGTCGGCGTTTCAATTTTTGTAATTCTGTGAACCAGTATGTGTGTTAATGGACAGGATCAAAATTACCTATGCTAGGATCACACCCGAGAGCCCCTATCTGATTAATCTTGAATGCTTCAATTAGCGTAACTGTTGACTACTTCTGTTTTGTCAATGATCTAATTTTTTTTTTTTTTACAGGAAGATTTGACACCTAAAGATATCGAAGACATAATTGACGAGCTAAAGGCTGGCAAAGTTCCCAAACCTGGCCCAAGGTATGCTGTATTTGTGTAGTACTGGCCAACTACTTGAAGGCTGATCCTTTTGAGAAACTAAATTCCTGTTCCAGTGATTTGAATTCACAACCTACAGCTAAAAAGCTTTAATTTACTGAACAGAATGGCACGCATTCGCTGCCTTTCTATATATTCAAAGCCAAGAAGAACCGAGAAAAGAATTTTCATGTTCTTGGTGACTGACTAGAGGAGTGTGAAACGTGAAAACATCAATTCTGATTTGACTTAGTACCTAATAGAGGAATGGTATCACCTGTTGGATTGTTCTGTCTAGATCATGTAAATTAACAAATGCCTGTTGATCGGGGGTTTTTATTTATTTCTGACAAAAACCCAGAACGAATGCAAGTTTATGAAAGGGTTATTAATTCTGAACTTTTCTTACCTGTTATTTCCCATTGTTCTTTCTTAGCCCAACTACATATATGTTTGTGTAAATGGAGGAATTAATTTGACTGGGGTGTGTTACCTGCTCCTGTTGTTTCTGTAATGATTTTTTTGAACATAAGAACAATAATCTTAAAATAGTTAGTTTCCAAACACAGGGAAGCATCTTTAAGAAAAATATGACCAATACAAATGGCCTTTGGTATTTCTGGGATCAACGTCACTTTTGTCTGGCCAACTTGTTGTCCTATCTTGCATTTCACTTACGAAACTATTTGACACTACTTGAATTTGGAGTCCTTTTAAGAGTAGCATCACACATTTCTGAAGGACGAACAGGAAGAATGAAAGAAAAAAAAATTGCTTCAGCCTTAAGTCAGTTTTGTAACTGCCTTCTATCCAGTGATTAAACAGTATCTGAGGTTATAACAATACCAGCAATGAGTAAAACTGCTTTCATTTTTCA